>CM077112.1:4218423-4243144 GCA_039619505.1 Cimex hemipterus | reverse complement strand
GTGGCTTTACCGGGATGAGGATAGCGAGGAAGGAATATCTAACTTTAGAAGGCCAATAAAGGACCGATCAATGTCTACAGATAAAAGAGACGATGTTTCATTTGGGGGCGCTCCGGAGAAAGGTACACCCCATGCTCTATGGTTCCTCAGGTGTCATTCCACGGTGATGTTCTATTGTGGCTTTACCGGGACGAGGGAGGAATTTCTAACTTTAGAAGGGCAAGATCGGATCGACATAGGTCTACATGGTGGGTGTGATGTGATGTCCTCGGATTGCATTACCTTGGGCGCCCACTTAAATTGGTTTTTGCGGAGAAAGATCTTTACTTCACTTCTAGCTTCACAGAAGTACTCACAGGACATAATTGAAGAACATGGTGTGCCATTTGCCTCCCTCACATTATTGAGAAATTCATGCTAATAAAGGGTCAGACCCCATTGTCAATGACTACCTGAATGAGGTTGAATTGAGTGATTGATGTGCCATGCTCGAAATCTAGATTTGTACCTAAAGATTTTGGACCATCGAACGAATACGATGCCTAAACCCTTACCTACTAAAGTACCTGAACCATTTAAGGGTTGTGCGTTAATTTTGATCTTCAGTGCAGTTCACCTCGCTTTTATGTTTTTTGTCGTTTTATGATGATTTCACTACACAACATTCCTTCAAATTTGACTACAGCTGTTTTTCTCTCGAGACGGTTGTGTTTCATTGTTCCTCCGTGTGTTATTCTTCGTTTTGTTTTTAAAAGGGCTGAATTTCAATGTGGCAAATGGCGGAAGTGAACAAGTAAGCCGGAGTTGCTAATTTGTTCCCAAGTCAACTCGAGCAGACAAGTTTTAATTGGTTAGTATTTGTTTTTGACTCCGCCTCTTCATCCTCTACGATCCTCGCCCATCCGCGACACCCGGTTCGCCCTTGTTAAAAAACGAAAGGAAAGTTTAATGTCGCCCCTAAGGAGAGTAAACATCAAGACAATGTTTTTGACTCCTTAAGACGAACACTTCGAACCACTTCAAAAATTACAAGCCGGATCTAATGAAATGCCAAGTCTTTCATGAATTGTTAATGGGCCTGTTGCCGCCCATTTTTCTCAAGTTTACTAAGCCCAATACTCTGGTCCCTTTTCTTAGTAATTGGACGAGATAATTTGGTAATACACTGACAGGCAAAAAATTTTACCCATTTGAGTTTTTGTCGATAAAAGAAAATTCTGCCCTTAATTTGTCTCATTGTTTTTCCCAATAGATATTTGTTTATGCTATGGTTTAAATTGGGAATTTCAATTAGAGGTAAACACACTTAATCCTTAATCCAAAACAAAGATCAATTAATTTTTGGATGTTTACTTTATACTGAATTGAAAATACTGATTCAGTCTCATTTGAATTCTGAAGCAATAAACTGTTTAGTTTTCATGTTTGGTTTCTTAATTTCGATTTTTCAACTTAAAAACACCACTTAGTGCTGAGGATGTTGCGCATGGTGTGGCACGTAGTGATGATAGACGTTCCATCAGGTGTGCGGCTATTGCCATCGGTGTTGTATACAGAACTCTGCGAGATGCCGTTAGACGTTTTCGAGAAACTGGGTCCTACCATAGAAGGCCCGGTCGTGGACGCCCTAGAGAAACACTACCATAGTTTGACTGAGAATTTCGTGAAACCGGCACCTTACTGCTGTTCAAGGGATTCATCTGCTCCAGGAAGTTCGAGGTGTCCAAATTCGAAGAAGAATAAATCAGTACGAACTGATGGCTTTTCTCTCAGCAAGAGGACCAGAATTTACCAGAGCACACGGAGTTACATGACTCGCATTTGCTCGAGAGCACAGCCAATGGTCTTTGGACGATTGGTCTTCTGTACTTCTTACAGATGAGTGTAGATTTGCTCTATCATCTCAAGATGGACGTCAAAGCTTATGGAGAAGTCGAAATGAAAGGTACCAAGCCTGTACTTTTTCTCAGACCTCAGACCTTTCCAACGGTTAGTAATGGTGTTGGCGGGAATTTCAATTGAGGATCGGACATAGTTGGCTGTTGATCGTGGAAGGTCTTTGACGGCCACTCGCTATGTGGATGAAATTTTGGAACATCATGGGTTGCCTATCCTTGACCAAATAAGCGACAGTTCTATTGTCATGTACGTAATCCTCGTCCACATGTCACTCCCATAGTACAAACATACCTCTTAGCCTGGCCACACCGTTCTCCAGACGTGAACCCCATCGAACATGGGATAACCTCAAAAGACGAATAAGAGCACGTCCATCTCATCCTGATACAACCCACGATCTTGAGAGTACTGGTCGTGAAGAATGGGATAACCTCAAAAGACGAATACGAGCACGTCCATCGCTTCTTGATACAATCCACGACCTTGGAAGGACTCGACGTGAAGAATGCGCTAACCTCCAGCAAAGAGTATATAGACTATACCATACAGCAATATAGCTAAATATCTGGGAATGACCTTAGATGCCAAGCTGAGATGGAAAGAACATGTGAAGAAAAAAAGGACAGAGATAGGTTTAAGGTATAGACAGCTATACCGGTTGATAGCACGTGGCTCCAATCTTGCTATACAAAATTAAATCCTATTATATAAACAAGCCCATGTGGACATATGGTTTTCAACTATGGGATTGCACCAAACACAGCAATAACAAAATCATACGAACATTTCAAAATAAAATCTTACGCAGCAAGGTCAATGCACCGTGGTACATAAGGAATAAGGACTTACATAGGGATCTTAAGATCCCTGAAGTCACGGCGGAAATGGAACAATTTGCTGCCAAACACCAGGCTCGCCTCAGCCAGCACGAGAATGTGGAACTCTTACATTACCGAAACATGGTCAGAAGACTAAAACGAAAGCCATATGAACTTGTGTAATTAAAAGTGAATAGTGAAATGTAAATCTTATTGTACCAGTGGGTTTATAAGAACCCCCCAGAAGAAGTAAATATTTATTTATTCTATAATATTATTGTAAAATTAATGGTTGGTCTAATAAGACCAGTTTTAATAAATAAATTTAATTTTAAAAAACTATTGTGGGGCGTCGGTGGCCGCAACGGTTTAGAAGTTGGCACGACGCTCATCGCCGTAAGGTAAAGGTCACAGGTTCGAGCGTCCGTCCAGCGGCCCCGAATTCAAACCCGACATACTTTTAAATGGTCTTTGTTCAAAAACACCGGCACGATGAGGGTTGATATAAATAATACTGCGAACTGAAGCTGGTTCTTAGTCATACCCTGGACCCAGTCCTGGCCCGTATTTTGGTGTATGTTTGTCCATTGGATTTAAAGATTTTATTTTCGAGATTGTATTATGTTTATGAGTTGTTGGGTGTTTCCTTTTTCGCAGTTTTTGTGTAGTGCCTTTCTCTGTCGTTTCCTATACTAAAATTGATGGATGTAGGCTTATTTTGTCAAACGATACGCAGCAGGATAGGCGCTATCATATTTATAGGTAAGTATCAAACTATAGATTTTTACCTCGCATATCACAGGAGAAAATGTCACCCTTTTTTGATATTTATTTATGTGGTAGGTGTATTTTTATTTTTCGTGTCCTTTACGTCATACTCGGCAAAAACCGGGTTGAACAACTGGGAAAAAAAAGCCAAAAACCAACGCCTTTTTTCGAACATTTCGAACCATACGGGGGGAAAAACGTCAAATAAGCTTTAAATCAACTTCCAAACTTAAAAATTGACTGTATACATAGATTGTATAAGGCATGAAACAGAATATTGGGGGCGAAACTCATGAATGGCCCGAGCGGGTTAACTACAACCATACATATAAATTCCGACATTTACTGCCGGTGGAAAGCATCAAATATTCAGAAACGCATGGAATAACTCGGCCATTGAGAGGATCCACTATGTTTATATGAATGAGAGCAGGGTCATGATAGATTGGACGTCGATCGGCGATGGGAAAGATATGATTACACGTGACTCCCTCCCACATAATAAGAATGGTAAAAAGAAAATCTAGACGGGGAATATTCGTGAATAATTAAGAGGCAAACATTAACCAAATTCTTGGCACTGAATAACCATCGTCAAATGATCACTAATGACCGCGGATTTAATTTAAAAAATTATTCGTTAAATTAATTTTTAGTTTAATCGATACCCATTCCTTCTAGTCAGTGTTGCTTTATGAGAGTGATGAACACCGAATATTTTTGTAAAGGTTGCAGGTTGTTCGTTCTCGAATTTTAGACGTATCAGAGTGAGAAAGAGGAAAATGCTTAATATTTTACTTACGTTTAATGATTTTTTCCCATTTTGGCACCTTTCATTGATGGTTGAATCGTATGTCAGTTATCACCGTACGAAGTTGGAAGTTCCAATTAACGCCGGATGCTAATGCAATCCACCGCAATACAGCTTTATTGCCTCGGCTGGAATTAAAACAAACTCCCCATGAATATTCCCAGCCGGCCTTATACATTATTATAACATTGTGAAACCAGTTTGCCCCTGCGCTAATCCTGTTCCCTGTTTGCTTTATGTTCGCTCGCGGTCTGGAATTAAACCCGGCTGAAATCTCGCACTGGTTTTATTTAAACACTCCTTAAATATTACGAAGCGCCCTTGTCCCGATCTCCCTTATCCTTTATTCAATTGTACATCTTGGTTTTAACTTGCTGTTTTTGTGTAATTTTTTTTCATCTTTTTAATACGCACATATTCTCGTTTAGTTACAAAACTGTAAACGAAAGATTATCTGCGCATTTGTTTCTATTTTTACTTTCATTTATACCGTCTAGAAGTATCGAATACGCTGGGATGTTTTTAGCAAAAAGGAAATTGGTTCAACTCCGCCCGAAGGAATATCGAATACTCTAGAGTGAGTGTGAGACGTTTAGAGAGTAAAAGTAATTTATAAGCGTGAAGCGAACAATTTAAACCACACACCGAGAAATATCAAGTACTCTGAGATGAATGTATGACACCTAGAAAGTAAAGTAAATTATTAGCGTGAAAAGAAGAGGGTGCTTATAAACTAGCGACGACGAATATCGAGAACTCTGGGATGAGTGTATGACATCTAGAAAGTAAAGTAATTTATTAGCGTGAAAGGAAGGGGTTGCTTATAAACTAGCGCCGAGGAATATCGAGAACTCTGAGATGAGTGTACGACATCTAGAGAGTAAAGTAATTTATTAGCGTGAAAGGAAGGGGTTGCTTATAATCTAGCGCCGAGGAATATCAAGAACACTGAGATGAGTGTATGACATCTAGAAAGTAAACTAATTTATTAGCGTGAAAGGAAGTGGTTGCTTATAAACTAGCGCCGAGGAATATCGAGTAGTCAGAGTTGAGGGTATGACATCTAAAGAGTAAAAGTAATTTATTAGCGTGAAAGGGAGTGGCATCTTATGACCCCGTCCCGAGGTATATCGAGTTCTCTGGGGTGAGTATGAGACATCTGAGGCTTTTTTCTGAGGCAAGCTTGATCCTGACGGAGCAGAGACACCGGCTGACATGAGACCAGGCTAAATTAATTTCTGCCTCCAGGGCATAGATGATATATTTTGGGAGTAGAAGGAGGAAAACTTTTAATTTATTGAAATGGTGAGGAATGTTTAGGAAAACACCCTTTCATTTTTCCAATGTTTCGACCTTTCATCGATTCATCATCAGAGCCTGGGTGAATTAAAACACATATTGATTGGAAAAAAATAATCATGCAGTTCTGAATTAAATTTATATAAATTTTGAAACAAATATTTCATACTCACATAAAGTGTAGCGGTATTCAGGTATTCATTATTTCTTGTGAAATTATTGTGAAACGTGTTTCACACGAAATAAATTGGACACAACAACAATAACAATCACAATTTATGTGAGGATGATTCTTGGTCTAAAATGTAAATTATTTACATCTGTATTGTATTTTTTTCTAAACGTCCTATATGTTTGGTCATCCACCCAGGCTCTGAAGAGGACCCCGAAGAAAGGTTGAAACATCGGAAAAATCAAACGGGTGTTTTTTTAATATTCCAGACCTCACCATGTCAACAAATTATTTGACAACCGCTAAAAAACACGATAAAAAAGGTACAATCACAAAATACCACTAGTGCGCGTATAAATGGCAAAGAAAATGGTGAAAATTCTCTGATCTGTCTCTCTTTCACAGTAATTATTTTTCTGGTGGTAGAAAAAAAAGGTATGACACCTAAGAAGAGGGAAAATTAGCCTAATTTTTCTTTTGCCGAAATTAAGGCGAAACCTGAGACAGAAGGTTCACTTAAAATTGACAAGCATGCAATTAGCGACTTTACAGAGGGCTTAATTAGATTTTTTTTCACTCCTTAGGACTTACTGCAGAGGTAGTGTATAATTATCTATAGGCCTTGAAAGAATGAACTGATACCAACCGGAGAATTACTACGGGGTCGGGTAACGCACATCGGATTAATTATTAGGAGGGAGAGTCAAGGGATGAGAAGATCTGTAATTAATCGTGTTTTCTATCTGAAACCTTTTATCACCTTTTCTGTTAAATAATAAAAATTTACTAATTAAAAGACAACTAATTTAGTACTTTTTTGTGCATTTGTATAGGAGATTATGGATGAATTATTTAAAATTATGAAAATGAATAGTGCAATCCATAAGTTTGATTTTCAATGTTGTTAGGTGTGTTCTTTTCTCCATTGTCTTTTGCATAAAGGAAGAAGAAGAAGAAGCCGATTATGTTATCTTCTGCACGACGATTTTTTATATAATAAACAGTATTATATTGAAAAACGAAGTAAAAAATAACAATTTTGTTAGAATCCTAGAAGCATTTTTCTAGCTTTGAAATACTGTTTGAAATACTAAATGATTTATTTATTTTTATCTTCCTTATTTATTTATACTTGCGTCAATTGTTCTGCTCTGTAATTTTTTTATAATTTTATAACGAAAAACAAACCAAAATGAATGCAAAAGTAAAAAAAAAACGTAGTAAAAAAGGAACTACAATTTAGATGCTGGCATATATTAAAATGAATTCATTAGATTTCGTGGTACAATTGACCAAATAACTTCCTTCAATTAATTAATCTTTATGTAAGGAATTGGTTGAAATAAAAACCAGTGTCACGAGCGGTATTCGAACCTATGACCTTCTATTTGCCGCTGCTTGAGCTAACGTGACTTCGATCGGCTCGGCAAATAAATTCCTATCTCAACCCACCTTTCGAATTTTCAAACCTTTTTGCCGTTTTTCAAAAGAGAGGGAAAATTTGAAAGGTTGTAGGCCGATACGGGGAACCGAGTGGATCGAAGTCACAATAGCTTAAGTGGCTAAAGCAGCGGAGTATCTAGCCGAAGGTGTCGGAGAAGATTATTTAGAAGCGTGTGGGCCGAAAGGTTTCTGATGGAAGGCTGGTGTGTGTGTGTGTGTGTGGATTACTTGTGAAACATCCTGTGGCGGTTTTGCATAACTCTGTAGACATTGGATACTAAATTCACTGTGAATAGTAAGATTAGGTACGTAGAGGGGTCTCAAAATAGATATATAAATGAGTAGTTTATATGGCAAAGCCAATTTTGATGGTTTATCCAGCCGTCTTTTAAAAAGTCAGTTTACCTCTTGCCTTTCGAGTCGCGTGTGATGGCTTCATGTTGTGGTTTGTTTCTCAATGTAGTGGACTATAATCGCTGGTGGGATGCCATTGTATATTGATGGGGGCACTTGTTATTCTCCGCAGAGTAAAAGTGACTTTTGTATGTTTATGTATGTGTCTTCCAACAATTAAACCGTTACTCTAGGAATGTGACTTTTTGCAGGTTTCTGGTTGAAATGACTGGGTCTTTATAGGAGCAAAGGATAGTAGCGATCGTTTCCGGAAGGATAGGAATGCGGTTTATACCATGTGGAGAATGGACCCTAAGATCCTTGCTGTACCCCAGCGATACCCGGTTGAAAAGCTTAAAGACTTGATCTATCGGATAGAATTTTTGGATCAGGTAGTAGATAACAGGGAGGAATTTCTTAAACTTCCAAGGAGCCCCGGGTGTCATTTCTGATTGAAGGAATACAACGGAACAACACTTATTTTGCTCAACAGCGTTAGATATGAAATCCACAACGCGAGGACATTGCTGGACAAGAAAGTCTGAAGCCAAACTGGTCTTCGTGACTGAGGTTATCGGAATGAAGGACTGGGAGAATGTGTTTAAGCTGGAATTTTTGTAGAATTTTGTTCATTGCAGACAACAGGACGGTAAGTTGATGGAAGGTTAGGTGGCTTTTTAAGGTTTGGAGTCATTCCTATTAAGAAAAATTTCAATTATATTGATAAAGATGCTTTCTTCTTTTTTATCAATTTTCGTTGTTCTTATTTTTTTCAATATTGAACTTGCTTTCCTCGATAGATGTTTAAAAAATATGTAAACTTAAATTCTAAGTTTTGGTATTTATTGCATTGTTATTTAGTAATGGCTCCGTGTTTACTAAATGTTACTGTGTTAATGGCAAGAATTTTTCGTATTAGGGTCAAAAATTTCAGGGGCCATGGTGAGAATCGAACTCTAAAACCACGGGGCGCACGAGCCGAGAGCCTCGCTAACTCGGTCTAGTGTTCCGCTTTATCATTTATTTTCCGTAATTTTATTATGTGTGTATTTCTTTTAAAAAGACCGCATGGGCTTTATTGTAGGAAAATTTAACAGTGATCATTTTCATGGAAAGCCACTTATGACGTTATTTGTATAATCGATCACCTGTGTCCAATTTATGGCACCCTTAGTAACAAGAGTACTCAATGGACAACACACCAGCTGACACAATGAGGTCCTCAATTGTCAATTATCCTCCGGTCCCCGATGAGTAGACACCTCGTTGTAGGTCGAATGAACCAGAAAGCTATCACTTCCAGTTATATTCTGACAGGTGCGGAAGAAAATGGCGAAGCACGTTTTATAAATCCGACCCGCAAAATTTAAAGTAGGCCGAATGGAGATGTGACAGTGTTTATTTGAACTTCGGAACCAAGCCGGAGCAATCCTGTTTATTTACTCTCTCATTCTGTGGAAAACAAAGGCCAGCGAATAAATAGTAAACGTTTCCGGCGGTGAAAAACAAACTTCAGAAAAAACTGGTACCGAACGAACGCTTCCAAACCTCAACGGGGGGGGGGTGTTTATTGGCTATAGCGAACATGAATGTTTTTCATTCTTATTTGCCGTTCAAACATGAGACTGGTGTATGCACGAAGAGCTGTAATGCTTATTTATCCCCGTGATATATTTTGATTTATGCGCCGACATTCGTAGTGATGTACATCGTTTTTTCTATGTTGTCAAATAGATTTTATGCCATCTTCAAATCAGCCGTTTTTTAAAAAAATTTAAATAAGTTTTAAGCGAGAGTAATTTTTTTCGTCTAGGGCAAATGAAAATAAGATCCTCATTACAGTGCAAGTTAAGTAATTTGTCGGGATCGTTAATTAAAACTGTAAATGTAATTTGACCGGCCTTATCCGAGTTGGGGGGGGGGCTTTTTAGTAACGGCGGCCAGTTTTCAAAGTTGTAAGAGAGGAGGCGACATTATCTGGCGGGAGAGCGGAAGATAAGGGGACCTCATCAAAAGAGACGCGACAATACGTTTTGTTTGTTTGTAGGGTGTCGCATTGTCGCCGGCTCTTTTGTCTCCGCCAGGTGCCGGCGACTGGGCCGGGTAATCAGATGGAAAAATCGGTCTGGCGCTACAATTGTGGGCTGAGCACTAGTGCCCTCGTCAAAAGGCATTTCTAACCGTCGATACCGACCTAGTACCAATAATGCAAAATTCACTGAAATCGTTCAGGTATAGATACTGGACAATTGACTAGTTGAACCGAAACTGATCCTTTTTTTTCAATTATTTTATTAACTTCCCTGAACGACTTTTCTTTCAATTCTGTCCATAACAGTTCATGGATTACTTTAAATAAATATTTTTCTATTGTATTTGTACCTCAGTGATCACAAAACGTGTTTTTCACAATGTCACGTCACGAACACTAATGCCAGCGCTGCACCCGGAAAGCACATGGCATGGGAAACCAACAAATACCAAGTATAATGGAATAAAGGGCATTGAGGTCTCAAGGCGAAGTTCTCAGAAAGATTATGTGTAATGACTTTAGAGGGTTGGGATGGATCGAGAGGTTCGTATGAAATTTTTGGAACCGTGAGCGGACCAGTTCGTTGACAAAACGACTGTTGAAGAACATAAAGATTAGTGACGTGGTACAGAGCTTTGACGATTTATGTGAGGAGATTTGATTGGTATGATTGGATGTGGATGATGGACGGCAGAACCACTCAGTTTTCCACTCAATATATTCAACGTGGTCACAGTAAAGTTTTGTATAATTCAGGTTTTCAGTTGAGATAAAAAATTCAATGGCAAGAGCGGGGTTCGAACCCACAACCTTCGGCTAAATACGGCGCTGCTCTACCACTTGGGCTATCGTGACGCTAACTTCCCATCTCAGCCACACCTTTCGCATTTTCAATCCTTTTTGCCATTTTTCAATGATCGAGGTCACGATACCTCAACTGGTAGAGTAGCTGCGTGTCAAGCCAAAGATCGTGGGTTCGAATCCCGCCCGTGCCATTTAGTTTTTTTATCTCAACTGAAAACCTTAATTAATCGTAAGATATTAATTGGTCAAGCGGACGACGAAACTGGTGAGTTTAATAAGTTTTGTATGTAGTTAGTTGAGTGTAGTAAAATTCGGACACCAATTCCCCATCTCAACCTACACCCGATCGAAGTCACGATAGTTTAGAGCGGTGTTTAGAGCTGCAGCGTATTGAGCCGAAGGTCGTGGGTTCGAATCCCGCTCGTGACACTGACTTTTTCATTTTAATCAAGACCTACATGAAAAAAATATTATATAGGTTCTTCACCAGACCACAGGAAGAAATTTCACAAAATGAATTTTACTATTCCACAAAAGGGAAGGACCGGACTCGTAGGAGAAAGGTGAGGTTGACACAAGGACACTTTTGTAGCAAGGTACTCTTGTCCGTCATGAAGAGGAGGTTACTCGATATGTAGCAACCACTACAGCAGTGGGTCTCTACTAAGTCTAGGAGAAACAGGATAGTTTATTGTATGTAGTCCCTTAGCGTGTGTTGAGAGTGAACATTTATTAGAATAGTGGGAGATGGTCGATGTAGGTATACCAAGTACTCCACCAGTCTAACAGCCAACAACTGGGTTGGTTGTATCTTGAGGCAAGCCAGGAATTCATCAGATTACATGCAGCTGATCTCATCAGTAATTGTAGAGGCCGCTTGAAGCTAACGCCAGATGCCACTACGATCTGTAGAATATTCTCGCCCTCCATGCTTCAGCCAATCAGAATAGAGCCCTTCCCTGTATAAGCAGAGGCACTGCCTCCCTACAATTCGTCCATGCGACGAGGTCTCAACCATCACCAATGGACAACATAAGCAGACTCGTCCACAGTACGAGTTCTCTCATCACTTATGGATAACATCAGAAGACTCCTCGTCATTCCGACGAACCATCACTAAAAGAACACCGTCGACGACAACGTCCTCGCAGCATTAGCCTGATCCCGCCTTCTAAACAGTCGACTTGGCTGTAAACGCCAAACGCTGCTCTCGGCTATTGCTGCACCGCAGTGCCTCGGCCTCTGTGGAGTCAACCCACTCACTACGACGGGACTTCAGCCAACGGATTACTCATGATCACAGATCACCACCAACGGCACCACGCATACGGTCACGGCCTTGATCCGTCGTTACAGCTTCTCTACGCAACACCGGCCCTTCTCAGGGCCACAAAACTCCCAGTCACTAAAGTAATTATTCCAAAAAAAAATCTAGGGTTCTAGTACCTGGTTAAATATGTTCACTTTTGTCTTTTTTAACAAGTGAAACCGTGTGCTTGGTGAAAACGTTGATTTAGTAGCAGACGAAGACGAAATTGCATCATCAAAACACAGAATGGAAACAATGAATACATAATCGAGTCAAGCTTCGATCGTCTTTATCTCCGCCTACTCGTCTAAAGGGTTCCTATTGAGTATTAATAGGTAGTTAATCATTAACACTCGCCTTGAAAACCCGACAACCGCGACCTGCGCGAAGGTTATGAATGACTCCTTGAGGAGGCGGAAAACTGGTGAATTAATCAAAGATCTCCGTACTTCAGCCCTCGAAGGGTAAAGGGAGATTAATGGAATTAATTCTTCCCTTGTTTACACAAGTTTCTTTCGTTTACTTTCCCATCGTCATTAAAAAAAAAAAACTCGAGGCATAGAGACAAAGTTAAAAGTTTCACTAAAATGCATTCATCACTCACAGAAGCCGTTTTCATTTGAATCCGTCGGCTCGTAAACAACAACGAAAAGAGTTATGAAAACGTTATGAGCTCCGTATGGGTGCAATTCCCATCAGAAATATTGTAAGAATTGAACGCATCTCAGAGTTTAAATTTATGTTTCCCTCGGCAGATTTATATAGTACTCATGTTTCAAGAGCGTCAGACATACTTTGACCTACTAAACAAATTTAAAATAATAACATGTGTTTTTATAGAAGTAAACTATTCTAACGATTTAATATTAGAACAACAAAAAGAAGTGAGTTTTCTTTAGAACCACCACTAAAGATGGCGAGAAGCCAAAATGACCGTCAGACAAAACATCGAAAATTAGCGGATCAAAATGAGACGACCGAACTATTAATTATAGCGATTATTCAAAAAAGTATAATGCCCTTTGCGTTTATCTAATTAACGACGTTCATTAGCTTTTATTAACTAACTAATTACGTTGGGGATTCAAACCCGGGACTTAACAGTTCGGCATGTCTACCCTGTCACTACTACAGCGTAATGGCACTCCATCTGAATAGAATTTTGAGTCTCTAAAAGTATGTTCTAAGGATTTTCGATCAATAAATTTGTTATGCTGAAAAACGTTGTGCATGTGTCTTGGGGGAAAAAAGGCGAGAGGTCTGGAGTATAAGAAGGGTGAGGCAAAACCTCATAACTATGATCGTACAATTTTCATGTTGCCACATGACCCATGGGGCTGGGTGTAGTCGTGTCTTTTCCGATTGAACAAATATGGCTTAAATTTTTTTTGCATTGCTTCAATTTGAGAGCAATACATTTCGTCATTGTTTTTCTAAGATTCAAGGTCTAGTAAAGATAGATAAGATGCTTTACTTACATTAAAGAGAAGCATTACACATATAACACTAAAGTATTTTACAGCACGAATGCTTATCCGTCTGCCGGAAGTTGGCTGTTCTTTGTACCAGGCAAGCGAAAAATAAAAAGAAACTATGGTAATAATAGAAAACCATAAGTAAAAACTAAATTGTAAAAACTTGCTGATTTTAGATACAAGTTAAACAATTTTGACTTGGTATTATAATCGTACCTATATCGCCAGGCATGACGCGGATAGTGTGCTAGATCTTTCGACCTCTCCATATCCACGATATTTAACAGATCAAGCAGCTGAGACCTGGAAAGCGATTTATAGCCTAGAAACAGGATACGGAGTTCAGACAGTATGGGACACCGGCCAATAAAATGAAAGATATCTTCCCTAACTCTTAGGTTACAGAGCGTGCAAAAGAAATGCCCGTCGTCGTCCTTCCATGGCACAGAATTGAGGAACACTTGCTCGCATCTGAGTTTAAGAAGCCATCGAAGAGTCGGAGGTTTTATAGGCCCACTAGCTTGAACATTTAGGTTAAAGATTTCCTTAGAGTGGTCTAGGACCTTAAAGAGAAGATGCCTGTTGGAGACCTGAGCTAGATGCGCACAACGCATACGATGTCGACCACGTAGTCTGCACAAAAGTTTCATCGTATAATTAGTCCAACTCGAGAGGTTTTCTACACAAAAAGAAAAATCGCAAACCATATTGAGAAGTTATTCAGATATCGTGAGATGCGGTCTGGTGTGATGTCGTTATCAGAAAAACATTTTCTTTATCGTCCCAACGTTTCGAGATTTATTGAGATCATCTTCAGGGCTAAAGTGTTTGTCTCGAACACGCAAGAATGTCACAATTGCACAGAATACAAACACTTTGAGCCCTGAAGATGATCCCAATAAATCTCGAAACGTTGGAACGATAAAGAAAGTGTTTTTCTGATACTTACATCACACCAGACCGCACCTCACGATATCTGAATAGTTATCTACTAACGGTCACTAATCTCTACACACATTGAGAAGCTAAAGTATTCCATTGCCAAAACCAAAAGCCATTAGATTTGAGCAGATTCGAGCAACAGGGCCTCAAGGTGTAGTAAATCAGTCCAAATAAAGCCTACCAAAGGGTCACCGTGTTTTGATGAGTATATAAGATGAGATGAGTATAGGCTTTGAAAAGTCTGGTGCTGCTTCTCCTTTGTCGAGCCACTGTCCATGTTTGCAGTTATCATTGTAGAAAATCTGCTTTTCACCACAAGTACCAATTTTATCCATAAATTTCCAGAAAAAAAAGTCACATGAAAACCTGTATTATTCTCCTGACAACCAAATAATTACGCTAGTTTAAATGTGTGTGGCATGCCTACACCCTCCCTGTAAAGATTCAAGGCATGACAAGCTTTTTGTATGTCGGAAACATAAAACACCATTTCTATTTATTCATTTGTTACAAAATTCAAACAGGGAAACAGCCCAAACAGAACAATAATTATAATACATTAAACACAGGGTATAAAAAGTAAACAAACATGGCAAAAGTCAAAAATATACATTTAAATATAAACGAGGAAAATCAAAGATTGAATGTGTTGTGTTTAGTGACGTTTAGCCAATGTCGGAGATCGTGAGATGCGATCTGGTGCGACGTAGGTTTTAGAAAAACGATTTCTTTATCGTGCCAACGTTTCGAACTTTACTAAGATCATCTTCTTTCATTCAATCTCAAAATCCTCTTATCACGTCTCTGATTGATTCAAGGTTTAAGAAAATCTATTTTAAAACGTAAACTATCTAGCTAAGTCCATCAACCATTTTCAAAAGTAATTGGAGAACAACAAGCTTCATCTCCAAGTTTGAATGAGACGTCAGATTCTGACTCACCATCATCATTATTCCAAATTTAAAATAAAACAAAAACTTGGTAAACTTGGCAAAAAGGCTGCAGTCCAGACCTGAAAGGATCCAGCAGAAACCTATCCTATATTAGAAACAGACGCAGGAAACAGTTTTTCAGTATGAGCCAACTATCGTAATATCAGTCCCGAAGCAGAGGCTTTTTTCATGAATCAGATGATTGATCCTGAGGGAACACAGGAACTGGCTAAAAAATTAATTTCCTTCAAGGAGCGTAAATGATAAATTTTGGCAGAAGGAAGGAGAAAATTTGTAATTTGTTGAAGTAGTAGGGAAAGTAGAATTTCAAAGAAATATTTTTTCCGACGTTTCGACCGTTCTTCAGGTCATCATCAGGGCCTGGTTGAATTGACTATGTTGATTGTGAAAAATTCAAGTTAAGATGTAAATATAAATTTTGAATCAAGTTTTTCACGCTCACATAATGTGTGGTATCACGGTAGTTTTGTGTGAAAGTGTGATGAAACGTGAATATGAATTCCGCTGTTTTTATTCGATTTTGACAGTTGGAGGACGCCGTAAATCTGGGAAATTTTCTTTCATCATCGACGATTTTATTTAACTTGGATATTTTTTAGGTGAAAGGATTCAAGGCTAAGAGATATTATTCTTTCTCCTGAAGATGGCCCCGAATAATGGTCGAAACGTCGACAAAAAAAAGGTGTTTTTCTCAACTACCTCTTTGTTGACCGCTCTTCACGGTTTCAATTATGAAACAACAAATCAATATAAAACAGACATTTCTGTAACTAGTGTGCCATTTGTTTGTCTTGTTACGACGGAATGGTATTTTGTTTTCTGTTTCGCCAGGTCACTAAGAAACACACAATTTCAAGGATATTTCTTTTGGCTCATCCTAAGAGACGACAATATGCGCAATTTATTTGTATTTAAAATTTAACTGCCACGTCGGAGCAAATATTTAATTTAAATTAACGCTCATATAATTTGAAATCGACACGGTTCATAATTATTTTCCCGGGTTAAAACTTGATTAAACGAGCCCTCACTTTTTCAAAGCGATGCGTATTTAATTTTTCAGCCGGGCATCAACAGAATAATCCCCCGCCGGTGGACACCTCCGTGTAATTTGTCCAGTTTTACAGATGGACAGTAAAAGCGGTTCATGTTGCACCCAAACACAAATGACGAGAAGTAAAAGAGGGTGCCAAAGGGAAAAAGGCCAGGGGACGGAACGGCGGGCGCCCCACCCGCTTTCTCGCACCCTCCTCTTCATCAGAATGACTACGTTCAAGAGACAATCGATAACGATGTTTTTCCGAAACGATTTTGAGACAAATAAGATCCTCGGGTTAAGCAGATAATAATTTAGTCAGTGCTGTTGATAACGATCGTTATTTCGAATTAATTGAGTAAGACGTGCAGCATCTAAGTAAAAGCAAAATACTTATCTACTACAATAATATTTTTGCACCAATACTTCGTCAAGCGGGTGAAAAAAAGCTGAAAATCTAGAATGATTTGTGCAATTTGCCTGTTATATACTGCAATTAAAGATACAGTCAAAAACAATTAAATACTGTGGAATTAGCCAAGGAACGGCATTGGGCCCTATATTATTCTTGCTGTACATCAACGATTCGGCTAGTCCATCGATAACCAGCAATATATGTTTATTTTCAGATGACTTGAGCGCAAACCTGACTTCTGATACGATAGAAAATTCAAGCTAAAATGTCAAACTGGATGAGATTCAATTTATTAAATTTGGACACCAATAAATGCCCGAACCCATTTGCCGAGAATTGACAATACGTAATTTCACAGTGGCACTACAACATTATGAGGAACAGTTAGCGTTTTTTTATTTATGGTACCATTTGGGATTAAAAAAAGTTATGTCACGAGCGGGATTCGAACCCACGACCTTTGGCTAAATACGGCTCTGCCCTACCACTTGGGCTGTCGTGACTTCGATCCACTCGGACACCTCTTCCCATCTCAACCATACTTTTTGAATTTTCCTCCTTTTCGCCATTTTTATGTTTCTGTTCCTTATGGTGGTTTTCATAGCAATGTAAATAATGTAAATACCTCAAAATAATAATAGACAATCACACGACTCGAGAAAAAATAGAGTGCTTATGAGATATTCTAAGTATTTGATAAACCAAATAAGTTATAATCAAATTAAAACTAAAAATAATTTTTTACGAGGGTTCGCAACAGCAGAGGTTATATCAAACCTCGGGGTACCGGTGGTTCTTTAAGAAAAAAAGAAAAAAAACAACTTTTGCATGCACATTTGCAAGCCGCTGGATTCGAACCCGGGACCTTTATCTTACAGTAATAAACCCCGTGTCAACGCCTAAACTTTCGCTGCTACCGGCCCTCCTAAATAAATTACCACATTATTTTACAGGGCGATCAGCTCATCGTGTTAAAAAAAAATATTCAGAAAATTCGTTGGTATATCTAAAAATGCTATAAAAAATTTTGGGAGAGTTACGTTAGAGTTGGGGAAAATTCAACATTTTATGTAAAGAAACATGTTTATTTCTTAAATAAAAATTAAAAAATCGTAACTTTTGAAAGGATCGAAATGAAATCATGATTATTAAGAAATCGTGAGATGCGGTCTGGTGTGATGTAGGTTTCAGAAAAAGCTTTTCTTTATCGTGCCAACGTTTCGATCTTTAAATTCACTAATTTCGTGGTCAGCTTGGCCAATTAATAAATTACAATTAATTAAGGTTTTTAGTTGAGATGAAAAAAATTACGTTGATGTTAGAGTTGATCGAGGTCAAGTGGTAGAGCAGCGGCTTATCTCGCCGAAGATCGTGGGTTCGAATCCAACTCGTGCCATTGATTTTTTCTTGATGTAAAAAGTGGATTTATACAAAGGAAATAAATTCACATTTTTTCACATCCATGTTTCTGTTAAATTAAAACTATGTTCGTAAACCCCAGGCCCCGAAGATGATCTCAATAAAGATCGAAACGTTTGCACAATAAAGAAAAGGTTCTTCTGAAACCTACATCACACCAGACCGAAACTCACGATTTCCGAATAATCATCGGTAAACGGTCACTAATCGCTGCGTGTAAAATCGTGATTTTTACGGCATTCTACTCCGCTTTACAGGCCACCGAAAACGACGAGCAGACTACCTTGTATACCGTGTTTATTTCCAGCCATTCTTGCAATTTGAAATCGTTTGAAGGTTCGTACACATATATTGTTCGCCCAGTTCGGATCGTAGAAAAAAATATCTATGAAAATGTTTTTGAAAAAAAATTTCAGATGCATATCAAAATTATTATTTCAGAAAATAAGCGTTTATGACATATATCAAATATACGTGAAAAATGTATGTATATTATTGTACAAAGAAAGGATTAACTTCTTCAGATGTGTTCAATAAATGCTTTACAAGAAAAATAATAATAATAATTAATAATTATAAAAAAAATACATGGATGGACGAATTTAACAATCAATTTATTTAGTTTAAAATAAAATCCATCATCTTCCAACATTAGTTACTGGTAATTAGAGAGCTATCGTAGTCAAAATAAACAGGGAATAATGCTTTGTTTACACAGCGGACAGGAGAAAAGTATGCCCATGCTGTATGGTTCCCCAGATGGCATTCCATAGGGGGCCATCTCCTTTGAGAGATTCGTGCCAATGAGGATAATGCCAGGCCCCTTAGAGCATATTTTGTAGATGATTTTTTTACATAAAACATTCCTTTTTAAAAGACTTATTTTTACAATCCAACCTATTTCTGATATGCAAAATATGAATAAACCTGAATTAAAATTTAAGATGGTGTGTTAATTTTGTTAAAAATTAATTGTCACAAAAAAATGTCATTCGTGGAAGAAAAACATCAGTGTACAAACCGTTTAATGATGGATGATAAAAAATCAGTTATAAACGATTAAACGCGTATTAAAGTAGACGATATTTAATTTTGAATAACTCGGTCATAATCGACCGGTGATCCAAGTTTTTAAGAAAATTGTCTCGGCTAATTTAAGTATTTGTGCTAATAACCCGGTCGTGTGTCTTGGGGCTAATGATCATTGGAGGAGAACAGTTATTTTCGATGCCAAATCCTGGCACTGGGCCGAAAGAACGGATTTTTTACCTTATACCTGACAACATTATTGTTTCTCTCGTATTTACTCATTTTCAATTTCAATAATATAAAACTTACGAGAATTACAAAACGAGAAAAACTATAATGGCTTTTATAAAATCTAATATATTTAATAACTGCTGTCACATATTAAAAGTAATTTATAAATATATAAAACTTATCAAAAATAAAATAAAATTAGTACAAAACTAAAATTTTTAACTTTTTTATGATATCCTTATAAATATTCGTAATCATCATTTAAGAAATCCATAGCGCATGGTGATTTCGGAGAGAAGAGTGAAGTTGCAATATGCTTAGTTTTGAGACTTTGTGAATTGTTCAATGGAATAATGATGGGTGTGAGATAGACGAAAGAATAGCAGTGTTCAGCGTATGACGTTCCCGAGTACTCATCGTCAACAAAAACAAGAGGATTTTTAGCGTCCCCACCCTGTTCGGCCATATCGGACGTTTTGATTCTCAAGAGCTGACGCCCTTCTGCGTACGACGGAGTTGTGTTACCGCTGGAGCCCGCATTGTGCATCGGGTCGTATGCCGCACGCAAAGGACTAACAGGCCGAAATACATCAATCTGCTCTCCCGCGTACGCCCTAGATAGAGAAGGCCATTCTATCCCCCTGAGTGTAGGGACTTCCCCAGCGTAGAAACTACCGGATCCGCTCCGGTCGCGGTGATTTTTTTAAGTAGAGTTGTTAACAACCCCCTAGATTAGGACTGCCTACGGACAAAGGTCTCTTGTCGAGCTCAGCTTACACCTGTCATGCGTATTCGAGGGAGGCCATAGGCTTAGCCTAGGTGGTCCGATCTTTCGCTTCCCCAAGGGTAGCACGCCGATCATATGCACAACAATTCAAAGCATACTCGAGTCAGAGAGGCCGATTCACTACCCGCTCCCATTCGCTTACTCGCGCATTCAAAGCCTATACGCTGTCGTCCGGTCCACCGTCTCCCGTGAGACCGAGGTTAATAAAGCTGGCCAAATGGAAGCTTCACGAAGGACACAAAACAGCCTCTGTCTAAGGTCCCGTCAGGGGCGTCACCACGAATCCATTCCCGGGCTGAATTGGAAACAATTTAGTCACCCCGTGTACAGATGGCCGTACACCCTCCCCCGTCTATGCAGGCAGGATCTAGTGGTTCAGTGTTCAGCGGATGTCACGATGGGGATAACAGTCTCATTTAAGAAGAACAGGCTACTCAAGACCTTTTGCTCAATACGCCGTTATCATGACTTCAATCCCCTCAGATACCACTCTTTATTTCAACGTAACTTTCGAGTTTCCCTTATTTTGTGCTATATTTTCAAATATCGTGTAATCAGGATTCGATTCTCGGCGACTTATGAAGCGATAACGAGGTACTGGTTGCGCAAGGTAATCGATTCGAATCCCGCTCGGGACACTACCTTTTCCATCTCATCTTGGACCTTAGATAAAACGTAAATGGGGTAAATTCGAAAGCCGAGGAGGCTGCTAACCTGTCCCGCGTCCACCCCAAAGGTGAGTGTGAAGTTCCCCATGTTGAAAAGTACCTTTCGGCCAGGTGATACTTTGAGGATGAAGAAGTACAAGCGTAGGATGCCCTTGAGTTTCCAGAGCAAACCCCGTTGACATCGAGAAAGACTCCCGGGCACATTCTTTCTTCTCAGGGAAGATGTTCGACTTTCACTTAATTGGACATAAAACAAGATGAACTATATGGTTAATAGAAATGTCTTCTTCTTAGTGACCACAAAACTTTAAAACCAATATGACACCACAAGAATATAACCACACGTTATGCCCTGAAGATGGCCCGAATAAAGGCCGAAACATTGACCAAAAGATGAAAACGGGGATTTTCTAAAGATATCATTCTTGACAGCTCTTTACGACTTCAAAATATTAATAGTAATATTATTTAACCACAAAAACCTCAGAATAATCGATGCCATAGACGTGATTGTGGTGAACCTCCTTTGAAAATTATACTTAAACGGTGAAATAGAAATTTAAAAAAAAAGGACGGAATATGAATAAAATATGGGAAGCCTACACCGCAGGGCGGACATCTGGCGTCCCTCTCACGGATGGAACGTTACTCGCGTCTAATTGCCGTCATTTTCCTCCCCTTCATCGTCCCTCTTATTTATTATAACCCTACATCGTCATAAAACATAATCGCAATCGTGTTAAACGATTTTTCAACAGACGACTAGGCATTCACGTTGTATAATTTCCCTTGACAAAAAAAAATCCAAATTGAAATAAATGTTTAAAAAGGATAAGTGGCAAAACAAATCCAAGAAAAACGTCGGTCCGAGTTATGCACTGGGGTGGTTATGAATTTTAATCAGGAAACCGGCTTTAGGAATGGGCGCCCCGTGAAATAATGAACGCCATCAGGCGACTTGTCCTCCTAATAGCCACATTTAACCCTATCTTACTGTAATTTTTTATCCCGAGCGGACCACCGCCGCCCAATATGGTTGTATAGGTGAGGAAATCCCTAAATGATGTAAAAACGGAAGTCATTATCATCTCAGTCCACATTGCAAACCCTAGTACATAACCCAAGCCCATCGGTTTTTATGACACACCCTTTATCAGACCATCAATTCCATTCTAAATTAGACAGTAATTACTGTAGAGAGTTATATAGAGTAAACATATAAGCAAATAAAATCGTAGTACATTTTGAAAAATTGTAATTATTTATTTATTACAGTTAAGGTTAACGACCAACACCCAGCTTAACCTTGATGAAGATCAATCGACCTTCCATAGCCTGCTTAAACCTCCACCTTCATAGCTTCTTCGGATTAGAAATGTACCATGCTTTTTTACTTCTCTGGAGTTTAATGATTTCAGACTGTTAATCTTTAATGCATTTACCTAAGTTTAACATCAGTTCGGTTCGTTTCCAACCCGAAGATTCCGGCTCCCGTGCCTCTATCCGTTTTTGCGCCGTCATTATAGCAGTAGAAATTGGCCTTCAGAGATGCAAAAATCCTTCTCTTCTCGATCTGTTATCTTGTGCTTGTTTCTTATAAGTTATAAGTTGGTTGAAGTTATATTTTGAAGAAGATCGGCTGGCAAAGTCTAGTATGGCATCTCCCTCAATACATGAATGGCTGTCCGTTTTTGAGCCTGTGTGCTGCCGTTCTGGCTAGTATATAGTAGTACTATCCTAGTAAAGCATCTTCCTGCATTTCCTGTCTGGCTGCTCAGACGGGGAAGGGTGCATAACCAACTAAACGACGGGATAGCACAGTGTTTCAAGGTCCAAGTCCATGGCGTGCTATGTGGGAATGGAATCGTCGTTGGACATAGGTCAGGCCCCTGGGAGGGTACTTAGCGCAGAGCCTGTTGTGATGTTAAAGGCTTCCTTTACCTAAGGCTTCGTTCCTCTGGGGTGGTTAGAATTTCCATTTTAAACGAAACCTCGGCCGGATCCGGTCGTTACGACGATAGCAGGGCACCTACACTCAAGGAGATGGAATTTGCCTTCTGTACCTAGGGAGCGCGGCGGGAGTCCGGTTGATGTATTCCAGCCAATTTTTCGATATTCCTTTCTGCGCAGCATACAGTTAGGTGGGCATGGATATTAACTCACCTCCTCGGAAGAGAGAAGCTGGAGAAGAAGTCATATATTTAAGATTAGTCTGTGGCATTGGTGGCTTCTACATCAAATCTCTCGGGATTAACACAACCCCTCGTGGCCGGAGCTGAGTCGCTCCTTGAGAAAATAAACGTGTTATAAGGCAATGTGTCAGGTGAATCGCACTATCCTGACGACACTGCGACCCCTAGTGGGAAACATATGCCTACATTTCCTCCCGCAGTTTCCGTTTTTCGTTGATACGATCTTTACTTAAAGGCGGTTGTCCATTTATAAGCCGAAGCCGCTGCCTTAGCTTGCAAACCGTTGGTCCACTACATGGACCCGCTGATTTTATGACCCAGGTGTAGAGCTATTTTAAGGTTTAATCCCCAGCTTTTAACACAGAGATTCCGCATCTCTCCCATGCAATGTCTTGTCTCTTTGGGTCGTTTTGATTAAATTTGGGTTCGGTGAGAGCAGCTGGTCTACCCAGAACCCCTAGATATTTGGGTTCTCTGGAGAATGGAAAAGGTAAAAGTTAACTTTCAATAAGAAAATGTTAACACGGAATTGCATACCAATGTTAAACTTAAAACGTGAAAGTTGGAAAACTGGGTTTGTAATATCAATCAGAAATGCATACACAACATACAAAAACGGTACGTTAGACTGGGCATTTTCTAAAAAGGATTATAAATCTTTTTTCGCAGGGCAAGGACTAATTTTAAAGCAAATTAAATCCGAGTTTATTGCAAGGAAAACATTGTTCTTTATCTTGCAGATCAGCCAAAAATAAATAGGTCTGGCTTGATAACTAAATCAAAAAGCAACTGCCCAATACAGATCTAAAAACTATGGAAAACTGTCCGCTTTGAAATCAATCAATTTTTATATTTATGAAAAAAATATATTTTAATTAAACATTCAATTATTCCAAATGATTTATCCTTAATTATATTCAATTTAAACTAGAAAATGTAATAGAAATTATTATTCGCTTTGAACAAGGCCGATAAATAATTTTCAATGTAAGTAATGTAGATGGACTTACAACTAAGACTTCGGCGAAATTAACCCCTGAGAGTTAATTTAGACGTTAGCTCACATTGTACAGAAAAGAATAAGAGTGCCTCTGGAGGTTAGTGTGTGATTTATTTTCATGAAAATACGTGATCTGGGTGTAAAGTCTAAGAGCTGTTTCCTGTTTTTCAAGTTCGTGTGTGAGGATTTTTTCTTTCAAAAAAAGGTATTCTGATTATGTATTATACTCTCTTTTTTTCTCTAAAAATATCGTAAAATATTTTAATTTAGATTTCCATAGACGGTTATGACTAATTGGATTTAATAATTCAAACAAAAATAGTTTTCTGAGCCTGGCAGTTCAGGGTTGTTTAATGCCTGGCAGACGTCAAACTATAAGCTTTAATTAACTGTATTAAGAGAATTATTGATGAAAGTTTAATTGAAAAACGGTCGTTTCAAATGAAAAAGCAATTACAAAACTATTGATCACGTAAAATGTCCGTTTTAACCAATCAAATTTGATTTGTAGTTTATTCCTCGACATTTGTGCCTCGAGCCCTGTTAGGTGTACAATTAGCCACGAGCTTCCTACCCATTGATCCCTCTTTCAATAAATCACTAAACGATCTCGGGACAAAGCACCGTTTTTCTGACGGATGATCCTTTATTGTTTTGTGTGTGTGCGTTTTTTTTAACCTCGATCACAAATCCCCTCAAATGCTTTAATGAAAATTGTAAACTTTTGTTCGCGTGAAAAAAATTAAAACGCATACACACCAATCGAAACGTTATCCTTCTAGGAGAGCCTAGATGCCTAGATTATTTCTATTGTTAGGCAAGAAGT
>CM077112.1:4193202-4208423 GCA_039619505.1 Cimex hemipterus | reverse complement strand
ATCTCCACGGTCTCCACAGCGGCTAGATTGCATAAAGCACTAGCAAAAGACAGAATAGACATAAACATTGCCTTAAGAAACGCAGAAGGCAACTATACAGAGAGCATACAACAAAAAGCAATGCTCCTTCTGAGTACACATTTTCCAGGCAGCACCCCCAACACCTCCCTGGAAAAGATAAAAGCAAACAATCCCAAGAAAGAAAATGGGAAAAAAGCTGCTGAATTAGTCACGGAGAAGAAAATTCTCTGGGCAATCAGCACTTTCAGCCCATATAAAGCACCAGGTACGGATGGAATATTTCCCATCCTGTTACAAAAAGGAATGGATATAATTACTCCAACTTTATTACGAGTATATAGAAGCAGTTTAGCATTAGGTTATATACCACAGACATGGCGTAGGGCAAAGGTAGTCTTTATACCGAAAATGGGGAAAAAAGATCCCACATCACCCAAATCCTACAGACCAATCAGTCTAACATCTTTTTTATTAAAGACTCTCGAAAAGCTGATAGACAACAATATCAGAATGACAGCACTGGTAAACAAACCCCTCCACCACTGTCAACATGCATACAGAGCAGGAAGATCAACAGAAACTGCACTGTACCAGTTAACCAGTGAACTAAAAGAAACACTGGAAACAAAAGAGATAGCAATCTGCGCGTTCCTTGACATTGAGGGAGCTTTCGACAATGCGTCCCACACATTAATAGAAGCCTCCCTAAGGAAAAAGCACGTAGACCAAACCACATCCAAATGGATTGGAGAACTGCTAAGAACAAGAATAGCTGAAACAAATATAGGAACAAACACTATAGAAATCAGAACAACAAAAGGATGTCCCCAAGGAGGGATACTATCACCTCTTTTATGGAGCCTAACGGTAGATGAACTGCTTGAAACCCTGAACCTCTCGGGTATAAAGTGTCAGGGATATGCAGACGACATAGTCCTGACAGCCAGGGGCAAATTCGAAGAAACCCTCTGTGACATAATTCAAGAGGGATTGAACATTACAGAGGAATGGTGTAAAAGTGCGGGCTTGGGGATCAACCCGAACAAAACAACCATAGTCACTTTCACACGAAAAAGGAAACTAGATCACATGAAAGAAATTAAACTCAACAACATTGTGATAGAATTCAAAAAAGAAGTCAAATATCTGGGCATTACACTAGATAAGACACTAACTTTTAAGAAACACATCAGCTCCACTATTACAAAGGCGACAAGAGCCCTGATGGTGTGCAGGAGAATAGCAGGAAGAAACTGGGGATGCAGACCAGAGACCCTGTTATGGATGTACACCGCAATAGTAAGACCTCTACTTACATACGGAGCCATAGCCTGGGCTAATAAAGCGGAACAAGTCACAAAAAGAAAAGAACTCACAAAAATACAGAGACTTGCATGTATCTGCATAACAGGAGCAATGAGAACATGTCCTACGACTAGCATGGAAAAAATATTGGGTCTAATCCCTCTACATCACATGGTAGAAAGGACAGCACAGAAAACCACAATTAATCTCATCAGAGAAAAACCTCCAACAGGAATAAAACTGAAATGGAGAGACAGCAATAAACTGTGGAAAAACTATCCACTACTCATGGCTCCAAGAGATGACATGAATAGGATGTTTGAATTTAATCAAAAATTCCGAACACATCTGGGCATAAAAAAGGAATGGGAAGGAACGGAAATCAACTCCTATAAAAATGGCACCATCCTTTGGTACACAGATGGATCAAAGATACAAGAAGGTACAGGAGCAGGGGTATTTGGACCTGGCATCAAATACTCGGAACCCATGGGAAAACTCACCAGTATCTTTCAAGCAGAGATTCACGCAATAGAAAGATGTGTCCAATTCAACTTAGATAAAGGATACAAAAACAAGAATATAGCTATCATGTCAGATAGCCAAGCAGCTATCAAAGCACTAAGTTCAAACATCATTAGTTCAAAGATGGTGCTGAACTGCAAAACCAAATTAAATTTATTAGGTACGCAGAACAAAGTAAGCCTCTGCTGGGTCCCAGGACACATGGGCGTAGATGGCAATGAGAAAGCGGACACCCTTGCAAAGAAAGGGGCAGCTACACCGCTAATAGGACCTGAACCCTTCAGTGGCATAGGAATTCACACTATCAACGAACATCTCAGACAGAAGGACAAAAAGAAAATAAGGGAACTCTGGAGTACACTTAGTGGACACAAACAATCCAAGAAATTTCTAACCAATTTCGGAAAGAAAGAAATCACGGAATGTGTCAAAGGAAGCAGGAATAGACTGCGAATCCTAACAGGATTCCTAACTGGACACTGTAGACTAAATGGACATCTAAAGAAAATGGGAATAATCCAGGATGGCACATGCAGATTCTGCAAAGAAGCAGAGGAAACACCAACACACCTGCTAACAAACTGCGGAGCGACATTAGCCCGTAGGAGGAAGTGTTTTGGGACGTATAATGTGACCATAGAAGAGCTTCAACCACTGAAACCGGGCCTATTAATCAAATTCCTTGATGAAATAGGACTCACCGATGTGCTTTAGGCACAGAACGGGGGATACAATAGCTCTTAAAGGGCGCAGTATACACACCCTGATATATCATCATCATCATCATACACTCCGAAACAAATCTCTCACAATACAACAACGTTCCTATGCCCATATCCGACTGCGATCGTTACCTTGGGTTCCACCTAGAATCACGTCTAACGTGGTATCAGCACGACTTAAATGACAAGACCTAACCTACGGTCTACTCTACAAACTTGTAGGACGACATTCCAAGCTACCGACAAAACAACAACAACGAAACAAACTTACAATCTGCATAACACAACTGCAACCGATTTGGACGCTCGGTATAGAATTGTACGATCTTCCATTATCTAACGTACCCAATCCTTTCACATTCCGTTTTAGGTTTCCAATTTAAATTTCCACCACTCCATTATTTAATCCAAGGTAATGCTAGACCTCATAGGCTCATAAATAGACCCACGTTTGCCACCATCTGCAAGGATAGGCCATGTCAACAAACAATACAAACTGAGTGAGGAGATTCAAGCAGGTGCCATATTAGCCATTCCAATCGATGACGCTACTTCAAAAAATAAATTAACCAAAAAATAAATAAAAGGTACTGATACCAGAACAGGAATAGTAACAAAGGCCAGTTCCTACAGTATAATGAAGGCGCACAAAGGGATCGAAGCACATCTCTGGAGACCGAACTGACTTTAACTTAAGAAAATACGATATAATTTTCCAGGAGAAAATCATACCAATTGAACACTGCGCCAGAGAAATAAAATGGCTAAGAACATTCCTTGAGGATAGCCAATTTTTCTAACAGTCAGGCAGCAACGCCTCATGGGAGAAAAATGCAAAATGGATGGAAGCCCTGGCAGAAATCAGTACACGTATGTCTTGACACTGGCATGGAATTGGTCATGGAAATTTGATATGTTGGCCAATATTAATTCTCGAGGCCCAACAGCAAATTGTGGCTTAGGCACAAAAGAGACACATCTAAAAATTGATTTTTAATCAGTCCAAAATCTGGAGGAACAACATCTAAAGCATGAGGTACGCAACGAGATTAGTAAAAGTGCCATTCGCAAAATTTACGAAGGAAAAATACAACAATACAAAGGAAGGAGAGTAGCAGCTGCCTAAGCAGGAATCATCTGGATGAATCTGAACAACTGACTTTAAATTAAATTAAAATAGTTTTATAGCCGGAAATCATAATGATGTATAACGATCTTTGGTGAATCCCTTTCACTCGATGCATATAAATTTCCTGAATTGTGTGAAAATAAAAAAATAAGAAAAAATATAAGTAATACCAAAAATAAATAAAAAGGAATTTTTGTGCCAAAAAAAAGACTAAAGTCTTGAAAAATAATATATTCAGCTACTGTGTAGATAAATAAAAATATGTGACAAGTAAAGACATACGATATCACCTCCTTGCCCTTAAAATTGAAAATACAGCAGGTTGTTCGATTGAAAAAAATGAGAGACAGTCCTTCCTAGTCCTTTGATAGCTCAACTCACACTGGCAGATCCTGCTGTAGGGGATTAGCTTATCCTTTGAGATAAGCTTCCGTTTTTGAAAATATTGTTATAGATGACACAACTACACCAGAGAAATAAAAAAGCTGGAAATACATTCCTTGAAGATAGCCAATTTTTCAAATAGCCAGGCAGTACTTAAGACTTTAAATTCTGCGAGTTAAAAACAATGTAAATATGTCACTGCTTGGAACCCCTGGCAGAGGTCAGACAACTTACGACCATACTTCACCCTCAAGCAATGAGAAAATTGACAGGTTGGCCAAAAAAGAGTCAATATGATTTCCCTAGGACCACAACTCTACAGTGATTTAGCCACAAAAACGACACATTACAAATTGGATCCTTAATGAGTCCTTGTGGAACAATACCCCAGGTATGAGGCGGGAGAAGATTCGTAGAAGGATCATTTTCTAGGTGTACGAAGTAGGTCCTAAAACGAAAGAAGCTCAATAGATTTACTCAGATCGAGGTGCAGCAGGCCTTGTGGCCGCCACTTTTATCCCTATCCCGTATCTGTAGGTTTCCAATATTACCATCCACAACTATCTTAAAATACCATTTATCCAAAAATTCATTCCCAAAAAACTTCTACAGTAATCTCTTAACATCACAACAGTTTCGCCTGTCTTGTCCAACCGAACCTTATGATCTCATGACCTCATGAGACGTCTGAAAAGGAAATGACCTTGCGACCTTTTCTGAAGCGTAGGTAATGAAGTTGATTTAATGAAGTAAGGTGGGAAAATAATATTGGTTATTTGCTTCCCTCAATGTAAATATAAAAGTAATTGTAAATACATTTACGTATCATCAAATGTTGTCGCATAATCGCATTTTATGTTGTATTTGATTCGTGGCAAGCACAGGGGCAAATTCATTTAGTACAATTAATAAATTTAAGAAGTGGTACAAATGTCTTCTTTCTCCTAATTTTAAGCCCACGTGCCTGATGTAATTCCGGTTAATTCGGCACCTCTCCCCTCGGCCATGGGTTTTACTGCGGTAATAAACCACCCCACAGAAAACAGGCACCTGCCTCCCGCTCCCGCTCACCCGCAGACGACCCGTACGAGGCTACAAATCTTAGTTCGCGTAGCTCGTTAACCTAATGGGGTCTTAATTACAATAAACATATACGGACAAGAAGTGCCTCAGTTTCGCCGTATAATTTAATAGGTCCGTTTGCTGGCACGCGACCTCGCGTGCTTCCTCCTTACCGTCCGACGTCAAAAATAATAAATCCACGTTTCTCTTCGTTCGCTCGAGACTCTTCCTTCCAACTGATAGATGGCTCTTCGAATGGCTCGATTTGCATCCCTCGTCACGTCATCCTACTATTAGCCGCCGCTGGCCCCCGAGACTTCGCTGTAATCATGCATTTTCAATTCAACATTGTCTCAATCTATCTTTGTTACCTCTTTAAATTAGAAAATAAGTTTATAAAATCTTCAATCAGAACGATCCCCACGTTTACATGCTAGTGAAAAATTTACAATTTGATTTCTCTTTCTATTGACAATGGTATTGTTTATAATATAAATTTCTGTTTAGATGTAGATGTCGTACCTCGGACTGAACACCGACAAACGCCTGACGTGAAATCCTCACACACGACTGAAACGTCAGAGGTTATGACACGATATAGAGCTCCTACACGATTTCTTGACAAACGTTCTAATTTACCTCTCAAACATATACAACACCATACTTCACCGGTATGGACTTACGGGGTTCAACGAAACATTTCAACATCCACCGCATTCAAACTGCTCAGTCCTTAATACCTCGAAAAATACTATGTGCTCCGTTTTATGAATCGAACCTAACTACACATACAGGTGGAAAGTCGAAGTTGAGTATTAGTGTCTGTATTAGAGGCGCATAGTACCCCAGGCAGACGCGTGGTTAACGCGTTAAATTTAGCCCAGACAAACCCACCAGCATTCACTACACTCTTCAGAAAAGATCTCGCAAACTGTTTTCTTAAATAATATTTCCCACCTAACTGCGGACAAGATGCGATACCTCGGGCTGTTCATCGGCCAGCCCCTCTTGCACGACATTGCATCTGATTTACCTCTAAAAATAAGGCTGCTTTACAACACCATAGTTAAGCCGATATGGACTGAAAGTGTGGGCTTCATTCCAACATCCACCACACTCAAACTGCCCAGACCTAAATACTACGAAAAATACCAGATGTTCCATTTTAGATATCTAACATCATAAAATCGATTCCACGTCGAATGGAAGCGTTTTAGATGGCCACATCCCTGATCTCTAACTTACCGGTTATATCTTGACTGTCGATCCCTCCTTCTCCGTTGTTTTTCATTTTTTCAATTTAATTTTGTATTTAACTGTATTTATATTTTTCTTGCGACAAAGAATAAAAATGACTATCGCAAGTCCCAAACAATGTGAGGCAGCCATTTTTTTTCTCTCGGTGAATTTGCAATATCGATAAGAAACGGAATTCGATGCCTGTCTTCAAAAATCCCAAGCTGTTGCTTTGCAAAGGATAAAGGTACGGCACCTCTCTTAATTGGCGGTCTTTTGGATATGATTAGGAGCTTATGGTTTTAGAACAAAGGATGCTCTCGTGAACGCTATAAAACACAATTACGGAGGGATAACCGACCTCTTGGTGAGCCACGGTCTCGAAATCCTTGAAGTTATGGCTTATAGGCAATAGTCCCTTTACTAAATCCTCGATAAAACAAGGGAGCGCCTTTTTTAACTTTAAAAGATCTTATATCTTGCTTCTTTAAAAAAAAAATATGCAAAATATACTAAGAAGACTATTTTTTAAGAAGAAAGCTTCTCAGAAAAATTAGATTTAATTAAATATTAATTTTTCTTGTAATCGTCACTTTGTTTTATATTAAAAACTTTCGATAAATCCATGTAATGTTCAATAATTTTTTGTTATTTAAAAACGACGTGGGAAGTCTAGGTTTTGTGTAGTTAATTAGTTCGGTAACTAATTAATAATAATTGTCTCAAAATTATTGCATTAATTGTATATTGAACGAATGAGGATTTGTAAAAGTGGAAGCAACACATTTCGTCCCTTCCCTTGAAAAGCAAAGCACAATAAATAAATAGAAAGTACGGAAGGACAGTAGCTACCACGAGAAAGAATGCCCAGTGGCCTCTCAGAAAGTTGAGTGCAGTCAACGGTTGTGAAGTAGTAGTCAATAGTTCGTCTCATATTTCTTATATACATTTTTTCGTAGATTACTAAAAATAATTCCGTCCTTTCCCTTAGCGGAATTTTTGGAGATTTGTAATTATTAGGTGAAAAGTATATAAAGTAAAACTTAATCAAGCCAGAAACGAACAAAGTGGAGGCAGAAGCAAAAGAGTAATTAACTCCAAGTTCCTTTTCACAATGAGATTGAAGAAGCTGTGGCAAAGGTTAAAATCAGTGTAAAAGACAAGCTGAGAGGTTTTACTAGGAAACGAGATACGCTTGGCGTCAGACTGAAACAATGCGACAAGGGAGAAGGTGGGCTTAGGTCGCAGATTGCCACTAATGTCTTCCACCGAGAAGGCATTGTCCTGGCCAATTAGCCCGCCACCCCGGGTCTACCCCCTTGCCTTCTCCATTTTCCGCAATTACTTACAGGAGAGAATATTCAAATCCGGCTCGACCTCTCACTTCATCTCCCCGCGACGACTACAATGTTCAGCCTCCTTGGAAATCTCGTAGCGCTGACAGAACGAGATTACGTCGACATTCCCGACAACCGCCAATCCGCTGTTATCCCATTTCATGAATGTTGAAGCAAACGGGTAATTTGCCGTACCTTTGTCGCCTTTAGGAAAGCGAAGGGTGGATGAGGTCCTTTAACCCGTGCACGGCTCGAAATAGAGTCGAAATGGAAATCATAATATTATCGCACCACAGATTGTTTCCGGATTAATTCCTTCATAATTTTGTAACATTTAACGATTCCTCCAACTCATTCTGTTATTTATTTTCCGTCAAGCACAATAACTTTTTTTAGATCGGTATGAGTCGTATCCAAAACAATCAAAGTAAATCAGCAAACGAAATACACCTACATATTAATAAAGAAATAAAGTGAAGAAAAACATTGCTGATTTTTCGAAACGTAAGCTGAATTATTGACAATACTTATATAGGAGATATGGAAACATTGTGCAATATATTGAGCAAATCAAAAATGGTTTGATTTTTACTTTGCCACCTAAAAGCCAGTCATGTCGGGTCTTATATATTACGCAGAGCGGGCCACCAACAACCGAGGGGTTAAATGCCTGGGTAGACTCGTACCCCATAATAATAAGTCGTGCCTTACGCATCAATTATTATATTGCACAAAATTACAAAAAAGCATTCGCGCTAATAAATTACATCCGTACACCAGATTTCGTTTATATTGCCCTACAGTACTCAGTATTACTCAAGTAATCGGGGATAAGCCCTGCCATTCGCGCTAATAAATATCATCCACAATTTATTTGCACTACCTCAAATTACTCGATATTTCTCGGTGTATTTGGGAAGTAAGTTTCTCACTTCAAGCTACTAAATAACCTTTAGACAAGAGACTTCGTTCACACAACCCCAGAGTACTTGATATTCCTGTGAAGGGATAAACACTCCCATTCCCGCTAATAAATTACATGGGTGGGTTGCTGACATGGGGTCGAAGAAAGCGCACAGGGCAAGTTGTGCCCTGGACTGCGGGGAAGATGCGGACTTTTCCACTGCCCTACCAAGGTATGTAAGTGGTTTTTATCTGCATCTTTCTGAAGCATCCGAATCGAGGTGGTGTTGCCACAAATGTCAAATCTCTATACTTAATAGGTGCACTTAGGTGCGAGCGGTCGGCCGTGGCCTGGTCTCGTTTCATTCTGGCGAGATCTTGGGAAAAAACACACAAAAAAAATAAATAAATAAATGTTGCGCATTACGGGTTCGAATGCAGCGCATATTTACACATAGGTTCAAAAAAAACCCGACACCACGACCGTTCATATATAAACCTTTGCTGTTCCAATCCTTTTTAAAAAATCGACTTTGCGATAATATGAATGAATTGTGTTGTGTGAATGTAATTTATTAACGCGGATATAAGTGCTGATCCCTAACTACTACGAGAAATATCGAGTATTCTGTGAGAGTTTGAATGTAATTTATTAGCGTGAATGAAAAGGTGTAATAATTACCCCAGAAATAACAAGTACTATGGGGTAGTGTGAATAAACTCTGCTGGTTAATTAATTTATTAGCGCGGAAAGAAATCTGATTTCTAATTACCACGAAAAATATCGAATATCCTAGGAAAGTGTCAATTTAATTTATTAGCGTGAATGAACAGACGTCATGATAACCCCGAAGAATATCAAGAAATGTGGGATAGTGTAAACAAAGTCTGGCGTATGTGAATGCAATTTATTCCCGCGGATGGAAGAACTTATCCCTAATTACCACAGGAATACCGAGAATTCTGGGGTAATGTGAATGAATGTAATTTATTAGCGTGAATGAAGTTAACCTTAATTTACCCAAGGACTATCTAATTCTCTGGTGTAATGTGAATGAATTGCTGTGCCCTTTTTAAAAAATATAGTTCCCAATCACAGTAAGTGTGAGTGAATAGAAATTATCTTTTTTTTAAGGATTGAGCTCAGTCCATCATTCATCATTTCTATGATATGCTAGTTATTTATTAGCGTGAATGGTTTATTCCCAAGTAACATAAGGAAACTCGAGTAGTCTGGTGTTAAATGAAATCTGGAGTGGGAATATAATTTATTAGCGCGAATGAAATGGTTTAATCATAATCACTCCTAGCAATATCAAGTAGTCTGGAGTAGTAAATCCATAGTCTAATGTGTTAATAGTATGTAGTGTGAAAAAAAAGAGAAAGTGACAGAATTTCTCTCTGAAGTACAAAGCAATTGAACTAAGAGAAGTGATTTTGCTTGAGATCACGCACCGAATTTCTGTTATACAATATAACAAGAAGAGAAAAATGCAGTCAACACACGAAAGTAAATCGATAAACAAATATTTCGTAGTGTTTGGTCTCATCAGTTGATTTTTTAAAAATAAGGTACTTTATAAACTATATTGTTAAACCATTTTGGTAACTTCAAAAACGTATTATGATAGATAACAAGAATAAACAAATCAAAAAGAGAAATTGTCTCATTGTATGCACATCGCGTGTTCCAGAGGACGTCATATATCAGTACATTATAAAAAACAATTTTCCAACCGCTCCTCGAGAAGGTTCATTGTGACTTTACTTATTCGGCTATAAAAGATAAGTAGCCGGTGAGGTTTAGAGAATTAATTCTAAAATAAGGATGCGCAGCAGGGTGGGTTAAGAGATAGGAACGGCGGACAGACAGCTGTCTGAAAGGCCACGCGATCTTACGACATCCATGAAGGGGGTTGATTCTGGGAGGCGAGGGTATAACAAACTTATTAACATCCATCAGATGGCACGCTAGCCTGCGGACTATTTGGGCCATCGAAACGCCGTTTTACCAGCACAATACACGACCCACAATTAAAAGGCCCATCCAGAGAAATGCACGCCAACTTTCTTAAATTGGCCCAAAAAAAAAATTATATTTTTGTTTTAACGTATATACCATGTCTTAATGTAATTCTACTCCGTGAGAAAATCAGTTCTGAAGACGCCTTGGTGCAATTTGATAACAACTCAAGAAATGGAAACGAAAGTTTAGGAAAGTCAAGGAAAGAAAACGAAGTTTCGCGTTGTTCTCCGATCAAGTAAAAACACCTTCAAAAGAGATAAAATACTACCACTCTAATGAATAATACAAAAGTAATAATAATACGAGCAATGATATTAAACACTGGCCATAATAACAATAATGATCGCGAGTGAAGACAGACCAAATAACTGTCCCTACTCAACCCACGTCTTATCAAAATCCAGATACTTTTATCTATTTTTATGATGCAAAGGTTTTTATTGTTCATTTTTTAAATTAAGAATTTGACAATCCGCTGGTAAACTCTAAAACACTCAAAACATTAAAAAACAAGTTTTTTAAACTTTTTTCTTCTTTGCAGCCATCTTTGATGATTCGATGTTTATTGTACTGCTGTAAAAACCGAACTGAGTCAAAAGTACGCAATATTTACCATAATGTACAACAAAAATCAAACCCGTTTTGATTGACTCAATTTATAACTCGATCTTTTAATATAATCGTCAATATTATTGCACAATAGGAATTTATTGTGCAATATATTGACAATGGTATTTGCCGTCTAGGGGGCAGAATGACAATTAGTTGGGAAATGAAATTATTATTAGCTATTGACCGCTCCTAGAACCAAACTTCAGGCGGGACGAAGTGTAATACCAAGATTTGACCCCAGATCACCTTTAAAACAAATAGGTGATTCTCGCGTGTTGCAGTTGTTATTTTTATATCTGTAAAATTGAGCTTGTATAAATCAATTGATGGATTTACATGGGAAGCAGAGTTAAGCTAGTTGTCGAGTGGTCATCGTCACTTCAGTGTACCACGAGTATCAGCGGTATTGTCCTGCAAATAATTGAATGGAGCAAACGATGAATAAATGAAAGTAAAACCACCCATGCATAATTTATCCTGTGAAGAAAAACCTCTCATAAATAATCTTCAACAAACCATCCCTAAACCAAATCTTGGGTGCCATCTAGACTCAATATTAACCTAGAGGCAACGCACACTACTAAAACGACAGGAATTAAACAAACGTTTCGTTGTTCTACAAACTACTGTCAAGGATATCTAACCATAAAAATCTATAAAACTAAAACCGACGGACTGGAACTGTGGAGTACAGGTAAACCTTGCGACATTCAAAGAAAACAGTCCTTCCAACCTTTCCAAGACCTCAGAAGCTAGTCTATATTCCTTACTACTTCTCCAACATCATCCTCCAAAAGCATTAAACGTAATCTCCAAAGCATTTCCCCACTTTCCTCACTACATTCACATCTCGCCCCATTCCGGTTACCCGATAGAATCACCTCTAATCCCAACAAAATACTGGTGAGGAGATGGCCTTGCGACCTACTAAACGAGGATTAGCCTCAGGGCATTTGTAACTACAGAAATTGCATAATGTGAACAAGGTTACAAATTGGATTAAATATATTTTTTTAAATATATTAAAAAAAACTATTGATCCAATTCACAAATCATGATTATTCAAATAAATATTTTACCATAGTCATTATATATTGTTGCAGTGATTTCATCAGTTGGAAGTGTGCGAAATTGAAATTAAACAAAGACCAATTCAAAGACAATTGCTTTAGTGAAAAATATGTCGCGAAAGTTGGACATAAATTTTTAAAAAAATAATTAAAAGTAATTAAACTCCGCTATTTTTGTGTATTTTAACACCGAGTAAAGATTGCAAGACCTGGCAATGTTATTAAGAGTCCTATCTCTCTTTAATCAGTTTACAAGCTCTTCACTAAATTCGAGTTAGGTGAGTTTCCATTTAAGTCCAGAGGCTTGGAATTAAAAAGGAGCCCAGGCGTTCTTCATCAGGCTGCAATGTTGCGGAGATAAAACAGAAAGGAAGGAGACAGCAGATTCGGACAAACGGTTAAAATGTGTTTTTTAATTATAGTTAAATGGGTTTTTTTGGGTTAGCGCATTGCTCCAACATTCCCAACAGAACAATTTTTGAAATGGGAAAAAAAACCAATTTGTATTGCTGACGAAATAAGATTTTTTTTACATTCTGTATTGTTGCGTTTTGTTGACAGTTGTAAAGAGGTTGTTGTTCGTCTAAAAGGAAATATCGTGTCAAATAGTAGATCATTTATACGGTAGTTCTCACGTGTCGAGAAACATACTCGAGACACGATATCCAATGAAATCATTTCCGCTGACTATTATAATATTTTTACAAACGATCTTTTTCAACGTTATACAGTTAGAATAATTTATTTTGAATTTATCTTAAAAGTTTGATAATTATTAAAGGAGATGATTGAAAGAGATTAACACGTACTTCAAGATACTCTTCATTCATAAACAGCTTCCTTAAACTTAAAGGTAGCCGTACAGGAAATCCTCATATCAGAATTTCCTTGAGGATTTCCTCTATCGAACAATCCTCAAGGATAGCAAACTCTTGTTCTGAGCTGACTGGTGGTTGCTGGTTGTTTTCGTGGTTTTGGCCTCGAGGCGTAAAAAGAATTGACTTTTGTTCGGAATTTCCCTCAAACGCGAAATCGTCACACACGTTGAGGAATTCCTCGAGGACAGAGTCCAAGTCCTTCAGGCCGCGGCGGGAGGGAACAAAAAATTTTTTTTCCGCCTTGACTCCAATACCACGAACAACCAACAACCACACAAGTCAACAAAAGCCTTTACCTTGAGGATTTTCCTTGAGGATATCCTCAAGGAAAAACCTCTCGACAGAAGAAATCCCCAAGGAAATCCCGGAAGCTACCTTTAGTTTCTTGTAATAATAATTTTGTGATATAGATTTGATATATTAATTATCTATTGTATGTATACATTGCCTTAAAAAAGGAGAAAAACTTTGAATGATAAATGAAGAATACTAGACTTAACCGAATAAACGTATTTCTGATTGATTAGCATGTCGCATTTTCAAAATGTATCGTCACTAAATATTGTGAGTAAAGAATGAAAAAATTAACCTTAATTAAAAAGCAAGAGCAGTTATAATATTATCTTACAACATCAGTAATTATTGAAACGATTTAGCAGATTAAAATATAAAATTAGAACATGGGTTTAATAAAAATTAATTGTTGACGAAATTCCATTATCCAATTTGACCGGAAGAAATAAATACCGCAATCGATAGTTTGTGATATTATCTGGCCACTGGAAATACTTAACCGGCGAGAGTTATCATGCATGGGCTGTACGTACCCCGATGATAAAACCCATCAGTCACCCAAGCAGAGGAAGGATGTCTGATACGATTGAACAGACCTCCCTTTGCATGTCAACAACACACATAGTTTTTACTTTATATCGGCCGTCGAAAAACAATTTTGAAACTCTCACCGACAAGCCGGTTTATTATTATCGAACAGGTAATTGTTTATTTATGTATTTGATTTTTTTAATATGAAAATTTGATTTGTCAATGTAAGCATTAGGGAACATACGGTGTACGATTTTTTATAAAAAGAAATTGATGATGTCATTAAACCGATCTTACCTTTTAACAACATCGTTATCGCATCTATCACAGCAGAGATGCTGGGCACGATATGCTATTCCAGATTTTATCTTCACCCTTCAGCACGTTATAAAAAAAAATCATTACTAATCTCAAAGCACCAATAAAAGGTGAAGACGTTTGTAAGTACAGTGAACCATCCTTGATCGTTAAAAAGTTAATTTCTACACAAACAATTGGCGAAATTCTTGGTTATAACTGCCAGCAAAAATGTCTAAAATGTGTGATATGGCAAAATTAAAGAAAAATTAGACACCTCATTATGCAAATCAAGTAATGTTTGAAGCTTTAAAAGATGACTTTAGAGATGTCAAATTTCTCTTTCAAGTCAAGACCAAAACGGTGGAGGGTATGTGGACTGCCATGTGCATGGCGAAACTAAACTGCCAATGAGGTCTAGAAGCTCAGAGCCTCCATGGGCCTTTGTAATAATTAAAATAAAGAAAAGTCAAAAGCGATGAATGCAGTTGGGAAAAAAGTCGTGTTGGCGTGCGTTAACAACTGGTACCTGGGATAGCTGGAAACGAAAAAGCAGACAAGGGTACCAAATTTTTTGCCCAACCTTCAAAATTAAATATTTTATACTTATACTCATGAATTTTAGATCTCGTTTAAATAAGTATATCGTAATTAATATAACCACAAAATTACGTATACTTAGTTTGAAATAAACCACAAAAAATATGAGTGTCCTGTTCTGAAGCTACTAGTCAAATTTTCTTACAAACAAAATATAATAAATTATTAGTTAAATTTTATGAGAAAACGCATGTAATAAATTGTTGGTTAAATTTTATGAGCAAAACCATGATATGAATTGTTAGTCAAATTTTCTGAACAAACTACGTAATGAACTGTTATTAAAATT
>CM077112.1:4106388-4118583 GCA_039619505.1 Cimex hemipterus | reverse complement strand
TTTTTTAAACCACCTTTGCACAGTGCACTCATTAACACAACCCTCGCCCCAGACTTGGTTAATGTTTCTAGCCGTTTGGGCTCCGCTTCGGCCGAGTTTAAACTCGTAAAAGAAAATCGTACGAAATTCTCGCTTTGACATTATAAGGATGACTGAATTATTTCCAAGTAGCGGAATGCTACAGAGGTAAACAAACAATATCATTTGGAAGAGGATTAATAAGTGTTGACATTCATACAAATGAGTAATCCTGTAAACGTAAACAGAATATTTTATATAGATTTTTTTTAATGAAAACTTAAAATCCTGCATTATTTTCCGGACAACCCAATACTAATAATCATTATAATGTTTCAATTAAATAATTTCATGGGAGGGATATCTTTTTCGTTTCATGTTATTCTCTAGCAATTATTTGTCGCCATAATTAACATTGTGGCGTGAAATACAGAATTTCATCTGCTGTCTAAGCTGAAAAGGAGTAGTGGAGAAGTTAAAAATATTGTTCAAAGTTGAGCAAAATCGATGAATTAATAATTTTAAAAAGTGTTAAGTCTGAAATCTGTAATCTAAGTGTAATCTGCGTGTTTTTATGGGAATTGAATAATCGGAAAGGTTTATTCTCATTTAAAGGCGACCATTCTTAAAAAGGAGACAAGAGAACAATATTCAAATTAATATCTCATCGCATAGAAATATAATTTAACATTTGCATTGTATAAATTCATTTTTCCATATCGTAAATGTATTTGTTAAATGTAAACAATGTTTGTAAATCCCAGGCTCTGAAGATGATCTCAACAAAGGTCGAAACGTTGGCACGATGAAGCAAATGTTTATATAAAACCTACGTCACACCAGACGACATCTCACGACCTTCAAATAATTAATGTTAGGATGTCAAAAATTAGGATCCATGGGGTATTTTTACAAATATTCCGCTATCGTTCCTAAACATACAAATTACATGAAACATAATATGCAATAATAAAAAAACATATTTTACAAAAAGCGGAACAGGGAAGCCAGAAACTGGTGAACGTGCCCGAGAACCATTCTTAAATTCTTCGGCAAGCCTACAGACTCCCTATAAAGAGCCAAGACAGACGAACTTCTATTATGTGAGACAAATCAAGCACTCTTTTTGTTATACTGGACTTTTTAGTTGGCCCGTATAAATTTCTCTTGAACGAATGACCCTATCAAAAAAAAACGTTTGTTATACTTTTTCGTCTAGTTTCAAACTTTTACTTTTTTTTAAGAAAAATTATGCAGGGTGCCTCAAGCCCGATTTGTCTTCAATATTTCAAATCCCTAGATAAAGGCAATTAATGTTTAATTTAGAGAAGAAGCAAATTACTTGAAATTCAAACGAAACGAGTTTTTTTTCAGACTGTTTGCCACAACTTCGTAATTTTATGACCAATTTAAAATCCGATCGCACCGATATTTTCAATGTAAAAAATTCTTTAAAATGATGTTTCGGGGAGTATAGGATTGTATTTGAAATTTCGAATTGGGCCTGATGTACCCTTTATCATCCTCCCAAAAAAAAGTTAAAATTTGAAACTAGACTAAAAAATATGGAAGACTTTTTTTTACATTGTCATTAGTTGAAGAAAAATTCAGCCGGGCCATCTAAAAAGGACACCCTGTATAGTGTTAAATTTTTCTGGATTTTTTAAAAACGCGTTTGAATATTTCCTCTATTATATACCTTAAGCTTTTTTCGATTATACATCTTAAGCAGCAAGGATGAATATTGAAAATGACAACAATGTGTATAGTGTTGCGGTGAAAAAAAAAAAAATAAAATAAAATAAAGCACGTCATCAATACGATTCTTATTCGAAAAAAATTTCCGATGGATATTTTGCCAGAAAAAATATAACCCCTCAAGTCCAAATGTTTGTATAATCAGATAACAAAGACGGTAATATGCCTGAATTATTTCTTTTTACTTACTTGTTTGCTGGAAAGATAACGTGTCTACTACTTTCCGATACGCCACGTAATATATCAGAATTCCAAACGAGAGTACGAAAAAGAACGGCCCGATGTGCCATTAGAAAACAAACCCAACGCATTATCAGTTATTGTACGATATCAATTTTTATAAATTCGCCCGATTTGATACGCATCTCGGGCAATTTTTGATCCGTTACAAAATATTTATCGGCCAAGTTCTAAAATTATAAATAAGGACGAAATTCCTTGTATAAGTGCATAAGATGGGTTTTATCGATATAGAAGAGAAATATAAAGCGTTTTTATTTGTAAGGGGCGAACTTGTACCAGTGGTAGTGGCGCATTGCGATAACATTAGGCTAACGGTATCCTCATTCTAAATTTATTCTTTGATTCAACGTACTTACCATTTAAGCCGTACTTTATTTCACACAATACAGTATAAAGTCACCTCTACTCAAATGATCCTAAAAAGGTAAAAACAAACCTGGCCGACACTAAGGATGTAAAGAATTTTTTAACTTATCTATCTGCGTAAACAAACTCGATAAGTTCACATACTTATTTAGACTTGTTTCATACTTAATTGGAACAAAAAGGAACGACGATAAAGGTTTTATATAAATTATGACAGATTTGGATAATTAAATAGTATTAAAAATTTTATTGATTTGTATTCGCATAGATTATTGTGTTTATTGCCGTATTTCAACACCACACCAATTTAATTCGTTCTGGTATTTCCTGAGTAATGTTTATTTGAACAAAACAGGCAATTTTCTACCGGGATTCGAACTCACCACGCAATCCGCATCTGTACAGAATTCTTTATTTAGAACGGAATCACGTGGATGTGATTTTGACCAATTGATTTTTGTTACTTCCCTTTCGAATTTTGGCGAACGGATTAATGAAGAGTATCGTGTTTTTGTTTTACATTTTTAAAAAAATTTAATATTGTTTAAATTTGTTCAAAGGAGACGATATATTTGACGTAAGACATAATTATTTCACGTTTGTCTCAGTTTCTACATTGAGATATTTAGTCTTGACCGCTACTGTCAGCTGATTTTCAAAGAATTTGACAATAATTATGACGTATTTCATGTTAAATGTCTCGTGTAATCGACAAGATTTGGAATTGCAAAAAGAAATTTCATACGTTCAATGGTTCATACGGTTAAAGGGAAAAAACGTGCAAACGATTATTGGTATAATGGATTTTAATTTACCTTGGTTTTGTAATTTCTAATGTCTCGTTTGAAAAGAAGTGAGCTGTTTTTTACGCTTTGTCGCGATTGTATTTGTATGTCACACGCGCGGCGCGATGTTTTTGACGTTTTATGACGAAAGCTGAGTTCACCAAGTACGGAGGAGCTCTGTTGAGCGACTGAAGTGATCCTTGGCGGGAAAAGGTGGTTTTCGGCGATTTTGTCCAGTTCGTGAGCCGTCGGAACTACTCGGTGCGACTGGGGGCGGATCTTGAACGGCAAAAACCGAACAAGGCCGACCGCCCTCTGCTTTTACTTATGACCGGACGGATTAAACTTTTGGGCCAGTGGAAATCCTACTATAAACTATACGACGACACATTTTATTTTTATTTTAAATATATTTATGATTTGCATGGAAAATGCAAGAGCTAAGTGAAATGCAAGAATAACGAAATAAATGAAATTAAATCACGAGTCGGATTTCCTCAAGGTTCGACTTGACAGTCCAAGCCTTGAGAAATTCCTCATTGTGGCGGGGTCCTTCAGGCCGCGGAAAGAGGAAGAGGCCAAAAAATCCCTAACAAAAAATCAATTCTTTTCCGCCTTGTGGACGGTTTTTATAAGTGTCCCTCTACGCGTTGAGAATTTCTGAAGTACTGCCCATGTGACGAAAAATTTTAACGGAATTCATACGAATGTACGAGAACGAACCCTTCCTTGTGGCAATTAAATGAGGTCGCTTACGAGAAAATTTTAAAAAAATTGAAAGAAGTGGGCGCAAAAGCAACAAAGGATGACAGGATTAAAATGAATGAAAAAAAAGAATCTGAAGGCAGGAACATCTGCTGAATCTGTGTACAAGCGTATCAACAACCACCATCAACACAAAACCATGTCTTTTTCTTCCTTGAGATGATTTTCTTCACAAAAATCAATAGAGAAGATACACAAGAAAATCTCTGGGGCTTTTTCTTGAGGATTTCCGCAAATTACGGATCACCCAAATCAATGACATCGCGGTGTGAATGTCATTTCATTTTTTCTTGAGCAGAAGCAGTATTGTCCGGGTGTTTTCCAACGACGTTGCTCATGCCTTTGACCCTGGCATCAGGATCTACTGAGAAAGCTGAAGAGCATCCTGCTCGATTATACCTACTACCTTACCTTAAACTCCTACCAGTCAGGGGTGGAAGCAATCTTGGACCTCTCCTCCTGCTGACATTCCTATCCTTTCAAAAACAATTCTATCTTTTGTTGACACTTTAGCAATCCTCATAAAGATACAGTCATGATGTACAGAAACCTTCAAAATAATTTGCCATGGCTCGACGTTTGGTCCAAAAAATTGAAGAAAAAAATATATGCAACGAGGGACAATTAACTTCACACTCAGGCGAATTACACTGTCGTCTTAACTTTATGGATGGTTTTCAGGATCCAAACTTTCAATTATAAAAGGTTACTATATACTCAAGCCTAATGAAGAGAATCCTCAACTGCGCTATACCAGTCGTCCTGGATATTTTTGAATCTTAATAAGTGGATTATCGTTCAATCCTTCCATTGTTTTTGCTTTCCAGTTAAATTTTTCTAGCTTTAGCAACCAGTTTTGTAGCAAGAATTACAGTTTATGAGCGAATCAACTCGACACAGATTTCTTTTGCACTTATTAACAATTAATACATAAGAATAAATAATTTTAAAAAAGCTGTAAACCGCAAAGTTGTTCAAATACGATGAAAACGGCAATAAGGTATTTACGGTAAACCATTCGGAATTGTAATAAAATAAAACGAAATATCAAACAAAAACTCATGCTGAACCGGCATTGGACCCGTCTTCACGCGAGGGTTTGTTAAACTACTCAAACGTGAAAAAACCGATGATGACGGACCCGATAAAAGACCCGATACCGGTCCAGTGACTCGCCGACAAAAACCCGGCATCAACCAAAACTAAATAATTTGGAAAAATTTCTATTCAAAAGTAAAGCGAATTTAGTATAAATACTCAACTGCGATATTTTTCGTGTATTTTTATTTTTTTTTTTTATTACTTTCATTTTATCATTTAGTTGACAAATTAGATTTGTAGAAATTGAGTCTGCTCAGACAGGGGCAAGACCTACACTTCCTCAACGCTCAGCGGTCTTGCGGGTTTAGTATCTAAATTGTCTTTCAAAGGCCCACTAAGCTGAAATATCTTTCATATCTTCTAAAATTTTAAAGTTTAAAGGTAAATGTTATTCATTTTCCTTTTAGTTTGTATAAATTATAAAAACAAAGTATGTCCAGGCTATCCCCTCCATGGAAGAGGCAGGAAATCGAAGACGGATAGCATCCTTAGCTGCAAATCCAGGAAAAAATCCAGTTGAAAACCAGCCCAATCAGATTTGCATCCATTTTAATTTTTATCGATAAATCATTTCTGTTGTTAAGCCCACCATGATTTATGGTTTTATTTTTTCTATTTATTTCCTTTTTGACTATCAAAGATAGTTTTAATTTTGCCCTTCAGGCACGTATTATTAATACTTATGGTATCTAATTATATATATTTACATTTACATTGTATGGATACATTATAAACTTCATAATAGAGGCATTTACAAATATAGCAAATACATTTTTTTTACGAGGGTTCGCAAAACAGCAGAGGTCATATAAGCCCTCGAGGTGCCGGTGTTTTTGATAAAAAAAAAAAGCCCATTTGTAAGTACGTCGAGTTCGAATTCAGGGCAGTTGGATTCGAACCCGGGACCTTTTCCATACAGTAATGAGCCCGAACGTTGCGGCCACCGACACCCCCAAAGTTTAATAATCGTTATATTGTATGTTTCTAAGCAAAAGCTAATGTTTTATTTTTTTATATTACGTATTTTAATTTCTTAAGGATTCTCTATTTTTTTATTTTTAAATTTTTAGAGGTGTCCCTTTGCATTTGTGGGTTTTTTTAAATACCGGCACCTCGAGGATACGACCTCTGTAGTTGCAAAAAAAATATGAAAATATTACTTTGGGTGATTCTTTCTCTGTTTTCATTTAATTGACGAAATGTAATTTATAATTTAATGAATTACATAAAAGATTATTTATTCCATTATTATACGTACGGGCCACTAGAGGTTTCATCTAGGTTTATAATTTAATAACTCTGTAATTTACCCATTGAAGACATGTCTAAGTGGGCGTACAACAATCTAGTTTTTTAATCGAGATATAAAAAAGCGCACGCACTTTGATCAACTCTCGTGTACGGTATGTCCACTGACTTTTATAGAATCGCCGATTTCATCATCAGATGATTTAAGCTGCTAAGCAAAATTATTTTTTAGCTGGTGCATTGTCCAGATGCACATTCCTTTCCGAAAATGTTCAAAGCATGTCAGGGTGGCAATCGTGAAAGGTTGGGAGTTTTTGCTTTGGCAGTTGGCATTTCTGGTATTTCACCCATTGAAGACATGTCCACGTGTGACAACAATCTAGTTTTGAATCCAGTCCGTGCTCGTCTAGGGCTAATGCAACGTTGACAAAAAGCACAAGCACTTTGGTCCACTTTTGGATTTTAGCTGGCCGATTGTCCAGATGCACATTCCTTTCCAAAAGGGTTCAAAGCATGACGGACGGCAATTGTGAAAAGTTGAGGTTTTTTGCTTTTAATGCTTTTGCTTAGAATGGCATAGAACATTAGTCATGATCATGTATCCGGCATCGTCGTTGGAAACTCATTTTTGCTTCGCCCCTTAATGATTCCGTCAGCAACATAATTCCAGCAATTTTAAAATGAGAATGTTTAACCTAGCACTTTCACGAACCCTGCTAAGCATATCTTTGGGCTGTATGGTAGTTACAGTTTTGCCAGTGAAGAATAAATTGTAATTAAACTGAAGATGGTGAGAAGCCGAAACGTTTATAGTCAGACTAAATGATCGGGTACGACTAAGCTACATACAATTTAAAATTATGCAGAGTGATGAAGTGTAAATTGGTCGTTTATTCTCGTTTGAAATTATTACTGGTTCTTCCTCCGCGCAGATCTTAAGGGAAATCTCTCACCTTTAAATAATATATTAATATAATATCATAAATGCAATAAAAATTAACCTGTACAAATAGTATTTCTTTTTCTACTAGAATTTGTCCTCTAATAAATACAAACCGCAAAATATTTGTTTAAGTATCGAATTTGGCCTGGTTTATGTACAACTTGTATTCTGTGTTATAAACTGCAGATGATTCTCGTAATAGACAGTTGTCCCACCTCTTAAAAGCACATAGTCAACGTTCCTGTCGGATTATGGTTGCAGTAAATATTAATTTTGATAATAAAGGTCCTTAATTTAATTTCCACCCGCTGTGATCCTCACGGCACCCCCCCCCACAACTTAGTTGGAAGTACCCGAGTGGGTTACGTTCTCGAAAATTAAGAAATATTATGCAAAGTTGTTGAAATATAATTAGCGAGTTTGCCTTTGCAGTGCCTGCTAAAACGGAAATTTTCCCGGTGTTTAACACTCTATCATAGAAAAAGTTATCATATTCTTTTTCGCTTGGAAAACCTTTTATTTTATTTTATTGGTACATGTTTTGGCCACCTTACTTCTCTTTATTATTAAGTCGTATATATTTTACAATCTCTTTCCTCTGTTAATAAAAAATAATATGTAACAAAAAAATTATTATACGCTGTTTTATATATTTTTTTTATTTCAAACCCAGTTGAAACTCATACGCTTATTTTTGGGGCGCATAATATGTCCTGGCATGCTGAAAAATGTTATTTATTCTGTCCCACTCAACACTTCAGTGTCAATCATTGGCTCCATATAGAGAGCGAGTAGGAATTTCACCCATGAATATTGTGTTAGTCTCTCGTTTCAACGGGACAGAGATGCTTTGCTGTATACAGTTTGTATTAAGTGTAATATTAGATTGAATGCATTTATTAGCGAGAATGTGTAGCGTTACAAGCCCTGCTGGCTCTCAAGGAGAGGTACTATCGCCACTTTTTTATTTGCTAGCAGTTGATGATGTAATCAAAGATGACCTGATAACCATCATAAATGGGAAATTTGATGACACTCTGTCAAACCAGACGCAAAACGCCTTAAATATACCACTTCTTTTGTTTTATTTGGATCCAATCTACGATGAAGGATTCTATATTTGTTTTTGTTATCCCAAGGGATATGGGAGGCTATTTCTCCGTCTTCATTGCATATCTACAAATGCCCAAGTTATGAAGATATTTTCTCAGATGTCAGTGTCCGGTTGTTAGTCCTATCACCCCTTTGAGTCTGGCCCTTTCCAATCGTCATTGTTTACTTTATGGATCTGCATTGTGACTGTTCGAAAATGATATGGTTTGCTGTTTCCTCCTCCTCATTGCATAACCTGCAGATGAGATCATAGTTACATATGCCCGTGTTGTGCAGATGTTTTCACATATGCCAGTTATTGGTCTTATCACTCCTCGGTTTGTTGCAGTGATTTTGCCAGTCTTGATGAGGGTTTTTTTCATAAATTTGCTATGCCTAGCTAGAGTTTATCCTCTTGGATTTCCTTGATTCCTTAAAGAATGGAATACGTCCCCCGCATGCAGGCAATCTAAGGAGTTTCTGAAGGTAATCAAACCTAAGGAAGCGAAATGGTTACTCTCTAACTCTAGAAGGGGAATTAGGAAGCTGATAGGTATCCTAACGGGCCATTGCCCCCTGAGAAGACACCTCATCATAATGGGTACTCTACCGGACCGCTTCTGCCGCTTCTGCGAAACAAAAGAAGAAACAGCTCGATACTACCTTGCAGAATGCGATAGGTATGCCAGGGAAAGATTCGATACTTTCGAAGGAGAGGACATAACCAAAGCACTCCCCAGGATAAAATGGTCCACAATCTTGGGGCTTGTAAATAAGTCCAAAAGGCAGTACTCGTGAGCCGACCCGGTCCCAGACCTTTTAGCGATGGGGTACGGGCGTACCCAGGCTTTTAACCCCTCGGGGTCCTGGTCGCCCGCCCTGCGTAATATATATATATATATAATAATGATTAATGTTTACGTTGTATCACTTATCAAACTATGAAAGTCAAACACATTGTGTCGTCTTGGACGCTCCCCACTGGTTCGAGAATCTAAATTAAGTGCGGAAGTACAGTTTGTACAAAATACCATAGAGTGCGCTCTTACAGGGGCAGAAAGAAAAGAACCTCCAGTAAAGTAGTAGTAGTAGAGCAGCGAGCAGTAGTACAGCAGTTGCTTTTGTTACAGTAGCATACAACCTTCTTAAGCGTGCTTGTGGGGAGTGCATCCTTGCCTTAATATTTTACTAAATAAAATTACAATGTGTTTATTACTATGTCCGACCTTGAAGAGGGCCAGATCTCCGAAGATGAGTGGGTTCCTAGCCCAACGGATGAATTCCCGACATATATATAGTTTATCCACTTCTCCTTTTGTTTTATTTAGACCCATCCTATGATTTTTTTGTTATCCCAAGTTTCGGGGCCTATGGGCTTGCGGAACCTCTTCTGGCCAGTAAGTCTGATTTTTGATTACCCAAAATTCCTTTAAGACCTGCAACCCAAGATATCATCAAGTTGTTGTTGCCCAGGTTTTGAAGATTTTTGGATGCTTTCACGGACTACATTTGATGTAATTTTTTTAGATGCTAATGCTTTAATGGCTGCTCGGCTATCAGACCTTATGAGGATTTTTTTTGCCAGTTGAACCTCTTTTAAGATTTTCTTAGGCAGAAGCGTTGATGGCATGTATTTCTGATTGAAAGACCGAAGTGCCTTTTTTTTAGCGATCTGTATGCCATATCATTGTATCTGCTGCACCCCCTGAGTTCATCCGCTCAATCTTTATAGCATGTTATAAACAATGTGTTAATGTTGTTTTAGTAATTATGGCCTGTACTCCCCAATTTGATGGTTTCTGGAGCCTTGATGAGTTTTTCCTAGTTTCTCCTGGTATAAATGTTTCCAGTGTGGGTATGTCGCAGAATTTCTAGAGCACTTGTAGGGCTTGTTCTCATTGCCTCTGTGATACATATATCTTGCTAATATTTCTATGCTGCCTAGTGATTGAATTGGCTTTGTTAGATGGCACCCTGCATCATCCAAAATGCAATCAAACCAAGGATTGAAGTAAAACCTTTAAACCAAACGGATTAATAAATTCAGCAGTCATTCTCTTAACAAATCCGAGGTGTGTATATTAATTTAAAGTTATAACTATGTTTTTTCACTCCCCCCTCAAAAAAAAAACCAATGTTATTAGTAATAATACATTCAGTTGTCGTGAAAATAAATCGTTTTATATGTCAATATGATGTATTACATATTTATAAAGACTGGTCATGGTGTCTCGACCGTTGAAGGTTAATTTCAATTTTATTAACATTTATGAGGAAATTGTTGACTTGAGCATAAATGAATAGTGTAATATTCTTTCCCCCTTTGAAAGGCCATCAGTTCACGTAATGAATGAATTTTTCTACCTTTACGGGAAAAAAAGCCCGAATCGATAGGCTGGGCGCAGTTAATGCCTCAAAGTTAATTTCTAATAACACCATCAAACTGAAGTAATTAACTGTTCCGAGAAAATTGGGAGGGGCTCGGTATCGAGTGGGTGAGTTATTTTCTGACTTAAATCAAACTTGTTTAATTTACGTGAACGTCAATCCGCGGAGTCGTGTGAGACGAGAAGAGAGGGGAAAGAAGGCTTGGCGTGATCTCCAATTGATCGGAATTCAAGCTTTTATAAGTTCGCGATAAAATAATTATAAAATCGCTAATATTATAAGAGTTAACTTTTATAATCATAATAAAAAATACTTAATAATAATGGAAAGTTTATGGGCCGACAAACAGCCTAAGTCATCACCGGCCCTCTGCGTGTTATTACTTCTCTTTCTGGTCTTTCACGCGAATTTTTAAGCCTGCAGCCATTTCAACGCCAGGATCTATTACTGATTCTTTGTTTTATCATGAAAACTAAGTTCTAACCTTTCATTTGTATCTCTGGTTGTAAACAACAAAATAAACACTAGACATACAATAGATGTATATACATAGAAGTCTGGCCACAATCACTTACCCAGCAAACTCGACATTCCTCGTGGCAGTGTTAAAACCACTCCATTCCTACTAATAAATTACTTTTACTCTCCAGACGTCACACACTCGCTCAAAATTTCTCGACGTTTCTCGGGGTAACCGGGATAAGCCCCTCAATTCACGCTAATAAATGACTTCCACCCAGCAGACTTCGTTCACACTAAAAATCATAAAAAGAGGAATAACACTGAAACTGTTGAGATTCGGGTCATAGTTAATTAGAACTTTTTGGTTCCATTTTGAATGTGGAATCTACAGGCTAAGTTTGTAACACAAGTAGACAAACGGCTATACCTTTTTTAAAAAAGACCCTACAGCTATATAACAAATAATCGGAATAGCTTATTCCAATTTCATAGCTTAAACAAACAATTTATGGAAAAGGTTACAAATTTTTCAAAATTATCTTCGGCTGTAAACACTTCTGGATTGAGAAAGATTGAATTTCTAGTTCAGATATTATTGGGCAGTCGTTTCCAAAAGCCCATACTTCTCTAAGCGCTTTGTAACGGGGATGAAATTTATAGCTTATTTTTGTATGGCGCTCGAAATCAAAACCAAAAAATAATAAAAACAACTTTGTGTTTCTATTCACTAATTTCTAAAAGACAAAGGAGCTTTTTTATAAATAAATGTAGGTGTAGAACAAAATTAGCCTCTCGTTACTAATTGCCCTTAAGGTCTCGGGGATAGGAAATGTCACAAACCCTACCGTAAGAGGGTAGGTAACATTTAAGGGAGGAAAATGCCAGGGCAGTCCCTACGCGTTTGATCGTAGATGAAGAAGGGCCGGAGGGTTAATTATTTTCTAAGCACCGGAATCTATTTGCGTTGTAAAGCGGTATTTTCTATTTAGTTAATCTACGTTTTACTCAATGCGTAAATTAGTACCC
>CM077112.1:4047339-4081163 GCA_039619505.1 Cimex hemipterus | reverse complement strand
TACGCGAGGCTGTCGCCGACGTTGCAAGCGCAGGCGATGTAACGCGACGGTGATGTTAGCGGGAGGATAAGTACAGCAGTCAACGTTGTCAACATTCCTTTTTCCTCCAAAATTAAATTGTGCGCTGCGTTAAACGAACGAAGGAGGGCGACAAAAGCATCCTGAAATAAATTACAACTTATGTTCACTGATTTGATTGAAAATATTATTTTCCCTTAATTTTGGAATTTTATAAAATCATTTTAGATACCTAGACTAGAATATTAATATATAACACAAAATCCTTTTATTTTTATGTTAATACTGAAACCTTGTTACTTTCTTCTTCACCTTTTTAACTAGGACTAGACAAGAATTTGTATAAATGGAAGAAATTTGTATAAATTGGTCTACTTCAGTGTTAACATGAAAATAAAAGAATTTATTTCAATTAATTAAGGTTTTTAGTTGAGATAGAAAAGTAAGTGTCACGAGGGGGATTCGAACCCACGACCTTCAACTTGATACACCACTGCTCTACCACTTGAGCTATCGTGACTTTGACCCACTCAGACACTAACTTCTCATCTCAACCCCCACCTTTTTGAATTTTTCCCTCCTTTTTTGCTATTTTTCAAATGTCTTGTAATCTATTTGACTGGCCACGGAGAGCTTTAATGAAGTGTACTTCATTTTAACTTATTAAATTCACTAGTTTTCCTGGTCTGCTTGACCAATTAATATCTTTCAATTAATTTAAGGTTTTTAGTTAAGATAAAAAATGGCAAAAAGGAGGGAAAATTTAAAAAGTGGTTGAGTTGTTAAGTTAGTTGTCCGAGTGGATCGAAGATTACAATAGCTCGAGTGGTAGAGTAGCAGCATATCAAGCCAAAGGTCGTGGGTTCAAATCCCGCTCGTGACACTAACTTTTTTATCTCAACTAAAAACCTTAATCAATAAAAAGATATAAATTGGTCAAGTGGACCACACACACACACAAAAAAAAAAAAAAACTTTTGTAGAGCCATGAAGAAGGTACAATAAAGTTTTGAAAGTTAGGCGAAGATTTTAAATTAAAAATATCTGTCTTTATCCACATCCCTGATAACAACTAAGGAAACGTTATCTGCACAAGTTGGTCGATAAATGTACAACATATTTGTCGACTATGTTTCAAAGCTTTTTGCTCCTTCTTCAAAATGTCTGTAACAAGATACTGTCAAAACTTGTCGGTTGAATTATTCAAATGAAATTCAGCATTGCGCCATCTTCCAGTACGTGACCGTGTACTGGTTCAACATGAAAACTTGACAAAACAATTTTTTTTAGATTTTTTAAATTTTATAACCAAGACCACTTTCCTACAGTATAAACAATTAAAAAGAATGTGTTGATAATTATGCTGGAGAAATTTGGTCCTTTTCTTTAACAATTTAAAACTTTTATGTATAGGGTGATTTTAATTAAATCAATAAAAAATAAGTAAGTAATGTAAAGTAATTCCTGTCATACAGGAGGGTGTTAGGTTTCTCAACCATGTTTTCATACTACCCTTAATTCGTATATTTTGGGCCTAAGGTTAAAAAAAAATTGTTATATCAACTACTGGATGTCTTAATTACATTTAACAATTAGTTGAAAATAATCAATTGAAATTTTTCCATCAAAAATAAAGGAAATTACTTGGCTAAATATTAATGTAAGAACAGAATTATAAATGTGCCTACGGTGGTATTAGCAAGCCTGTGGTTGTAAACAGCTTGATTGAGGTAGTCTACGCATCCGTGGACAGCTGCCTTGGCGGCGAGGCTTGCTTTGGGTCCCCAGTTGACGCCATCAGCGAGGGATAGAATAGCGCTGTCTCGCCTGGCCACTATGGCAAAGCAGTCAGCGATTGGCTCTCCAGCAGGCACTCCAGTCACGGGATGTCTTTCATACAGAGAGACAGATTTCCCTATAACATACTTTTCCCCTTAGCTACAAGCTACTTTATTAAATCAAAACACTTACCGTAGGCGCTGGCTGTGGGAAGTTCCCAATTGATAACCCCTGCAACTGGCTCTCCGCAGTTAAAGTCCCTAGCATTGGGTGTGCTCTCACACTTTTGGAGAGGAATACTACTCCCCGTGTATTCATCTCCGAGAAGGTTACAGTTAATTGTGGACGTGTTGCTGTTAGCATCTCTTGTCCCTGCATGAATTAATTCAAATTTATTATTTAAAAAATACTGGGTGTATACACAAGTTTTTCCTTAAAATTCTGACTTTCACCCTTATAAATGCGATCCTTTATTACCTTCTAGCACCGTTAGTTTTATGGTAGAAAAGCCCTATTGAAGAAGATTGTTAAAAAAATGACAAGAATAAACTGTGGCGTGTAGAGGATGACATGAAAGCAGGTAAAATTCATTTCAACCATTGTTTGCTATATGAATTTGATCTTGGGCATAAAGTGATGGATGCCTGTCAAAATTTATTGGAAATTTGCAGTGATAATGTTGTGAATGTGTGAGTTTCAAATTGAGCTTGGAGGACCAGGTATGGTATGGTATGGTATGGTGGCAATGGTACTAGGAAGTGGGGTTTGTGTGCCCCAGGCACTGCTGCCTTCTGGCTTATTGTACCTATCTAGTTCCTTGGTTTAGTCAATAGAATCGATCCTTTTTCTCAGAAGTATCAAGTCATTGACTGTTATTGCTTCAATGTGGTTCTCTGAGTCGCTTTTATGCGTCAGACTGAACCTCCATTGAGCCGTTGCTTCGCATTCGAAGATGATATGAGTGGCTGTTTCTTCCTCCTCATAACATAGTCTGCAAATGGGATCATTATTATGCCCATGTTATTGTAGATGTTTCTCAGATGCCAGTGGCCGGTTAGTAGTCCTACCACTCCTCTGAGATTTGCCCTCTCCAGTTGTAGCAGTGTTTTTGCCCGTTTTGATGAGGGTTGTTTTATCATGAGTTTACTGTGTCTAGCACTGCTAGTTTATCCATTTTTCTCTTTGTTTTATTTGGATCCATTCTGCGTTGGAGGATTCTGTTTGTTTTCGATATCCCAACGATCGGCTCGGGGCCTATGTATGGTCTTGCGGATCCTCCTCCGGCCAGTCTGTCTGCTTCTTCATTACCCAAAATTCCCCTGTGCCCTGGCACCCAGGATACCGTTACCTAGTTGTGTTTCCCCAGCTTTTGGAGATTTTGGATGCATTCACTGACTAATTTTGATGTAATCCTTGTACATGCCAGTGCTTTAATAGCTGCTTGGCTGTCTGTTCTTATGAGGATTTTTTTTGTCAGTGTAACCTCTTTTAAGATTTTCCAGGGCACAAGCATTGATAGCATGTATTTCTGCTTGAAAGACCAAGGTGTATTTCCCTAATGAGTTTGCTCATATTTTGGGCTTGTGCAAAAAACACCTGATCCAGTTCCTTCATTTGTTTTGGAGCCATCTGTATACGATATCATTGTATCCGATGTTCTCCTGAGTTTTTCCTCTACTTTATAGTCTGTTGAGATTTTGTAGGAGGTCGTGAAGATTGTTTCCGGGACCATTTAGTCAGTCCCCATTTCTAGTAATGGGTGTCTGATTTTGTTAATTATGGTCGTGTGCCCGAATTGTTTGGTTCCTTTCCAATTTAATTGTTTTTGGAGCCTGAATGAGCTTTTCCTAGCTTCTCCCTGTATGAATATTTCTAGTGGAGGTAGGTTTAGCAAGGTTTCTAGTGCATTTGTAGGGGTTGTTCTCATCGCCCCTGTGATACATAGGTTTGCTAGTCTTTGTCAGCTGCCTAATGTTTGGGTAGCTACTTTTTGTTTAGCTTTGGTCCACCGGATTAATGATCCATAGGTTATTCTGGGTCTTATTAATTGTTTAAGAGAGTTTTCTTCGGCTTTTACACAGGAGGCCCGATTGAAATTCCAATTTAATTAGTCTGCCTTACTAAAACCCTTTTCGACAGGATAGGCGTAAAGTTTAAGCAGTTTATCATGTATCCTAATCGCCATAGTTGAATATTTCTACGCAGCAATCAGCCACAGATTAAATCCTTGATTGATTATTGATCTTGGGCATAGAGCGATGGATGCCTGTCAAAATTTATTGAAAATTTACAGTGATAATGTTGTGAATGTGTGTTACAAATTGAGCTTGGAGGACCAGGAAAAATTTACTTAATTACAGCTATCAGATTACAGATCATCACACAATAAAAAAATAGAATCTGATTGCTGTGTTACGCTGAGAAACTTAATTCATGACGAATTATCATAGAATTTTGGCAATTATGTTTTGGATTAAAAGTGTGAATAATTTTTTTTAATCATTTCACTTGTATTTCACAAAACTTACACAAAATCAACATATATGTAGGAGGTGTGTTTGAGAAAACAATCTCCCCTGCCTCAAAAAGAGCCAAATATAAGCAAAAATACAAAACTGAAGTTTATTTAGAGCCATTTTTTAAACTTGAGCTTTGCTTTAGTAAACATTTTTATGGAAATTATTAGAATTAAAAGTACAATCTCAAGCTTGCTTTTGCTGAATATTTAACTGTCATTGGTAACTTGATACCATTCTTATATAAAGATAATATTTATTTAAAAATATAACAAGTCAAATAATATAAAAAGTATCCTTAGAAAAACTACAAATATTCCACTAATGAGAACAATGGCCTTGCATTTCCCTGGAAAGTAGGGTTAAGTCAGGTTTGTACGTTGTTTTAATTTTAGGCACGATTCTAAGTTCTCATCGATAAGCCGATTTCTTTTCCACTCTTGATAAAGTTCATGCTTGAAAATGATTGTTCGCATAAATATGTAAACCCAAATAAGGAAAGAATGGCAAACACTAGTTTCTTCAGTTGGTCATTATCATCCAGGTGTTAAAAATCAACATATCTTCCCTCGCTAGCTCTTTCAAAGCAGCCCATTTGTACTGTGAACTTAATTCACATTTATTTTTCACCAATCGCTGTAAATCGGTATAAAAACACTCGGATTTTGAGTTCCAAAATTATTTATTGTTTAAATTCAGCATTTCAAAGATCCCAATATCAATATTAAAGGGAAAAAATTAATTTACAATCAGAGGTTTTTTAAAAAAACAAAGGTTAGTGTCGCTTTGTTGTTCCTAAAGAATAATACAATGGTAAGGTAAGTATCTCGTGATTATTTTTCCTTTAAAAATAGTGACAGTCCCATTTTTTGCACCGTGTCTACGCTAAACTTAGTGGAAAGAGCCGCAGCCAAGAAGTCAAAGAGCCACGGTTTTCCAACCACTGGTATAGGTGATATTTATAAGATCATGAATAATCTGGATCTTGATAAGTACAAATGGATGAAAAAACAATCTTAAATAAATCTAAAATTGATATAATTAAGTTGTTAATAAATAGTTGCAAATCTTTTTTGAACATATCTTTTTTGATTGTATCACTATTCCAATGGTACTATCTGATGTATCTAATATTTTTCCAAGTAAATACAATGTTAACTATCCCTGATATAAATTTATGTATAAAAAATTGGTTTATGTGATAAGTATAAACATGCCTGTTAATATGAAATATTTATACATTTACTTAACATTCCAAAACAAAGAAAACTTGTAATTTTTGAAAACATTTTCATACAAAAAACATGAACAGGAAAAAGACAACATCAATGTCAGATTTAAAAAGGGAAATTTTCCCTCTCATCATCATGTCCTTGGCTAAGAACCTACTTCCTAGTAAGCCAAGGTAACATACACAATCACAAACTGTGTCTGACCTAATTAGAAATACATTATTTAAATCAACTAATCGACATCCTAGATATTAAAACAAAAATACTTGCATTAAAAAATGTATGCGTAACGTATTTGGACTAACCTGGTGGGGTGTCTTCATCTGTTGTGTCGATAAATCTAACGTCAGGATCGCTTATTGATAGATGCCGTCGTTTACGATTTACGGTAGTCAAACCACCGTTTGGGCCGGTCAGCGCAGATATGACCGGCTTGGAAAAGCTTCCGATGGCCTTTGGCGGCAACTGCTGCGGTGTCTGCCCGTGTATTATCTTAGGTTCATCTCTGCCTGTTTCATGACTGGATACAAAATATTCCTCGTTATATTAAAATAAAATGTTCCGCTTCAGTACAGAAAATTGAGAGGAGTGAATGAATGAGAGAAAAGAGTGAGTGAGTGTGAGAGAGAGAGAGAGAGAGAGAGAGAGAGAGAGAGAGATGTGAATGAGTGGGTGAGAGAGAAAGGAGTAAGCAAGAGAAATAGTGTGAGAGTGAGAGGTGAGTAAAAGAGAAAGGAAAAAAGAGAGGGAGTGAGTGAAAGAAAAAAGAGAGGAGTGAATGAATGAGAGAAGAGAGATGGAGAGAGGGGTGAGCGAGGGACGAGTGAAAGAGAAAGAAAGAGAGAGGGGGAATATAAATTATACAAACACATAAATTACATGAACTGCTCAAAAATGAATAGAAGTATTGCCAATTTTGTAGTATGTACTTTCCCTAGCATTTTATTTTATTTTAATTATAAATTCCATTACAACTCATTAGAACTTATTAAGGTTTTTACTGGAGAAAAATTTATTCAAGGGATTTTGAAAATAACAGAATAAAAGGTTTTAATTCCATAATTTTGCTTATTGGATACAACAATTTTTTTTTTAAAAACAATTAATACCCTGTATAAAGTCTTCCGTTAACTAAAACCTCTGTGCACCTGTTAATAAAGTTGTCACTAATTTCACACTAAGCAGGTCACCTGTTGCGAATGGTGATTGAAAAGCCTGCTCTGAAACGCATCCCATGTGCTCAATGAGATTGAGGTCGGGAGACAATGGGTGAAGGGGCAGATGGGAAAATTCCCAAGTTTTCTAAACATTGATGAACAACTTTTCCTCTATGAGGTCTGGCGTTGTCATCCAGAATTCAAAAATCCCCCCTTGATAGTTTCTTGGACATAACGAACTACGGTGGCGTTGCCTTCAATGATATGGAGTTCAGTTTGTCTTCCAGGGCAAATCCCAGGCCAGACCTGTACTGGAAGTGGCACGGACTGTATGCACCCTCTGTTCTTGGGAGACTATCCGATGCTTGCTATCACACGGATACAACAGCATTCCAATTCCCCATTCTAGGCACTTGCTGCACCATATTCTCCAGAATTGCTAGTGGCTGACTGTTACTGAAAGTCGTCTCAAAGGGGCATACAATGTACAGCCAGAACATCTTTAACTTCATTCATGATCTGGCAAGCACAACGGAAAGGGTTCTGGCTTGCAGCAATGACAATATTTCTGTCCTTGCTTGACATTTTAATGTGTTGAGATCCACTGCCTGGTGTCCTACTGGCATTTCCAGTGGATAAAGCCCATAGAGACCACACTGGGAAACGCCAACTGCCCATGTGATATCCACTTTCTGGCGACCTCGATAACTCATTCTCACAATAATATTGCAAACTTCTGGCTCAGAATGACGTCTTCCCATGGCTAAAGAGAATAAAACTAGAGTAAAATGGAGAAAAGATGTTTGCTTACAAAATGAGAAATCTTCATGTTTGTTTTTCTTAAGTCAATCCATTATAAAAAAATTAGGATTAATATTTGTTTCTATTTGGCTTGTATTTTCTATTTAGTTTTGTCCGACTAACAAGAATATACTGGTTAAGTTAATTAAAACTGATAGAATAAGAATAAATTCCAGATTCCCCGATTCATTTTTAAGCAGTTTATATCTTTTGGCAAATAGTGATGTGCAGTTTGTAATGTTGCTGCTATTTCCTTTTATTTCCGTAGTGACCTTATTAAACCTTCCTCCTAATTTATGCATTCCTCAGTGTCTTCTTCCTTGTGTACACTATCCACTGAAGGATAGTGGTCATCACGATCCATGATTTGTTTCTGTTGAATCATCACCTCACCTATTTCACGAAATTCTTTCCCTACCAGGACCCCCCTTCGATTCCATGTAATACTTCTGTAATCTCACCCTTAATCTCGGATCAAGTTTGTGACTGCAACCACTGTTGTTTTGTAGTTTGCTAGCTCTTAGCTGTACGAGGCTTCGCATTGTCTAGTGTAAAAATAAAACTGTCGCCAATTAGTACCACGTAAGGAACAACTTGTGATAACACATCAATGTATCAAGGTAAGGAACCTCGATGAAGAAGTTTGTGCAACCTTCCACAGCCTGCCCAATCCACAACACCACCACTTCCATTGCTTCTGTGGAGTAAGAATGTTGATACATCGCTCTCCTATTTTCTCCGAAACAACTCTCAGCTCTGTGTACAATCTTCACAGAAGCCATTAGACCTGAAGTATCATATGCAGGTCGATCAACAAACATATCTCTCTGCTGGTCAGAAGACCTCAAACAAAACAGTGACTCATTCGAAAACAAAATTTTAGTTTCAGACTGATAGGATTTCTTGCCAAACTTGATCGAACTGTTATGTGCTGTGTCATAAGTCCTTGGCCAGTGGCAGCTTCTGGAACTCTTCGCTAAACAGTGCTTAAACTGACAGTAAGCATTTCTAATTTACTGTTTAATCCTAACAGCAGTAGAATGTCGATGGAGTAGATTCGAAGCGATAAAACGGTAATCTAGGCAATCTGACCTATGTATCCTCAAATATCTTAGCGATGGAATATACTTTGAACACTTTTTCTGCTAATGTTAAGCTCCATGGCCAACTATGCTAGACTACTTCCATATTCCAACATTGCTGAATCGTAATCACATGAAAACCATCACTCAAATTTGAAAATTAAAAATGATACAACTTAAACTAGTGGGACGTTTTAAGCTTTACAGAAAAACAAAGAAATTGCGTTTTAGCAATGGGGTTTTTTTGTTAGTTATTAATTAAAGTTATGTATTAATTATGGGACTATAAAAGCACAAAACGTCGGCTTACCCGTTGAGATATTTTTGAATAAAGCATTCGTTGTTCTTCGGAGAGGACGGTTGCTTCCTTTCGAGTGTACGGTTTTCCTGCTGGTTGGACAGCTGACGGATGAAACCGGCCACTTTTTGTCTGAAACCGGGCATCATTCAAGGGAGATCAACTGACACTGACATATTCGGGCCCGGGTTGCTGTACAGCTGTACGCTGTACCCTCCTGAAGAAAACTTCGTTTTGACGTCGAAAAAATTCGACCGACTACATCCGCAGCCAATGAGCCAACTACACATTTCGTTTGTAGGCCTTCAGAAGTTCAGGCCTGCCAACGGAACCTGTCGCGGAAACATTTACCAATGGACGGTTTACAGCCTGTTCTGGCCAATAAACGGCAAAACGCTTTTGACGAGTAGCTAAAGGATTTCATCATGGCATAAATGTACATCATAACGAACATAAATCCCAGTAGCTACCGACATTAAGAACACTACTTGCACTCTTAATGAATTTAGATCTTCTATACACCACTTCAGGTACTACAATGGATGTAACAAGTGCAATAATTGCAGAATATAGAATTATTCTAAATGGCGTAATTAAATTTTAAAAAAAATTATATAATAGCCAGATGGGATTAGCGAACAAATAAGAATACAAAAGTTACTTTATGATCTTTTAAATTATCCTAAAAACTAGTAAAGTTCGTTTTACACTGGATTATATTTAATAGTCCCTGTTGTTTGAACTATCTTTGTATCATGGATGGTAGAGCGTTGATGCTCTTTAGTTATTGTACCGTCAATTATGAGAGAAAAAATAACTCTGAATATATTCATTACATTCATAACACTTCAGGCTGAGGTAGCTGAGCTAAAACATTGGCCTGAAGTAGTTTTTGGTGGTTTCACTGTCACCAGAAAAACATCGCTTTCTACCCCATCCTCCTCATAATTGTCATCTGTTTCTCTTCCTATATAAGATAAATGCTAGCTCAAGTGGTTAGAGGGCCAGCATTTTTGAAATTGAATCCTGCCCATGACGCTAGCTTATTCAATTCAACCAAGACCTCAGATAAAAATTATAATAGATATTTGATTTCTATAATTATTTAGGTATTGTTTTGAACCCTAAACTGTCAATAACCCAGCATTTTGGCGAAGAATTACATCTATCCAAGGGTGCATTTCAATCAACCTACAGTGATTTAACTTCAAGTAAATATGTTGTATGTAATATATAAAATGCACAGGGCTTTTCTCACTGTAAATGGTTTTCTATCGATTGATAGATTTGCAATGTTATTTCACCCACTAGATATTGAATAATTTGTCGATTGAGCACAGTTTTGCAGCTGTGTTTTCATACTAGTTTTTTTTTCCATGGCTAAGTGGATTTACTACTCATACATTTCGCATTAGAAGGAGAATTTTTATCTGGTAAAATAATATGGTATAAACATTTTTCTTTGTATTATTTGTATTATCACAGTGAAATTTATAACGGACACACAAAGCCCTACCCGAAGCCTCACTATATGAAGGTGGAAGACTTCCTCTGGAAGCCTGTTGGGGTTAGCGCTGAGCTGGAAGTTACACTTTTTTTTGTGATTAGGGGTTCAGCAAAGTTCAGCTCACTTACATCACCCCACAATATTTTGTAATTTTGATTTGTTTTTCGTTTGAAAAAATTTTCACATTATTTTCAATTAAAACATTCAAGTTTTAATTAATTTTATTTTTTTAAATGAGCACAAAGTTTATTTTGCAGTTTGGTTGGTTAATTTTTTACTAATGTAAGAATTCCTTCTTTTTTAATAACTCATTGTCCACATATGCAGGGTCACCTTTGTTTCCTCTTTAAATTCACTGATTTTCATTGTCCTCTTGACCAATTAATATCATTCAATTAATTAAAGTTTTTAGGTCATTGTTTTATTTTTGTGTTTTAATGTATAAATAATATTAATATATTTATGCTTAATGGCCTAATTGACCAAATTACTCATTTCAATTAATTATTCTTTTTTATGTAAGGTCTTAGTTGATATGAAAAAGTTAGTGCCACGACCTTCAGCTAGTGGGTTTGGATCGCACTCATGACACTAACTTTTCCACCTTACATAAAAAGAATAATTAGTTGAAATAACATTAATAATTAGACAGTGTTATTTCAATGACAAAATTGTTAATTTCAGATTGATAATATTAAATGAACGCTTGTTTGATATGCGGTTTTTAGTGACCGTTAATTAACAATTATTTGGAGATTGTGAGATGCGATCTTGTGTAATGTAGGTTTTAGAAAAATATTTATTCTTTGTCGTCCTATTGTTTCAATCTTTATTGAGATCATCTTCAGGGCTCAAACTGTTTGTTTTCCGTGTAAACGTGTCATTATTGTGTGTCGTGATGAGAATGCACTTTGCAAACATTTTGAGGGTGATGGGGTGGAAAGTGAAGTACCACCATGAACTACCTCAGACCAAAGTTTTGGCTCTCAAAACGACGTATGAATGAACTGAACCCTTGGAAAGACGTAATTCTTTGCTAAAATGCTGGGTTGTTGACAGTTGAGGGTTGGAAACAATAAATACCTAGATAATTATAGAAATTGACTATCTTTATTTTATATCAATTATAATTTTACCTAAGGTCTTAGTTGAGTTGAATGAGCTAATGTCATGAGGACAATCAGGATTCAAAATTCACAATCATTGGCTCAATACGAATACGCCGGTTCTATCTAGTTAGCACTTAGCTCCTCATATATAAGAAGAGAAGCTCATGAAAATTTTGCGGGGGATGGGGTGGAAACAGCAGTTTTACTGGTGACAGTGAAACTACCAAGAACTACTTCACACCAAGGACTAAGGAGAACTATGGAGGAGGTGGTGTTACGACTTGGGTAGGCTTTTCTATGGAATGGAAGATGCTACAAATAAACAATATGGTACACGAGGTGTTATGAATGTAATAAATATACACAATTAGTTTTTTTTTTTTTTTTTTTTTTTTTTTTTTTTTTTTTTTTTTTTTTTTGGTCTTACAATCAACAGTACAATAACTAAAGAGCAGCAATGAACCAACCATAAATCATATAAAGATAATGAAACAACAGGGATGTTAAAATGTCATCAACTGTAAAACAAACCTTCCTAGAGTTTTGAGAAGACCTTAAACGACTAAGTTTTGAATTCTTGTTTGTTTTATATCCCATCTGATTTTCTTATATAATATTTTTTCCTTGTATATGTTATAATCACAATTGACCATATTTATTATTTCAATTAATTATACTTTTTATGTAAAGACTTCGTTAAGAAGAAAAACTTAGTGTCTTGGATCAGGGTGATGATAGCTCAAGTGGTTAGAACAGTGGCATATTGAGCGGAATGTTGTGGGGTTTAAATCCCCCTTATGACACTAAATTTTTCACCTCAACCAATACCATAGATTTAAAAAAATACTAATAATAAAAAATTAGAAAAAAGTGAGAAAGAGCATCCCATTATATTATGAGTGACCATTATTGACCATACGGTATCAAGAGCCGTTTTAGCACTGTACACTCTCTCTTGATTATGAATATTAAAGAAGAGGCGAGGAGTCAGAGTTACACCCAAGTATTTGTATGAATTTACCATTTCAATCGCCTCAACTACAAAATCCCATTTTTCACCCGACGATATCTACCGCCCTTTCTAAAATTCATAATTTTTGTTTTATTTAGACTAACATTCAGGACTCTTGATCACAGTAGTCATTAAGAATGCTAACAATTTTTTAATTGAAGAAATTTTTCACATATTACAACGTCATCAGCACACATAAGTATTTTAATAACTTCAGTAATTTCGTGGTCCATTTGACCAATTAAGGTTTTTAATCAAGATAAAAAGTCAACATCGCGAGCAGGATTCGAACCCATGATCTTCATCTAGATACGCCGCTGCTCTACCACTTGAACTTCACACACTTCCATCCCAACCACACCTTTTGAATTTTCCCTCCTTTTTCCCTTATTTTAATAACATTAGCAGTTCGATCCCCCCCCACCAAACAGGTAAATGTAGTTAGGATTTATTATAAATAGAAAATTGTACATAGTGGGGCTGTAAAATAAAGTGGTAATTAAAAAAAAAAAGACTTTTTATTATTAATATAATAGATTTTTTTAAGATTAAAAAAACAGTCATGGGCTCATCAACAATTTTTAATCAAAAATTAAAACTACATTACAAATATGTATGTATAAATAATCATACAAAAGTGAACAAAATATAACTAACATTTATTTAAACATAGGTTGTTATGAGTATTTTTAACTGGTTTTGAAATCAGGCCTTTTTGAATATATAGTTGTGTAGGCAATATACTTCATTTAACCTACATACTGAAGCCAATATTTTTAAACTAGTTTCTTATCAACGATATTTTTAACAACAAACTATCACGACTGAAAAATTTTATATTACATTTTTTAAACTATTTTCTATTTCACAATGGAAAGTATAAAATTTTAATTTCAAATAAATTTAAACTGAACGTACGAAAAACATTTGGATGGACTAATCGAATTTCTAGAAAAATATCACTGCCTTATCTGAGATCAAGTTGATTCAAATTGGCAAAACTTATTACATGAGGAATTCTATTAAATAAAATGTATTGGACTAATTGTTGCAAATTGCAAAAAAAAAAAAAATGCATTTTACTATTTAAGATTTACTTTAAATTGCATATTCACTATTCTAAAATATGTTTTTTTATGCATATAAGTTTTATTTTTTAGATTTTAATCCATCATTTATCATTTTATTTGGTTTTGTTTTACATTTATGGTTAATATTGCACTTACAAAAATGAAAATAATGCAGTGTTTGTTACCAGTAATTTACTGAATATGTAAAACATTGAAAAATAAACATACTTAAAAAAAATTAAATGAACTTATTTCTTATAAAAAATTAATTATGAAATTGCCATAGTGAGCAAATTACAGGTGAAATGGCCACAAAATATATGAGCCTTTATCTCTCTTATTTACAATAAAAAATAAAATTAAAAAAATCATCGATAATAAGTAACCATCTAAAAGGAATGCTTAAAAATCACAGTCTTATTGTTATTAGTTTACAATAAAAGTCTAAAAAAAATAATAGTATATTAACAAAAATCGAATCATGAACATAGAATCCATATAAATTTATATAATCTACAATATATATAATAATTATTGTACACAAAAGGAAATCCTTATGTTATCAATATGATAATGCAGTATGTTCTAACTATTATAATACACAAAATCACACTATTTACATAAAATTAATCTATTCAGGCTATGGCATAGGTATTGGTTACCATTGAGGCAACAGTTGCTTCACTCGGTTCATCTGAATCGGAATCAGAACTCCTATCACTGCCTGACCTCTAAAATTAAAAAAAAAAATTAATGTCAGAATTGCTTTCAATTAATCTAATTATTTGGTCTTAATACAATACCTTAATTGGGATAGCAGGAGGGTTGCTTTCTAAGGTTGAGCTCCTGCTATGACTTCGCTCGGATGTGTTCTCTTCATCAGAATGCGCTGTCACAGGCATGCATTTAAATCTCCTGATCCTACATCCTGGGCCAATGGGTCTTCGGCCAGCACTGTAGGCATAATAAATATACCAAAGTTCAAAAAGAAGTAGAAGAAATATTACCAATATTTAGCCAAACATAGAGGTTTTTTGGGAGAGGGGGAATAAGGCTTTATTAATGACGGTTTTAGAATGCAGGAAAGTACTGGGTCAGGAGTATTCGGTCCTGGAACTAAATACTCAGTAACCATAGAAAAAATAAACCAACTTCTAGGTTGAAATATGTGCAATTGAGAGATTTACCCTGTTCAATTTGAACCAAGGGTACAAACACAAGAATATAACTATCGTGTCAGATAGCCAAGAAGCCATCAAAATTTCAAAGTTCAAACATCACTAGCCGAAAGAAGGAGCTGAATTGCAAAACTAAAATAAATAGATTATGTATGCAAAATAAAATCATCCTCTACTGGGTCCCAGGTCATGTGGGAGTAGTGGGCAATAAGAGCTCTTGCAAGGAAAATGAAAAACCTATGATTCTGATAGATCCTGAGCACTTTTGTAGCATAGGGACTCTAGCTATCAATGAGTACTATAGAACAAAAAAAGGATGAAATGAGGAAACAGTGGAATTCACTCATTGGACAAAAACAATCAAGACATAGCAAATTTGAAAGGAAAGAAACAAGAGAATAGATCACAGAAAGCAGGGAAAAACATTGAATCCTAACAGAACACATCTGAGGAAGGTTGACATTTGAATCCTAACAGAACACATCTGAGGAAGGTTGACATTTGAATCCTAACAGAACACATCTGAGGAAGGTTGACATTACCCAACATCTTACCAACACACCTATAAAACAAACTGTGGCACTATATTTGCCTGGGGAAATAAGCGTTTTGGGATGTACGACCATAGAAGAGATTCAACCACTGAAACCAAGCCTACTAATCAAGTTCCTCGATGAACTAGGGACTCACCTGTTCGATACAAGTACAGAATAGGGGATATAATAGCTATTAAAGAGCACACCTCTGAATGATACATCTAAATCTTTCTTATTTACAAGAATTAAATTACAATTTAAATTATATGAGATTTTAAACTTGGTTACCTTTTTCTTCTAAGCCCGTATGAGTATGGGAGATGTGGAGGTTCATCATCTTCACGGCTTGAACTGTCTTCAATCCCAACACAGTTACCATTCGTCAGGATCATTTCGTTAACTTTTCTTCCTAGGGTTTCTAGGTGATCATCATCACTCAACCTTGTGTTACAGTTGAGCTCGGTTTCCTATTAATGACAGTTTGAATGAAAATTTTTGAAATTTTTTAAAAATTTACTTCACTTACATTGTAATTCTCATAATCGTGTATGTAAGTGTCTATTTGATCTGGTTGCCTGACATTTCCATTGATACTATCCGTTGGGCTCGGTAACCTGGATTCAGCTACAGAACTGGCGCCGGATCCAATTTCCATAGGCGTGCTGTCTGTCTGGGTTTGAGAACTTGTAAAAGCACTACCGCTCAGCCTATCACCTACTGAAGTACCACTGCTTGTCCTGTCGCTAATTCTCCTCGAGTTCCTATCCGCCTCACTTGTTGAACAATCCATATCCACAGGGGCATCATACTAAATTTATACATAATTCAAAGTGTTAGAATGTAATTTTAATCGGTAAATGCTTTCATTTTGGGGCACTAAGAACATACCTCATACTCATTGGTGAGATCCCAGTAGTCAGCTGCTATCACAGCTCGTCTTGGCCTCATTCTCCTTGGACGAAGTGGAATTGAGAATGTTTGAACAATTCCGTTGGACCCCATTTGAGCGCAAAGTGAAGATTTTCCACCGCAAGCTTCTTTCTGAGGCGAAAGCAGTTCTCTTGACAAAGCTAAAGATGTATTACAATGTACTTCTTCTTCACGTTTCCTGTACCTCTCAGTTTGCATTTTTGCTGTTATCTTTGGACACCTCTTTTTTCCTTTAAGAGATTTTTCTAACCTAAAACATTGTAATTTTGATTAGGAAAGCAACCAAAAGAATGCAATACTTGCAAAATTACTAAACGTACTTTCTTATTTCTCTTTCCCTTTCATCAAGTTCTATGAAAGCAGTAGCAAGGGCTGTATAGAGATCATTTACTCTTCCTAATTTTCTTTCATAATGTTGTCTTATATCTTGAGCATGTTTCAATTCATCATTTCTTTTTTTAATTAGGTCAACTTCGTCAAATCTTGGCATCTGGTTGCTCTTATTTGTCTCTATTTTTGACATTTGATCTCTTACTTCTTGTTTCCAAGTGGCCTGGTTAACACAATGAATGAAATAATAAATTTATTTTCCACTTTTGAAAGAAAAGCAATTTTAATAATTTTGTCTGTCAGTTGTATTCTGAACTTTTAACTCAATTTAAAGCAGGTTGTCTGTCATTTTGGTCGAGATGAAAAGTTAGTGTCACAAGCAGGATTCGAACCCATGAACTTCAGCTAAATATGCCACTGCTTAATTGAGCTATCTTGACTTTGATCCTCGAATTGTGTTCAAATTCCACTCATAACACTAATGTTTTCATCACCTCAACCAAGACCTTACACAAAAAGAATAACTATATTATATAACGAATAGAAATAATGAAAAATGGTCAGTTGGAGCACTAAATGCCTATTTTATAAGTTTGTGAAATATATAAAACGTATAAATGAACAATACCTGTGTACGAAAATATTTTTCAGGAGTGCTTGTTATCACATCCGATGCTGCGATGTCGAGATGATGAAGGATGTGCTTAAAAGACGGCCTATTCTTAGGCTTCGGAGACCAACACTGTTTCATAAGTAGCTTGAATCCCTCGGGGCACGAAGAAGGAATCGGCAGCTGAAGAGAATTGCTTCCAACCCCCCAGATTATCGCAGATGAGTCAACGTCTTTGTAAGGTGTCTCGCAGGTAAGCAGCTCCCATAATACAACACCGTAAGACCTATTAAAATAACATTGCTAATTGCAAATTTCCTAAAGAGAAATAACTTGTGTGTTCGTCTATATAAAGACTGAAGAATGATTTCTGACTATTAAAAATAGTTTCAGATTAACTGAAATATTGATTTTATTGGATATTTGAAGAAATAACATGATTTCTCTTAGTGCCATAAGCTCTTCAATATTCTCTTTAATATAATAACATCAAATGGAAACATAACAGTTAATTATTTTATTATTCCTAGTTTAAATATTTTTTGTAATAATTTCGATATTTTTATTTTGAAATTTTCCTCCTTTAAGAGCAATCGTGTTAGGAATTTAAAATTTTTATGTTAAAAAAAAGAAATTCAGTTAATTAAGGTTTTAAGTTGAGATAAAAAAAAGTCAGTGTCATGGGTGGGACTCGAACCGATGACCTTCGGCTCAAGAGGCCACTGCTCTTGAGTTATCGCGACTTCTATCCACTTTGACACCAACTCCCTCCTGAAGATCTGGGTTCATATCCCACTCGTGACACTGACTTTTTTTTATCTCAACTTAATTAATTTAATGATATTCATTGGTCAAGCGAACCTTGAAAAATAGTGAAGTTAAAATGAAAGTTGTAAATGAAGATAAAATTATCACATTTTTGTTTATTATACAAAGGTATTAGTATTTTTTTCTCCAATTTTTATTACCAAATATCGACTTTTTCTGAACAAGGTTCATTTCTGATTACTTCAGGTGCCATCCAGGCGATTGTTCCAGTAAAACTCATTTTTGTACTGATTTCATTCCATTGTCGGCATGTTCCAAAGTCACTTATTTTTACACATTTTTGCTCTCCTATAAGTACACTAAAATAGAAACAAAAGTAAAAATTTAATGAAACGCTGTACAACTTAGTCAATAATGTTACTTACTTCGGACTTTTAAGATCTCTGTGTATAATTTTATTCGAGTGAAGATAAAGCATTCCTGATGCGATTTGTTTCGCCCACGAGATGAGTCTTTCTGGTGAGATTTCTTCGCCGTCTTTTAAGAGGTTGTACAGCGGCCCATATGGGCAGTACTCCATTACAATGCAATAGCATGGGGCTTGAGTACACACTCCTTTGAATTGTACTATATTCGGATGATTAAGTTTTCTAAGGTGCTTAATGTCAGTCTCCTTTTGCTCTCTAACTTTTTTAACAGCAACAGTCTCATTTTTTAGTTTACCACTGAAAACAGCTCCTTGGGCTCCAGACCCTAGCCACTCGAGGTCACTAATGCTTTCAAAAGGGATTTCCCAGTCATCTGTACACACAGAAAAATACAGATAAAATCAGACAGCAATAAGAAACTGTCTAATTAAATTTAGTAAAAAAATATTCATACCATGATGAGAAGCCTTGATTTCATTAGAGGTAGCTTTATTGATGATTGTAAATACAGGCCTAAGACAGCCTAAAAGTCCTTCAACCCATGATCCTCTTTCAACAACTGTGTGATCGACAGTGGGTGAATTATCAGATGAAGAGTCAGTCACTACTCCTTGTGGTCCGGTGCCCAACTCCTCCAACCCTTCTTGAATGCATTTTATGCTAAAACAACAAAAAAATAATTTTTCCCCCGTTTTATTTGAAAACTGTAGGATTAACTACAACAACAATGGCAATAGAGAAATATAATTGATTTGTATTGTCTTGAGCGGAGAAGTCACTCAGTAGTGACATTCTGATATAAGTAAACTTAAGCATTCATTTGTCACTCGCTATCACTCAAGCTGAGATCACGAGGTCATCAGCATTTCAGTCGGTATAGCATAATATCGGGAAGTGTAGCTGAGGAAAGTTTGGACTTTTTTGTACTAAAAATAAATACAAAAATAAATAAAACTAGTTTTACAGTATAGAATATGATTTTGGCGTTGGTTCAAAATTACTGTTCCTTTAAACTGTTAAATATTATTTAACATAAACAGCTGATATTTAGGCAACTACGCTGATGTATTTTGATTCTCCAGCAATACTTTTGTAATGAGCAACTGTCTCTTAATTTGTTTTTCGTGGTTAAACTGTCTGACATGTTATTTTTCTTTAACTAAATTAATTTTTATTGTATTTAAAGCTTGCACACAATAATTAATATATTTGAAAACTTTTTTTTTAAATTAATACAGACATACATTTGATACGAAAACTGTTTTCATTAATTCTGCACTCTCAGGGCAAAACTGGATAAGTTGATAAGATTTTGGCCAAATAAAACCTGCCATTCGCACTAATAAATTACATTGACATTGCTCTGGATTACTCGATAATCCTCTGGGTTACAGGGGATAAACTTTGCCATCTACATTACCTGCAAGTGCTAGATATTGCTCTGGGGAATTGAAGGCTAGCTCAGTCATTCACGCTAATAAATTACTTTACTTTATTCAAGGCCTATCACACAAATTAAACAAATTTCTCTCATCCGATAACTTCAAAATAGCTTTTAAAAATTATAAAACAATCCAAACACTGTTTTCCAAAATTAAAGACCCCACACCAATTACAAATAAATCCGACGTAATCTACAAGATCAACTGTTTAAACTGTCCAGCTACGTACATTGGTCTAACATCCCAATATCTGGACAGGAGAGTAAAACAACATATCTACGATTGCAAAAAACCCAAACAAAATCCTACAGCACTCGCTACCCACCACTTTGAACAACAACACAATTTTGACTTCAACAATCCAAAAATACTACATACAGAACAAAACAAATTTAAACGTAATTTTTTAGAAATGGTTTACATCAACAAGGATAAACACAGTATCAATTACAGAACAGATACATGCAAACTCAGTCGCAGCTACGCCAACATCATTAATCAAATTCAATACAGATAACATACATATATCATCACATTACATTCCACACATCAAATAATTTTCGCATAGTCTAATTGTCCAACAATCTAATTTTCCTTTTCCCATTTATCCCTTTCTACATAATCCTAAAAGAATAAAGTGGCTGAAACATTACCAACACATTGTTTCCCTTTGTCGGCTCTTTTCACCTCAAAGAAGCCGACGACCTATACAAAATTGTCTTTTCTATACCCACTTCTTTCCCCACCACTTCAAAATCAAACATATATAAACATGAAACAGTAAAATTTCACTGGCACTCTCAACACGACATGACACAATTACACAGAAGACAAACACTTTGAGTGAGTAGAAATACTTTGATAGAATATAAAATATAATTTTTGCATTGTATAAATTCCATATTCTATATGTATTTTCTAAATGTAAATTATGTTTGTAAATCCCAGGCCCTGAAGATGATCTCAATAAAAGATCGAAACGTTGGCACGATAAAGAAAATGTTTTTCTGATACCTACATCACACCAGACCGCATCTCACGATATTTGAATAACTTTTATTTACATTACCCCAGAGTAGTCGATATTCCTCGGGGTCATTGGGGATAAATCACTGCCATTCACGCTAATAAATTACATCCATAAATTCATTTGTACTACCGCGGAGTACTTCATACTACTCCGGGTAGTTTGGGATGAACACTGCCATTCACGCTAATAAATACATTTTTAATTAATAAGTGGTAAAATTAATAAATACTTTTGAAGACCAACATCATTTTTGTATTAATAAAGTGAAGTTATTTTCACAATCTTTAATGCTTAACGCTCTCTGGTAATTATTTGCGATAGTGGGGAAAGAACAAAGCCGGATTTGAAAGTTGTGTCAAGGACTCAGTTGAGTTGTTGCGCTGAGCCCACAAACCGTTAAGTATATATAAAAGGAAATGTATAATATAATTTCAAACCTAATCAGATTGTGTTAATCTATCATAAAAAATTATTATTAAACTCGAATCGAACGATAGACTGGGTTTATTTAGATAATCGGGTCACGTACGTTGTACACGCAGTATGTTACATAAACAGGTTTTTTTTTAAATATGTAAACGTAGGGCAAGGAAAAAAAAATCATTAAAATCCCAGTAAGAAAATTTCAAGGAAACTTCCTAAACTGCGCAACGATCTGTTTATTGTGGTTTAACGTGCATATGTGTTGTTCAAATGTCAAATAGACTATTCCTGTCTAACGTACGACACGGACGAGATTATTTCTGATTTTTTTACGACCAGAACTACGATAGGTTGCTAGTGAAAAGAATAAAAAACATTAACTATAAAAGAAGCAACAATCGGACTCGGCCACCCCACGAAAAATGTACCATTAGGTTTTCATTGCTCTCTATATAAACTAACTGAACAATCAGGAAAAAAAGGTTTAAATTTTTAAACGAGAAGGTTTAACCTAATTGAAATAAATCCAGTTACCAAGATACCAGCAGATTCTTCTCATCCAAGGAGCCAAAAAGTTGCTGGATTCATTTGGCTCATACACCTTATAACGAAACTCCCATTACTACCTGATAATTTTAAAATTATAACAAAAATGATAAACTATTCAGATCTAAAAACAATAGATATCAAGAAATATATATGGATAGATTGCTAGTTTAAAAAAATTAAAAGCAACATTCACACCCAAAAACCCCCAAACATGAATCTTTATTTTTCGTTGCTTGCCATGCATGAGAAAATATAAGAAAATTCTTAAACTTAATTGAAACGGACGTATATAAAAAAACGGACAACTACAGTCATCACCATGCCAGTAGATTCTTCTGACCCATGGACCCGAAAAGCTGCTGGATTCTTTTGACCAAAGACCGTATAAAGAAACTTCCATTACAACTGCTAATTATAAAAGGAATTTATTACCAACTATTCAAATATTAGCTAAAACCCAATAGATATCACGAATATCTATCCATAGGATGCTAGTAAAAAAAAATTACATCAAAAGAAGCAACATTCGGACTCAGCAACCCCTCTAAACATTATGTTTTCCTTGCTTGCCATACAAACTAAATCACCAGAAAAAGTAAGTAAAATTCTGAAACTAGAAGATTTTTGTCTAGCTTTTAAAGATAACATCCTCTCAAAACCTAAAGAAAAGATTGACAACTTTCTTTCGACAAGAAAAAGCAGCGTTTACAAACTTAATTGTAATGATTGCGAAATTAAATATACAGGAAAAAGCGACAGAGAAATTAAAACGAGAGTTAAAGAAAACTTTTCTAAATCGTAGAAATTTTCCATATTTAAGGACCATCTAAATGAAATAAAAACACGATTTAAAATTTAAACAAAAATATAAATTACAGTTTCAATAAAAGGAGGGAACTAGATTGGTTTGAGAAATGTGAACTTTAAAAAATGTAAAATTAAACCTGGTTATAAATGCAGAAATAATATAATAGATTTTTATTTACCTATTATTTCAAACATGTACCTAACTGATATTTGACATCTGATTTTTCCTTCTCGAAGGTGGGATAACAGTTCATCTCAAAAAACAACCAACTTTTTTCAATCCAGAACGTTCGGATTTATTTTAATCCTTCCTCAGGTGAGTACACAGAACAAAGATTTCTTACATTTTTAGACCAACATGGTTATCATTTTTTTTTCTCTTTACTACTTACAGTAGTTAAAACAGTGGTCGTCAGTCATTAATATAACAGCTTATTTTAAAACAAGTCAGTGTGATACATATTTAAGTCCTTCAGAAAAAAATTGATAACCATGATGGTCTAAAAATATAAGGAATCTTTGTTCTGTGTATAGGCGTTAACTCACCTGAGGAAGGATTAAATTAAATCCGAAGCGTGGATCAAAAAAGTAGGCTGTTGTTTTTTGGAGATGACCTTATTATCCCACCTCCGAGAAGGAAAAATCAAAAGTTGAACTGCCGAGGTCGAAATAAAAAAAAAATTCGACATACAAATTAATTTCTAATTTAAAATTATATCCTTACGGTATTTACAAAGGTAAAAATTTAGTGGTGTTGTAATTTACGTTTTTCCCACATTCAAAATTGAGCTTAAAACCCAGCTCCGGCGGGTTCAATCTGACAATTCATGTCGAGAAACTCGTTTTTAACTCATTAAATTTAATATTGAGAGTTTAATGTTCGAAATCAGGTTCGTCGAAAACAAACGTGAGTCTGAACTATCTTTCAAAGAGATTAAACAACATATCCAACCGTTATCATTTCTATTCGTCAAATAATCCTGCTGTATTTTTTTTGTTTTGTTTTTTTCAGCTGTGCAGTGCCGAATAATTTCTGTTTTAGTGGTGTAATAAGGTTCTGCTATAGTGTGTTATTTTTCGAGCTCATATTTAGTAAATTCTCGCTTTCCCCCTACAGTGGTCGTTTAAGTACTCTTAACATGGAGGCAGTTAGTTTTATTACGTGCTGCTTTACAAATGTCTCTTTTGTCTGTTCTACTATTTAATTTTATTATTGTCCGAGATGTTTTCCGGCTTTTGAACCTTGTCAGCTATTTTCAAATCAGGTCCTGTTCACAAGACGTGTCTTTTTTTGAACTGTACAACTACCAGTTTGAATTTTTAACAATATTGGATTGAACCGACATTTTATAAAATGTTGTTCATTAATGTTCGATACGTCGGTCTACCACTTTTATTACATTTTCATGACAAATTTTATAAGTAATTATTTAGAAATCGTGTGATGCGGTCTAGTGTGATGTAGGTTTCAGAAAAAAATTTTCTTTATCGTACCAACGTTTCGATCTGTATTGAGATCATCTTCAGGGCCTGGGTTTACAGACAATAATATTTCTGTAATCTTTTTTTGTTTTACGGGTAGAATTGTTTGCAGCCAGACATGTTTAGGTTTTGTGATGTCCTTTAAGATTTCAAGTGAAATGAAATTGCAATGTTTTGATTTCTTATATTAAATTCATTTCCGAGTCAAATATATTGAACTTAATATGTATAAATACCAAGGATTATTTTGGTCTGTCAGAACAGTTTCGGCATTTTACCATCTTGTATCTTGTACATAAATTGGCCAAATTTTGTTATATTACGTATGATAATAGAATATGTTTTGTATTTAATATTATAATTAAAAAAGCCACCTCTGAAGATGAATATAGAAATTGACGTAAAACTTTCTTTTCTCTCATTTCCTAACTCTCAGGAAACTTCAGAAATTTCTTCAAACTACTTCTTCTATTTGCCAAATGTAGCAATTTTATGCTTAAATCTTAATTTTCCAATAACTTACGTCGCGTGGTCATGTTTTCTCTATTTTTGTTAGCTGCTTTTCAATGTAGATTAGTAGACTAGGCATCTGACAAAATGATCATTCTTTAACTCTCAGAAAATATCAGTAGTGATAAAATGATATCAGTACTTGCACTAGGAATGTCGGTCAGGTATCAGATCGTCAATCAAAAAATTAATTTACTCCAATTTCCGCGAAATTCTGTTGTACAAGGGTTATATAAGGCTTGAATCACGACAATGAGGTCAAATCCAAGTTTTGAACATTTTTTGCCGAAAGTAGGGTCTTGTCACAAAAAGTGGCGGATACGAGTCCGATATTTTGGATTGTAGAATGATCAAATAAATTTTGGTCCAAATCCTTGACCCAGCAACCTGGTCGTCCCCTTGTAAGTTGGGTTTTTTTAACAAAATTGGATTAATTGACAGTACCGAATTCATTGTTGTTCATGTTGTTGTCACCACTGTTATTACATTTTCAGCAATAATTTTATAAGTTATTTCTCTAGTTTGTATTGTTTTTTGGATAGCATTGTTCGTAACAGCCCGGACATGTTTAAAGTTTTTGATATCCTTTGAAATTTCAAAATATATTAAATTGCCATGTTATTATTTCTTTTATTACATTAATTTCCAGGTCAAATATGTTCTTAAGATATAAATACATTTAGACCTCATGGGTTATTTTGATCTATAAGAACGGTTTCGGCATTATTCCTTCGTCAGTGTATCTTGTTAAAAATCGAACTATTTTTTTATATGAGTATATTTCGATAGTAGAAAATGTTTTGTATTTCATATACGAACAAACTGTCTCTGTTCAAAAAGCCAACTCTGAAAATGACGAAATATAGAAATTGACATACAAACTTTCTTTTCTCACATTTCTCAACTCTCAGGAAATCTTATTAGTGATGAAAGATCAAACTACTTCTTCTATTTGCCTAATTTAGCAATTTTATGCTTAAATCTTAATTTTCCAATAACTTACGTTTTATTGTTATGTTTTAGAAGTTTTTCGTAATTTTCCTAGATGCATTTCAATGTAGATTAGGCATCTGATTAAACTATTTTTTCTAAACTCTCAGAAACTATCAATAGTAATGAAAGTGCAATCAGGCAGCTGCAACTGTTTGCCTAAAGGAGCGATGTTATGGTTTAATCTTAATTTTCCATTAACTTAATTTTATGTTCATGTTTTATAAGTATCCCCCTTCTTATTGTTTTGCACTGCTATCCGCATTCCGATGTCGATTAGGCATCTGACAAAATTATCTTTCTTTAATTCTCAGAAAAATATCAGCAGTGACAAAAACGCAATCAAACTGCTTTATCTGTTTGCCTAATGAAGCAATCTTAATTTTCCATTAATTTAGTTTTATGTTCTTTCTATGTATAAATACATTTGATCCTTATGGTTTATTTTGATCTTTCAGAACCGTTTCGGCATTTCGCCGTCTGAAGTGTTAAGGGTGATTTCTGTGGAGTAGAGCTTTAGAGTCGTGGATGTGGGGGATGTTTGTCGGTGTGTTTGAGAAATTAAGTCGGGGTTTGTTGTTGTTCTTATTCAATATGATCAAAACGTAACATTTTCCTTTCTGTGTAGCATAGCGAAATCCGGCCATCGCGAGGCATTCACAAATTAAACTATAGCCTTCCCTGGCATTCAATCTGCGCTTGCCCATCTTTCCTCACTCAGGGGGAACAATTAACAATATATATTTAAACTTTTTTTCTTGAATCGTTTGAAGGTACCTAGGTAGTATATCACGCGGTGGATTGTGATTCCGAAATTGAGGAGATAAATTTTTTACAGTTGCCGGGATTAGAATTTTCCCGATTTGAATTTTTTTGTATCTTAGCAATTAGCACAATACAATTTGATCGATTACAAGGAGTGCCAACCGTACATTTCCTCTGAACAGGGGCCAACGTAACCAATAGCCCTGAGAGAGCCAGTCAAGAACCCCCCCCCATCGCGGACCCCAGCACCACCACCGGACATACCAAACCCCAAGGGCATCAATAAGTAAAATTTATATTTAGAATAATTTAACTTAATATTTACTGATATAAAAGTGATAATTTTGTTATGCTGCCTTCTAAATATTTTTTCAATTTTTTCATTTAATGGAGGTACCAATTGAGCAATGTTTAAGTAGTGTTATTAGCTAAGGAGTACTATAATGTCATATAGTAAAATCTGTGAAAGTTGCCAAATTGATTATGAAAACTAACAGTATTTACTCTGACTGTTTTCAAACATTTACTAAAGGTTTCGTTTTCAAGTATCAAATTTTTGCAGTTAAACTACACTCCTTTTTATCGGCCCTTGCACCCGCGTGTTAAGCGTTTGGAGAATTGACAGAAAGATTGCAGACGCATTTACACAGCGGTGGATCTTGTGAGGATAATTTTCGAGCGTTTTTCAGTTCGTAAAGAAACATCTGTTTTGGACAGTATACTGTAAATTATAAAATATTTAGACAAAACAGTGCCCTGAAGATGACCCGAATTAAGGTCGAAACATCGGCAAAAATGAAAAAGACGTTTTTCTCAACTACGCACATTCTTTACCGTTCCTCATGAATCCAGCAAATTATTTTTCAAAAAATTCTCGTGGCTTTAAAACCCGTAATTCGTGAGGGCTTATTGCATGAATTTAAGCTCTCGGTACTAGGGCGGCCGAGGTAGCACGTAAAATTTGCACTGCTTAATTTGTGATTAAACAAAAACCGAGCGCACTGCCTGGCTGTGACCTAGCTGTTTGTCGGTAAAAAATCTAGGTCAAAAATTACAATCAATAAAATTCATACACAATAAAAGTTGGATCATTTTCATTTTTTGGTTGGTGACCTGGTCGGTGGGTCGCGGATTTGTACTAAACTTTTTTTTGCGAGTCTACTCTCTAAAATATTGGACACGAATCAAAGTTGAAATTTTCCGTTTTTTAAATTTTTATTTCCCGTTCTATTTGCTCAAAACAACTTTGATAATTTTACATAATTTTTATATAGATTGCAATAAAAATGTAAAAGAGATCAAAGTTTATAAATAAACAAAAATTTCTAAAAACCAAATACTTTTCAAGTAAACTAGGTAATAATTTTTTCCTGAACTTAATTTGCAATTTCGTTTTAGCAACTCTAGAGGCCCTTATGTATAATATTTTGTTTGGATTTAAATTTATCAGTTCTTGACCCTTAAAATATTTCCGATTTTTGAGAATATTATAACGTAAAGGAGACCATTTGAGAGAAGAGGAACGTAGCTTTTTAACGACATATATGCCATTAAATAAAATAAAACGTTTCTATAAAAAAATACACAAAATAAGAAAATTATTTGTCATAAATTATCCTTTTTTTACAGATCGATTTTAATGTTTGATACAGTTATCACATGCACTTGACAATTTCTTTTATACGATTATAAATCATAAAAATCGGTCTCCAAGGTTTTGAGAAAAATGATAGTGTTTGCACTAGGAATGTCGGTCAGGCATCAGGTCGTCAGTCAAAAAATTAATTTACACCAATTTCCGCGAAATCGGTATCTAAGGCTAGAATCACGACATTGAGGTCAAATCCAAGTTTTGAACATTTTTTGGCCTTGTCACAAAAAGTGGCGGATACGAGTCCGATATTTTGGATTCTAGAATAATCAAATAACTTAAATCCAAATCCTTGACCCACCAACCTGGTCGTCTCCTTGTAAGTTGTTTTTTTTTTTTAACAATATTGGTTTGAACGTCAGTACGGAATTCAATATTGTTCAAGTTGTCAACCACATTTATTACATTTCCGTCAATAATTTTATGTTATTTCCCTAGTTTGTTTTGTTTTGTGCGTAGCATTGTTTATAACAGCCCAAACATGTTTATTTAGAAATCGTGAGATGCGGTCTGGTGTGATGTAGGATTTCGAAGAACATTTTCTTTATCGTGCCAACGTTTCGATCTGTATTGAGATCATCTTCAGAGTCTGGGATTTACAAACATTGTTTAGGCCCTGAAGATGATCTCAATACAGATTGAAACGTTGGCACGATAAAGAAAATATTTTTCTGAAACCTACGTCATACCAGACCGCATTTCACTATTTCTAAATAGTTATAGTTTCTTTCTTTAAAAATGAATTTCCAGGTCAAATATGTTATTAATACATAAATACATTTGGATCTCATGGGTTATTTTGATCTATACGAACGGTTTCGGCATTACTCCATCTTCAGTGTATCTTGTGAAAAATCGATCTATGTTTTTTTGTATGAGTATATATAGTAGAAAATGTTTTGTATTTCATGTATGAACAATCTGTCTCTGTTCAAAAAGCCAACTCTGAAAATGACGAAATATAGAAATTGACATACAAACTTTCTTTTCTCTCATTTCTCAACTCTCAGGAAATCTTATTAGTGATGAAAGATCAAACTACTTCTTCCATTTGCCTAATGTAGTAATTTTTGTGCTTAAATCTTAATTTTCCAATAACTTCGTTTTACTGTTTTGTTTTAGATGTTTTCCCTATTTTTACTAGCTGCATTCCAATGTAGATTAGGCATCTGACAAAATTATCATTCTTTAACTCTCAGAAAATATCTGTAGCGATAAAAGTGGAATCGAACTGCTTTATCTATTTACCTAATGTAGCAATGTTTCACGTACATCTGAATTGTCCATTAACATAGTTTTATGATTATGGTTAATAAGTGTTCCTTCTTTTTACTGTTTTTGACTGTTATCCGCATTCGAATGGCGATTAGGCATCTGACAAAATTATCTTTCTTTAAGTTTCAGAAATATCAGTAGTGATAAAAGTGGAACCAAACTGCTTTATCTATTTACCTAATGTAGCGATGCTATATTTAAATCTTAATTTTCCATTAACTTAATTTTATGTTCATGTTTTATAAGTGTTCCTTTTTTTTATACTGTTTTTGACTGTTATCTCCATTCCAATGTCGATTAGGCAGGCAGGCATCTGACAAAATTATTTTTCTTTAATGTTCAGAAAATATCAGTTATGACGAAAGCAGAATCAAACTGTTTTATCTGTTTACCTAATGTAGTAATGTTGTACTTAAATCTTAATTTTTCATTAACTTAGTTTTATGTTCATGCTGTAAAAGTGTTCCTTCTTTTTACTGTTTTTCACTGTTATCCGTATTCCAATTTAGATTAGGCATATGACGAAACTGTCTTTCCCCTTATACGTAAAATTATTTTATTTAATCGCATATGAATATTTTTATCAACATTTTATGTTAATTTTAGTTTGACCTCTACATAAATAATATATTAAATAAACCTGATTGGCTAATGGGCCTTTATCTTCGTCGAAAATATTTCTGAATCTAACATAAGATAAGGAGGAATGTTTGTTTGTGATCACATTTTTCATCATATTCTAACCCGCAATCCCCCTAAATATTACAAATCCTATAATTGTGAAGGGAATTTTTCTTAATCGTATATTAATATAGGGCGAATATAAAATTTTATTCGTAAATTTGAATGATTATGTCAACGTGATTTTTGTACATAATGGTAAAATGAAGAAAAAAGATTGGCACATATTGTCTCACTGGTAAATAAGGTGCAATTTTTCAATATCTGATCGGGTACGAGTTATTTTTGAACTTTTATTTTTTTTTTTATATAATGTACTAATTTCAAAATGAAATTAATAAGTAGTAATTTATTCCTCTTGTGGTCTGCCCGGTGATCTATTGTTTGAAAGTTACCTATGATCTTTGCTTATCTTCAAAAATCATTTTTTTCGTCGGACGCCTTTCTTGCATTTCGCCATCTTCAGCGTCAGCAAGTTGTAAGTTTGTGTTTTTATTATTACAATAAAGAACATTTCTCTATGCAGTGTATCTATGAAAAGATATGTTGCTGATATCATGGTTATGTATTTAGTTATGGCAGCGCTAATGAACAATTATGAAAAGGAAGTTCAAGGAAATTGATCAATCGTGATTTTTAATTAGTAATGTTTTGCTAGTGTAATTTAATAGTAAAATATGGGCGAAATTTTTCGGTCTCATCCGGGAAAAACAAGGGTAAAAATTTCAAAAATTCGCAGGTAATGTTAAAAAGTAAATGAGAATAGTCTGCTTAGTGGGGGATCAGTGTAGGCGACCTCGATGGAATTTCTCTTTTATACCATAGGGAAAATATCACTAGTATATTTGGTATGACGTGTCAAAAATGACTTACACGGGTTTTTTCGATTTGTCTTCGATGTTCTGAACCGGCGAGGCTGTTATTATTGCCATCCTTATTTGAATCCTCCATCCGCAAAAAGAACCCACGACGTGACCGTAACGGCACTCCAACCGTAACTGTTATTACATTTCTCTCTCCTATGGAATCGTATTCATGGTGGGAGAAAGGACGGACTGGGGGGAGTTGTTGTCATGGGCGAAAACATCAAAAGACATACAGATAAAAGTACATAATAATCAGACAGGTGTGAACGATGAATTTGTCGATAGTTTCATTGTTTGTAGGCAACACATAATTTTGTCCAGCCTTTTAACGTTGAAATAAGATTCTTTAATTTTACATACATTTCTAGAGAAGAAATAATTCAAGTATGTTCAACGTGTTAAGATACTTTTTGGAGGGAAATCGACGAGGATAGGTCAACTCTAGCCCGTGACCCAACAAACTACAATTCTGTTTCAAAAACCTAAGTGTATCCCCAAATACAAGATAAATATTTTAAGTCAGTGAACACATTGAACGGGCACCAAAACACGTTTCGACTTTGAACCATCTTCAGTTATGTGAATATATTCAGTATATGAGATCAAACAATCGCGAGTCTAGACGGACCTAGGGCAGTTCAACAAAGGGCCTATGAATCAAATGCACCCTACCTTTCTGATAGAATACAGAGATATCTCTTACCTAACCTACACAAACTGGCGCCCCTCAAGGGAGCATTCTTGGACTTCTCCTTTACACGATACAATTACTGTTGATATTCCTATCCTTCTAGAAATAATTCTCTACCTTTGCTGGCTTTTTTATTATGGTATTTACTAGGAACTAGAGAATTTGACCATTTGCAGCTCTTTTTTTATTTTTATCGATTCTCACATTTCGTACATTCTTACTCCTCCCACATTATCATTACTTTATTTTCAGTAGCTGCAGAGGTGGGTTAATGTACTACTAAAACCCTAAATTTTGATGTCATTTTTCGATATGTTGACCCAAGGTTCTACACCTGAGGGGAGTTCACCTATCTCGTGATGACGATGGGTCGCTAGCATCCCCTTTAAGCCAGGAGCCCAGGAGATCATCGATCCTGTGCCAACGTCGTTAGGCTCCACTGGGAGCTTTCGACATGTAGGTCATTTCAGTTTTCAACGCATGCAACTCGCACAAATAAGTACATTCATACCTATGTTCATTACACTCATTCTGATGAGTCGGTGATTTCAAGTGTTTATTGTAGAATAAAGTATTAGCGAACATGCCGTGTAAACATCACAGCTATAAAACCTGATTACAACTTTACCAAATGGAATGACAAACTGCTGCAACCAGAGAAATTTTTCGTTTTTAACGATGCATGGATCATTATACTAATTAGTACGTTTGGCCGATGCGTAGAAGGTCCTTTCAGATTACAAAATGAATATTCAGCTTTAACCGAAGTTAGCAATATATATAAATCATTTAATATGTTTAAAATCATGAAGAAAAGGCCTTTTTTTGGTATTGTTAATTGAATATAAATTTGATAGCACACGTTATCTTAATTATCGCTTTCGCTATTGAGCTATCATACCAACTCTTACAAAGAAATAAGGTAAACATTAAAACATATTTACTTGATTGGTAATATTTTCTCACGTGGCTATCGGTTGTAAAGATTGAACTTGCAATGTCACACAACAGCTTCTTCAGCACAGTCTATGATTGAAAAGAATTTGAAAGTTAATGTTATCAAACGAATGTCATTAATTTTACTAGGCGATAAAAATACCACAGAGCTTATCTGTTTTTATAGTAACAACCAAACGGAAAGATTACGATGTCAACATAATTTAGGTAGAAATCGACAAATTACAGAAGCGTAACTAACGAAGTGCTCGTCAGTTTAAAAAAAAAAGGCCTAATAAATATTCATGATTTTGTTTCTATCATTATAAGTAAATGTTTAAATTCATTTCCACACACCTATTACTCAGATTTTGTTCGTCTGGGCTGGGCAGTGATGTGTTTGCGAGGGAAAGTGGCGGGTTGGCGGTCATGCCCTTTGCTTCATCTGGTGTATGCATCCTGGAAATGAAAACGAATTAATCACTCAATAGAATTGAACAACCTGTTACCATAAAAAAGTTGAAAACACTGGGTTGAACTATTAACTATTAGGTGCAACAATTTTTCCAAATCAAAATGGTATTTTTTTTTATTGGACAGCAAGAAACAATTCATTTTTTAAATCCTCATTTCAGTCATTCATATCACTCTCGAATAGTTTGAACGATTTATAGTGAAAATGATGAAATATGGAGTGAGTGCGGTTTTCAATCCATTTTTTAAAAAAGGTAGTTCCTACTCACAGTAAAATGCGAACTATCTTTTTTACAAAAGGATTGATTTGGAGTATGTAGGAATATCGAGTACCCTGGGATTTAATATAATTTATTAGCGTGAATGGCAGAGTTTACCCCCAATTACCCCGAGGGATGTCGAGCACTCTCGGGTAGTGTGATTGTAATTTATTAGCGTGAATGGGAAGATTTATTCACAGTTATTGTGAGAAAAATACTCTGGGGTAGTCGAGTGTAATTTATTTATTTATTCAAATATCGTGAGATGCGGTCTGGTGTGATGTAGGTATCAGAAAAACATTTTCTTTATCGTGCCAACGTTTCGATCTTTTATTGAGATCATCTTCAGGGCCTGGGATTTACAAACATAATTTACATTTAGAAAATACATATAGAATATGGAATTTATACAATGCAAAAATTATATTTTATATTCTATCAAAGTATTTCTACTCACTCAAAGTGTTTGTCTTCTGTGTAATTGTGCCATGTCGTGTTGAGAGTGCCAGTGAAATTTTACTGTTTCATGTTTATATATGTTTGATTTTGAAGTGGTGGGGAAGGAAGTGGGTATAGAAAAGACAATTTTGTATAGGTCGTCGGCTTCTTTGAGGTGAAAAGAGCCGACAAA
>CM077112.1:3992336-4047329 GCA_039619505.1 Cimex hemipterus | reverse complement strand
TTTGTCGGCTCTTTTCACCTCAAAGAAGCCGACGACCTATACAAAATTGTCTTTTCTATACCCACTTCCTTCCCCACCACTTCAAAATCAAACATATATAAACATGAAACAGTAAAATTTCACTGGCACTCTCAACACGACATGGCACAATTACACAGAAGACAAACACTTTGAGTGAGTAGAAATACTTTGATAGAATATAAAATATAATTTTTGCATTGTATAAATTCCATATTCTATATGTATTTTCTAAATGTAAATTATGTTTGTAAATCCCAGGCCCTGAAGATGATCTCAATAAAAGATCGAAACGTTGGCACGATAAAGAAAATGTTTTTCTGATACCTACATCACACCAGACCGCATCTCACGATATTTGAATAATTATCCGTTAACGGTCACTAATCTCTACACATTGTAATTTATTATTTTGCCATTATTTAATAAGATTATTTTGTTTTTGAGACCTTATTTCAAACATACATTTTTGTTATCATTAGACTGGTTTTGCCAACATGTAAAACAGTCGATTGCCTGGAAAAAATAGTTTTTTCTGACCATTACGTGAGAAGGATGTACAACTTGGATCTATTTTCGTTTACAAATGCGTGCTTATGCTTGACGGCGGCATCGATTTTATACAGTTCGCCTAGACCGTGACGTATTTTTATGTTTTCTTTATAACGATTGTTTTAGAAATATTTCTACTTCGATTGGTAGTAAATTCAACTTTTCTTTCAATCAAAACGCCGATTTTTTTCATAGCCTAGGATATCTTTTTTCAAATTCATACGTAGGAGTATACATTTTCGTATGTATACGGCCTATGATTTCATTTCGTGATATAAATTTGGTTTAAACTGCAATACATTTTATTACCAATATGCACGATGCCTCTTTATTACGCGTGATTTTTACCAAGAAAGGCTAACGTCATTAGGTTTCTAGTAGGCTGTACGCAGGAAACAAGACGACAAGATTAATGTTAACAAGAGATCAGTAAAGATCAAAGATATCATTAAGAAAGAGAAAGAGGAAGTGAGGGACAGGAAGAAAAAAGGAGAAGGAGGAATGGGGAGATAGATAAATTGGTAGTGAGAGCGAGAGAGAGAGAGGAGAGGGAGAAGAGAGAGAGGAAGGAGAGAGAGAGAGAGGAGAGGAAGAAGAGAGAGAGAGAGGAGAGGAAGAAGAGAGAGAGAGGAGAGGAAGAAGAGAGAGAGGAAGGAGAGGGAGAAGAGAGAGAGGAGAGAGGAAGGAGAGAGAGAGAGAGAGAGAGAGAGAGAGAGAGAGAGAGAGAGAGAGAGAGAGCGAGAGTTATGCTCCTTTTTATGTATCGAACCTAAGTATACATAAAGCCTTATTACTTTCGTTCAAAATGAAATCCGATCCCGTTACCAAAATTTCACAAAACCCGCCCAATCCCCAAAAGGTGTAAATCAGCACACCAGAAACTCGCACCCCGACGAATTCCCTCGAACCTCCTCGCTGATGACCGTGAGATATCCTAGGAAGTAATGGTGATGATAGTCAAAGAGATAATGAAATTCATTTAACAGACAACATTTTACTATCATTGGACTACTACCAGTGGGTATTTTCTCTATTTAAAAAAAATTCTGTTAACTATTTGAAGGTTACAAACTAAAAAAATAACCCCATCAAGGCCCCATGTAATTAACTTTTAAAAGTAAGCTGAATCAAGCATATGTATTGAAAAGAATGGAAGAAATGCAGTCAATCGAAAACAGGACTACAGGACAGTAATTACTAAAATATTGGAACTTATTTTCTAGGAACGACAATTTGGGCTAATGTTTTTCGGGGGTGGTTTTACGATTAATGCCGAAGATGAATTCTGGGAAGCCGAGCTTATCGATCGTTTCCGTCTGACGTTAGGGTTGCAGGGGGTGAAGTGAGCTCTGCGTCGGGCAGGGGTTGAATTTTTATTCGGCAATCGATTCACACCGGTAGCGAGCAGGCACCGGGCTTCCTCGACTATCAGACCTGAAAATCCCTCAGTTAGGACAATTAACTAAAAATAATTGTAGGCCTTATTACATTATAATCAGAAAATTTTATTACCAAACAACCGTCTAGAAAACACCATAAATACACCGCGAAGTGTGACTATATGTGACTGAAATTGAAACATTTAAGGTATTAGAAAGTATTCTGCTACCAAAATTATTATAAAATGATCTCTTATTAATCTCAACTATGATAATTTATTGGTGTGAATATAATTTATTAGCGCGAAAGACAGGGGTTGCCCGATGAATATCGAGTACACCTGAATGAGTGTGTGACGTCTGGAGGGTAAAACAAGTTATTAACTAGAATGAGTGTTGCAGGTTTTATTCTGTAACTGACAATCTGAGGTAAATGAACTGCTTACATAAGATATCGACTTAGCGTTCAAAGGTTTGGTCAGTAATCGAGTTTCCCAAATGGTTGCAGGCTAGCAGTAACTAACGAAGAGGGCTAGCGATAACCTCAGCTGTTTCTATACGTCCCTTATTATTACAGTATTGTAAATAAATAAACTTTCTTCCTATTAAATTGCGTAAATTTTTCATTAATATTCGATATCGTTTCATCGATTGCCAAATAGCCATCGGTCGTTTCGTTTACTATGATTAACCATTTTGTTATCTATTTATTGGATTATTTACATACATTGACTATATTTTATGAGACAGCTTTATTCATAGATGGTGTGCTAGATTTTAATTTTGTTTCTTCGAACGGTTATGACGTTTTGGTTTGCTGTTAAAGCTCCAGCGCTTTCTTCTTTTCTCGTACCCTTTATTAAAATCATATCTGACAGGCGAGGGCTTCCTTTTCTCCTTTATTCCAGTTCCAGTCCAATCTTACAGCAAGAGCTATCTAAGATAATTTAGACTTCATTACCAACTGGAGTACTCGGTGGCGTCAATGAAGCTAAATGATCTAAAGAGTACGTGACGTTCACACGTAGTACCTGCCAACCAGTGAACTTCAAACCAATCCGCTTCCTTGGGTTCTACTTGGACAGCAGATTTACATGGAATATACCATAATAAACAAAAAAGACAAGAACTGAACGAAGATACTTGGACCTAAAACCACAATGAGTACACACAATAAACTACCAACATACAAGACATTAATTAGACCGGTTTGGACTTTAGTGGGTTTTAGCGAGGCCATCCAATATCCAAGGATTCAAACATTTCAATCAAAAATCATTCATCGCATCCTCAACGCTTCAATGTTTCTAATCAAACCATCCAAGAATGACTGACTTTGACATGTCATTCTTCCCAGCTTCCAATCCAAGCTCTCCTCCCACACCGATCTACTAGCTCAAGCCTTATCCAACGTTCTATCCTAACAATCCTCCACGCCGCCTAAAAAGTCCTAGTGACCTCCTAACCCAACACTAAACCTCAACCTACAATCCTAAACACTGAGTTCTCCGCCTATGATCTGATCCTCTCCACCATTCCCATACTCGTGTCAGACAGGTACTTGCCAGATCAATCAACAAGTTTTTTGTTAAATGGTTAATTTTTTGTACAGAAAACAATAGAATAAAACTTATTAAAAATATCCCTATTAAAGCGTGCTCCATGGCAGCATCCTAGGGTTGTTCTGTTCATAATAGAATCCTTTCATCTAATCATGTTCTCTAGATAGTCATGACACCCAACTTCATTTAAACTTCGGATAAAGTCTTTGTCTCGCAAATGAAGAAGAAAAATTAAGTAAATACACCCATACCACTTTTACATTCCAAAAGGTCACTTTTTCACAGTCAATTTCAATGGAAGACCTATTCCACCCTCGGATATTGTGCGCTACCTGGGACTACATTGACAAAAGACTATTGTGGCATTCCGTACACTGAACAGGCTGGAAACTAACCGACCCTACTACTCGATAGATTATTTGACTGTAGAACCTTACTAACAAACTTACGATTTACAAGACCCTCCTGATTCCGATATGGACACGGGTTTGAAGTTTAGGGTTAATAACAAAAATTCTTCTCAGTTTCAAATCTAACAATCTACAATGACTTCCAAATGCATTTACAATTGATATAAAACCCCTATAAAAAAAAACTTGCACAAAAATTTAAACCTTTCTGAAACCTACATCACACCAGATCACATCTCACGATTTCTGAATAATTACAATTTACTGTTGCGATAAAACTACATGAAAAAAAATTGGATGTTCATGTGTTATTAAAAAACGGGTTCCCGGCCATGCCGGTGCTTCGGATGTGGCGGCAAACACACATTAGTATGTATAAGACTATGTGCATATGTAAATACGTCATCATTATTTTTTCTACCTGATGTTCCAACGAGAAGCTGTCACATTGGGAAAAAAATAAAACAAAGCAGTCGAGCAGGAAAAAACCAACAACGCTCGAGAGCTCTTCTGCGTTGACCACGACTCACGTCGATGACCCTAGTTGGACAACTTACTTTATGTCCATGTCCCAACAACCATGTGACAGTTTTGGCCAGAATAGTTTAATAAATAACTAAACCCCAATTTATATGAACGATGTATTATTATTCCAGTGTTTTTATGAATCTTTAGATATCATTTATCTGAAAGCTTGTTGTCCAAGGTGTTGTTTTGCTTCTCTCCTTGCATGTTTACATTGAAACGCCTTTCTTTTTGTCAAAACCCCTTACTAGTATAAAAAAATTATTCAGATATCGTGAGATGCGGTCTGGTGTATAAAAAAATTCGATCGTCCCAATCAAATTATAACATTATCAAGTCGTGTAAATATTACTAGTATAAAACTGTCTTTTATAAAATCAAACTCGCCTTGTTTATTTATTTTTCAACAGGGCAACAGATTTTTTTACCTGTATTTGAATTCCGTTAAGAAAGCTCAGGTAGCAAAGTACCGTCTTTCCCTATAGTTCTGTGACTTCAAAGGACATCTACAGGTAAACTAGGGGAAGAGGGGTGAACACGTGGTGAGAGACTTTCTCAAGTCAAAGCTAGCAGGTGTCTTTAACTATGAAACAGGTTGTCTACTAGAAAAGCCTTTCATCTCTATCCACTTTAATTCTGTAATCATTTAATACAAATTTTTGTTTAACGATTACACAAAGCAGAAGCGATTGACGAGTTCCATTTTAACACTATTCACCTAGCGTTACTGATGTTAACGATAACAAAAATACACAAGTCCACTTATAGCACATCAAAATACGTTTGTGATCAAAACAGTCAAAAATGATCAGAATTTAGGGTTAAAATCACACAGAACTGAGAAAAAACAAACGTTTATGTCACTGGCATGATAATTGCTTTATCCATCACATCGTGAAAAGATCCAGCCTTGAACAGCTTTTACAGAAAGTATTATGAATCGGATGCAATAAAAATATTAATATAAATATTTTAAAAATGTATAAACTGAAAAGTATGATGATTATTATATATAAGGTAATCCTTCTAGTTTCACTTAATTCTTCTCGTTTACTGCAAATTTGCATGTCTTAATGTTGTGTTAATGTTTTCTTTTGTGAAAAGTTAAAAAAAAAAATTTTATCCATCTATCTACCGAAAGGAGCACTTGCTAATAATTGCATAATGCTATTATAATTTTATTTGTTTTCTAAAGACACTTCGACGAGGTTGACCAAGCTTGTCCATTCTTGATTTGTTGAGTTATATTTTTTTTTACTTTTTTCATTCAAATTACATAAACTCCTTTATCTATCTACCTATCTACTAATTGCCAACAAATGTTTGGTGCTATTATAATTCGTTCAAAGACAATTCGTCGAAATTGACAAAGCTTTTCCATGCCTTAATGTGTTTAATTGTTTTTAATCAATTGTATATTTTGTAAAAAATTAAACACCTTTATCTATTTATTCAGATATCGTGAGATGCGGTTTGGTGTGATGTAGGTGTCAGAAAAACATTTTCTTTATCGTGCCAACGTTTCGATCTTTTATTGAGATGATCCCTGGCCCTGAAGATGATCTTTCTGATACCTACATCACACCAGACCGCATCTCACGATATCAGAATAAGTATCCATTAACGGTCACTAATCTCTACACACCTTTATCTATCTATGCATCGAAAGTATTACTTGCTAACAAATGATTAATGATCATATAATTTTATTTTTGTCCAAAGACAATTCGTCGAAATTGACCAAGCTCCTCCAGGAAATTGTCATTTTCTTGATTTGGCTCTTTCTCGCAGGCACTTGAATCTAATATATTTTGTTCGACATGTTTTTAAATTATAAATACTTCATCGTTCATCGATATTTAAGCACCTCAACCACGAACGAAACGTTATTCAACTTGAGCCTTATACGTGCCGTCGAATTGTTCGTGGTCGAGCTGCTTAAATATCGACAAACGATGTAGTTGCAATTCAAAATCGTCCTTTTATTTTGGTTTTTATATTAGCTTTCAAACTCAATTTATTCGTTCATGGATGTCGATCATTTTGTCATACAGTAAGCGGAAACTTTTTCCAATACTTTGCCGAATTAGTCTTTTGGATGTAGGTTTCGAATTTGCGGTTTCCGTTGCTTGAGAATTGTTGACGATGTGACAGTACGTTGTCGTTTGTTGAAGGTCATTGTGCACAACAGGTAACGGATAGGTCCAAGGCGCTCCCTCAGGGCACACCTGCTTTTACCTATTCGTAGCAATCCGTAGCAAGGTGCTTTGTACTATTCTGTAAAATACTAAGAATTCACTGGATTCTGGATCTCTTTACACACTCAACCAATTTTCAATTAATTCGGATTTATGGTTTGGAATGATGAGATTAAGTCAATCAATAATCTGCATGATTTTTAAGATCTACGAGGACTTCATTATGTCTTTGCCTTTGGTCGATAGTGCAGGAACTTAAAAATAAGCCTTCTTACCATTACTTTACGGCCGTTTCATGGTAGCTGCAATTTTTCTAATATAATTTATAATCAATGTTAGAAGTATCGACCACTTTTTTACTTCACTTGATCAAGGTCTTGTAGAAAACAAAAAGGAAAATCAGTTGTTACCGCCAAGCTTTCGACCTATTTTAAGGTCATCATCAGGGACAAACTATCTTCGATAGATCTATAGGTTGCCACATAAGTTTTTTAAACATCTCAAAATGCCTGAAAAAAGCGAAGGCTTGGCTTGGCAATATTAGGACTAAGTAAGTTTTCTAGGAAATTAGAAAATACCTGTAAAAATATGTCAACCTGTAGATTTTTGCCCAGATGGTGACCTTAAAATAGGTCGAAAGCTTGACTTAACAACTAAATTAGCTTTTTTCTTGAAGGCCATACTTTGATATATAATTTAAAATAGTAAAATTTAAAGGTAGGAGCCCTAGTTTTGTCATTAAGGACACAAACAACAATAAATATTAAAGTTAGTAAACACTATCACTTTTTAAGAAGAAGTTGTGTTGAACCTTTTCTTGGACTTGGAATAAGCCGAATCTTTTATGAATTTATAAAAGGAACTCGTCTGAACGGAAATCGCACTGAATTATGCGATTTAAACAAATTATTCCATTGGTAAAATAAAAATTTGGATTTGTAAAATGTAAATTGATTTTTTTAAATTGATTTAAAATATCCAATATAATATAAACACAGAAATAAAGAACAACAATACGGAAGTTGTACAACCCAACTTGGACCTAACAAAGAAGCACCGAAAAATAAGAAAAAATCAACGCAAAAACACATAAAAAAAAGAGATAATAAACATAGTGACCAAACCAAATCAGAAAAATTGAACAAAATGTCTACTCTAAACACGGACAAAAAAGAACAATACTGAAGTTCGAAAACCCAACTTTGATTACATTGTGAGGTAAAAAAATCAACATAAAAATTCATTAAAAACTTAAATAAACATAGCGAACAACTAAAGCAGACAAATTAAAGTGCATTTTTTGTGCTATTTTATTAATTTAAATTTGGGTTTTACAACTTCTGTATTGCTTTTCTTTTTTTTTTTTTCAATGCCTTTAGTATAGATATTTGGTACAATTTTTTATGATTCGATTGTTCGCTATGGTTATCGTCTTTTTGTGTGATTTTTTTATTAAATTAAATTCGTGTTTTACAACTTCTGTATTGCTTTGTTGTGTATGTTGAGTGTACATATTTGGTCCAATTTTGTATTATTCGGTCGTTGCTTATCGTATTTTTAAGTGATTTGTTTCATTTTTCTCTCTTTTATGTATTTTTTATGACGTTAAAGTTGAGAAATAATTTTTGGATAAAAAGTTAAATTATTAGAGTAACACTACTTCGCGTTTTTCACACCGTCAACACTTTTTTCCATTTAGCATAAAATATGTTCATTTTTGGCTTGATGTAATTAAAGAAAATGGTATAACACTAGGTAGCTTATTAAACGAACAACCTGTTCTGAAATTTGCCCCTACCTAAGAATTTTTTTTTCAACGAAGTAGTAAATTTGGTTGTTCTTCAAATTTTAAATGTAGCAGTTTAAAAAAAATATTCGTTTCTTTACCAAAAGGCAATTTTTTAAAAGGAAATTTAACCCTCTTTCAATGCTTTTTTGTGATTGTATCAAAAATGATTGATAGTGGAAAAAAAGTTGAATATCTGCGAAAGAGTTGGGAATCAGACCATGGTTCATAGGAATTTTTTTCTAGTTTTTGAGGCTGCGCCTGACAAAGTTTGTAGTACGAATTGTGAATTGTCCTGTATATAATTATGTACACTTATGTTATTTTACCCCAAGCACTACTCAAACAGATACATTTTTCTTTTATTGTCTTAATGAATTGTTGCTATTGATTGAATTCGGAAAATGCTGCAGATTAGTTTTTTTATAATACTATTGCAAATTGATTTAAGTTTAATTAATAATTGCTCTTTTATGCTTGCTTGCACGTACGATAATTTTCATTATATCAGATTGTATGTTATTAATTGACTTTAACTTAATAAAGATGTTGCATAAGAGGTAGATCTGGAGGGAGAACAAAGTTATACCTTAAGAAAGGGAGATGAGGCCTTATAAAGCTGTTTACCTGAAGCAGTTCTTTGGAGGGGAGACAACGCACCTCGCTCATGGGTTCAAGGCTGAGTTGAGCAGCCACAAACGTGTCTATGCATGTCCATGTCCACTAACGGTCAAAACAAAACTATTTTTACTCACTTCGCTCAATTTCATTTTCTGCACTCAAAAAACATTTTTGTAAATTATTTTTTTATAACTGAGTTTAATTAAACGAGCTGCGTATATTTTATGTGAGGAAAATTTGGATTTGCGACTTATTTCCACTGGTGACCCTTTCCATAAAAATCACACTTTTTATGTTTTTCACTGCGCCGGGAATGATGAAATTCCCATGTTAGTGGATATCACGGTGGATCCTCCGATTAAGTATCGCTTTCGCCTCCTGAGTAGGGCATACCGAGAACAACCTGATACCCAACGCGTTTATCAATAGTGCAGATAACATTGAATATTTTTCCTTCCGTTTTCTGACGATAATATCTAAAATTAGAACGTTTTTTACCCCATTAAATTAGTCTTGTACGTTAGTATTGGTCTTGGTTTTTCGACGTACTTTACAATTTTTAGTGTTGTTATTAAAACAAATGTTTTTCTTTTTGTAGTAATTTTTTCCTGAATATATTCATATATTTTACAAATTTGTGCCATGATTTTTCACTATGACTTACCATTGGCACTACGCTCTTGACAAGCCAGCGCCCTTTTGTAGCATAGGGGTACATACTATCAATGAGCATAGACAAGAAGACATGGTGAAAGAGACGAAACGTTGGACTTCACTCACTGGTCATAAACAATCCAAGAACATCCTGGCAAGATGTTTAAAACAAGAAAGGATAGAACGCATCAAAAGAAGCAGGAAAAGACGCAGAATCCTATGAGGATACCTAACGTGGATGCGGACTGAGTTGACATTTGAGAAAGTTTGGCTTATGCCAATACAGTGTAGATGGTTCGAAGAAGCTGAAGAGACTCCACACACTTTTGATGCTGCTTACCCGCGGGGGGAAAAATAATTTGAAATTTATGACTTAAGGACAGTAGAAGGAGGGTTTGGGTGAGAGTAAGTTAAAGAGGAGTGGAGATTTCAAATGATGGAAGATAGTATAAAGTGCTTAAACACAAGGTTTAGGTTGAAACGGAAGGTTAAGAGCAGGAATAGATCTACTATCATCATCGCTGTTGAAGTCATTGTGGATTATGAGGTTAATATAGACGTAGAGAAGAGCTTGGAGAATTTTTCTGAGGAATTTTGTATTGGTTGGATATCGAATGACTACGATTTTGTACTGAATGTCCAAATAGTTACAGCGTTAGTTCGTAACAGGCAAGTTTGATCCAAGCATCTTAGTTATTCAAGTCTTCTTTTTAATTTTTGTCGTTTCAGTCTCGTAGGGATTCCTCGTCAGTCTGTTGGTTAGGCGTAGTCCTAATTATTTCTCTTGAGTGGATATCTGTAGTTTTTTCGCACCGAATTTCAAGTTTAGCTTGTGGCTAGAATAGGATGCGAGTTCGTACATATAATGCCGTATCATCTGGACAAGATGACTTGATGCTGGAGCGGATTGGCATGCCCGCATTTTGGTATGTAGTGACTACACAGGTCGGGACCAAAAATGTACCCTTGTGGAACGTCGGTACGGTTTTATTTCCGAAATCATTACACCTTAAAGGTATCGGTTAGGTACGATCTCAAGATAAGAAATAACGAATTTCTGTTATATCAAACCCATATTAATTCAAACTGTGAAATGATAATTTATTCTTGATTCATACGAATTAAATAAACCCTGCAATAAACAATTAAAATATGATTTAGTAAAAACTAACTGATTCTTAGGAAACCTTGCGTGCACTTTAACTCACTTTAATAAACTTAAATGGTTAATTTACTTTGTTAATTAATACGGTATTTCAATCAGTCAATAACTAATTTGATTTTGGATTTATACTTGATTGACCCATAGCATAACCATCGAGATGCGAACCTGTATCGACTTTGCGGTGCCAGGTGGGTCTGAGGCTGACCTTCGCACTTTCCGCTCTATGTCACGGCCAGGAAGGTTCGGTGTTTTTTAAACAGTTTTCCACGAATCGCTGGATCAGCTAGGGCGTAAAATCAGGACAGATGGGTCGTTTCGGTGTAGAAGGACGGCGACTCCTGCCTCTGTCTTTTTGCAAGTTATCAAGGGGAAAGATATTTTTCGACCACAACTATCATTGAACCGAAGTGTTAGTTACCTTTAGTTATAAGCAGCAGACGCTTCTTCCATCATGATCGGTTCTAATTAACGGAAAGGACATAGGGGTGACCACATGGTGGAAGGGCGGTAGGTCACACTTCAACCATGTGCACCGCCTTCAGTTTATTAACCATCATTATTAGATTAATTAATTTATATTTATCAAGAACCAAGTAAATGTTTATTTTTACAGCCCCTTGAATTTTATTTAAATTAGCGTTTAATATCCTCGTCCTGTGTTATTATCAACACCTATCAATAAAGTCTAAAGATCGTCCCGAATACGGGTCCATTCAATTTTTTTCGAATGGCGTCAATAAATAACACGACTTTAATCCTTGACTAATATTTTCAATTCAATATCTGAATTCGTAAAAATCAAAGGATGCTAGTTTAATAATTTAAGCTGTAAGCTGTGGGTTGGCTTGTCAATCTGTCTAACTAAGATGTTAAGAATATAGTTCATTATACAGCTAGCATGAAAAAGTCAAGATGTACTCGTGGATCTGTTTCATCCTAGATCTTTCACATCGACTCGTTGCTATTTATTTTTGATATTTTTCATATTGGTGAACTGCGATCTCACATTGATTTAGGACTGTGGTGCATACTAGCGCGTATGCTTTCTAGTATTTACTACGACATCGTAAACCATGCTATTTTATTTGCGTACATAAAACTGATCAGCCACGAGTTAATACAGATTACCTGAACCCTATGTAAATATCATGCCTGAAGATTTATTTAGAAAACTATCGATTAAAAAAGATTAAATAATTTAAAAGATCAGGTAAGTTAGGTTCCTTCAAACAAGTTGTAAAATGGCCAAATTATAGAAAAATGAAGTCTAGAGTTTATCCACTTATCCTTTTGTCTTTTTTGGATCCATTCTGTGATTAGGATTCAGTTTTTATTATTCAAAAATTGTTTCCTATATGGTCTTTCGTATCCTCCTCTAGCCAGTGTGTCTGTCTTTTCTTTACCCAAAATTAATTTGTGTTCCGGCACTTGTTCCTCTGTTTATCTTTTTAGGTTTTCAGAAGAAAATCGTAGTCTAACCAATGTCTTAAAGATTCATCACAAATTTGTGATATGAGGTGAGCGAAGTTTGCTCGTTACTGTTGTCAAATTGGTTTTTCTTTCCTCGTGCCTTGTGATTTTTCTCAAGTGTCCGTACATTTTTAAAGTTTTTCTTAAAAAATATAACTGAATGCGAGTTTAATTTCGGGACAATTTTTTTTTTCTAATCTTTAAGAGAGAAACGAAATGATAAAATGCACCTGAATGGAAAACAACATAGTTGGATCCACGTCCTAGTCCTTAAAATTAAGTCGGATTAATAAACTACTATTCCAGGTAGGCTAAAATAAAGTGACAAAAATGTTATTTTTTATTATATTTAATTTTTTTAATTTTTTGGCAATTTTAGGCAAAATTAAAACTTTTGATAATTTCACCTGTGTAAGTCATCCGCCATCCATACAAAATTAATAACAATTCTATCCAATCAATACAACTCCAAATTCAACATTTTCATAACAATTTTTCTTTCTTGTATCGTCCTAAGCATGTTTTTAATCTGCCGTAGCCAAGCCAAAAGGCACATTATACCAAAATACCAAAAACTAGTTGATTGGATGGGAAAAGCTGCGAAATAAGCACATATCTTCGTGCTGCTGTTAATTTTAATAAGAGCGTTTTTCTACGAAGAATACATTTCTAAAATAAATTATTGTTTATGGTCGAAGAAGGTTCGGACATCATTGGCGTAAATATATTTTCGGTTTCATACTGCATAGTATAAAGCACCGTAAGCTTCTTTGTAAATTGTAAATAGGTAACAATACTTACGTCTCATAACGGTAGATATCCAAAATTAAATGGCAAAACTAAACACACACAACGCACAGGACGAAAAAGAGAGTTGGGGGGGGGGGCCCGTGACAGCACACACAAAGCACACGCGTACGGCGAGTCAATGCACACAACTGAAGGATGAGCACCTCAGATCGTTGTTGGGGGCGGTGGGGTTTTTAAGGGTGGGGGAGGGATAGTTGCGTGACGTCATTGGAGAATTCTCAGAACCACCCCTTTTGTGACCTCCATTCGATACTGTTCTGGCTGAAAGGGAAAGATCAGGGAAAAATAACGTCGCTCGCCAATTTTCTCCTAACGTATAAAAATAAATCAATGCTAATAATAAATATTGGGTCAATAACAAACGAAATAGTTACAGCAAACTAACAGAAAATACATGGATAAAAATTTTAATTCATCGTCATAAATGATAGTCCTCTAAGGAAATAAAACAATCATTAAAATTTATGAAGGTCATACTTAGATCATAAACTATGAATTAATACACTCTAAAAATAATCATTGCAAAACATAAATCTCTCGCATAAAATGAGAAACGCTCATTCCTCGAACACCTTTTAATTTATATTCTATTAAAAATTTAATATTGTATTTGGAGCACATAGAATATTACATTTAACAAAATTAATATGTTATTAATCCAGATATGTATTTAGTAGTCATAATTGATCATATTAATTATTTAAATTATAATTATATACTTCTCATTTCAACCAAGACTTTAAATAGGGTGGCGTGGTTTCCGCCACTGCAGGGTCGCTGAATTCAAAACCTTCATGTTTACAAATGGTCCTTTTTTTCAAAAACACCGGCACCCCCCTTGATATGACCTCCGCTGTTGCGAACCTTCGTAAAAAAATTAATTAAAAAAATACCTTAGATAAAAAGTATAATTAATTTAAATGATTAATATACTAAAAACAGAATTAGTAGGTTCTCCGATTGCGCAAAATGATGATTTTTATTCCACGAGCACTGCAGGTTTCTGGCTTATTGTACTTTCCTAGTTCCTTAGTTTAGTCGATTCGATACTTCTCCCTAGAAGTACAAGGTAATTGACTGTCGTTCCTACAATTCCCTGAGTTTTCTATCTTATGGTTATGTGTCCATTGGGCGGTTGATCCGTGATGACAAGGATGGCCGTTTCTTTCTCCTCGTAATAATCGCTAGTACAGTCTTTGGATTGTACTTGACCGGACATCTTGAAAACCTCATATTTCCTTCATCTCCGGCCGCTACTTTTCCACCCTCTATCAATTACGTCGTGCCAGGCCATTCTAATTAGTACTTATCAACTCCTAACTTCCTCTATTATTCTTCCACACTTTGACTATGGATGATGACGGGGGACTCACTGGAGAGTTGGATGATAGACTTAAGAGCTTAATGGTTAGGGATAACCATTAATTTGGGTCTCGACCTCTCCATTCCACTGTTCGGCAGTTCTTCAGAGTAGTCGACACGATATCCTCGGCTCTAGAAAACAAACAATACTGCTCAGCCGTATTTCTGGATGTTACGGAAGCATTTGACCGCGTATGGCACACCGGCCTTCTCTATAAGTTAAAATGTATCCTCCCTCATTCCTTCTACCTAATCTTGAAATCCTTCCTCTCAGATCGTTGGTTTAAAGTTAGAATCTGCACCGAGTTTTCACCTATCACACCAATCAAAGCTGGCGTTCCACAAGGTAGTATCCTAGGCCCAATACTCTACACCATCTATACTGCTGACATACCCACTCATCCAAACACACAAATCACAACCTACGCGGACGACACCGCAATCTTATCAACACACTCCAATCCTATCCTAGCAACAGAAGCACACCAACAATACCTGAACTTTATTACCAACTGGTGCAATCTGTGAATCAGCCTAAACGAACAAAAAAGCCAACGTTTCATTTACGCTCAAACTACAAACCTGTCCACCAGTGCACATTTACAACAAACTAACACCACCATCGAACCAAGTCCGCTACCATGGGTTTTACTTAGATAGGAAACTTACTTGGAACCCACATACACGATTAAAACGGCAAGAACTTAACAAAAGATATGGACTACTCAGACACCTTCTTGGACCAAAATCAAAACTAAGCATACATAACAAACTAACCGTTTACAAAACACTCATCAGACCTATCTGGACCTACGGAGTCGAGCTGTGCGGCTCGGTCAAATCATCAAATATCCAACGAATTCAGTCTTTTCAATCTAAAGTTCTCCGCCGTATCCTCAATGCTCCCTTCTACGTCACAAATCAAACGATCCATAAAGATCTTATCCAAACACGCTTCTTCACTTTTCACTCTAAATTCGCCCTCCATCCTAGCCCATTAGCCCTTACTTTTTCCTCAACATCTCACCCTTACAATCCTCCACGCCGTTTAAAACGACGATGGCCTCGTGACCATCTAACTATCTAACCCACCGAAATAACTTCTCCCCCCCAATTAAATAATGTTGGTTTCTCTCCCCACTGCCTCCTGGTCTGACAGGTCTATCAGATTTAACTATTTGCTCAATGTATGTTATGTACAGATAGCAATAAATAAAATAAATATTTAAAAAAAAGCGCTTAATGAATTGTTTTGTACGCTTTAGGTTCGGCGCTCCAAAAGAGTCCCATGTACTACATGACATGTACTTTCGTTTGAGGTAGCCTTCCCACCGCTATACATCCTTGGCTTCTTCCTTTATCAAACATCTTCCCACTTCCTTCCTTGTATATATGATCTCCTAATCTTTAAGGTAGGCCATCCACTGAAGCCGTTTTCGGCCGTTGCATTGCCGAATAGGGCAGGATGATCCAAAAGCGAAGAAACGAATGAGCACACGTCCATTTGAACCAATTCGTTCAGTTATTTGATAACTTTCTGTCGTTGCAACAAAACACCAGTTCCCCTAAATTATTATTAAATTATCAGTATTATTAAGCAGAATTCCCTCTTTTCATTTTATACACTCCATTTTAGTATATGTTTACAATGTAACTTTGTAATTGTAATTGTTCGTTTGTATTTGTGTTCAGCATGAGTGCAGATACGGCTGTATATGTAGCTTCCTTATTCTAGGGAGTTTTAAGCTTAAGAATAAAACTTAATTTCTTCTTCTCCGTATTAACCTACACGCCAAACCTGACCCACACTCACTACGATAAATTTCACTCCAAATCGTTCATGGCAACCCTGTCCAGCTCAGCCTTCTTTTCTTGTTTGATCGATATAAAGAATAATGAAATTAATTTAAAATTGAAAATGAAATTCCAGAAATGATGAAAAAATACAATTTGACCTCGGTCGAATATAGCGAGTATAAATAAAACCTATGACGTACCCAAATCGATTTATCAAAAAGGACCTATATTAGCTAGCTTATGTCTAGTCCTGAGAACTACATTTATGCAATCTAATTAACATAATTGGATCTTTTAAATCAATATTATTCAAATTTAAGACATATTTTGTTCGGGGTCAAATCAATAATCAATCTTTTCAACATTGAACTATTCATAATATCCAACAAATACATAAAATCAGGTATAATTTTTACCGTTAATTTGGCCAAGAAGTTCCGAAGATAATGGTTAAAAGATAAAAATAATAAAGGAGGTCAATTTTCTCCAGATAAGGTCGAGGATGAGGCGCCCTTAAGACGATGGTATTATTAAAACGTACATAGTTAACTTTCTAATCCACTGTCACAAGTTTGACTGTGAATGTCTTCCTATTCTGGCCTTAGATGAATAAATAGTAAAAGGCTGAAATTATTGTTGAATGAACAGTTTATAAACTATTGGAACGCTGGGGTTAAAACACAACTAAAACGGTAATCTCCGCCGATAGATACACAAAAGAAGAACCCTAGTCATTTTGTACCTGGGGAAATACCAATTGATGAAAATGGGGTTTGCTAGGCAACAATTACTTCTGAAACAGCGATACATCAACTAGACAGAGATTTCAGAATCAGAGGAGGCTATTTCGGGATATTTTACGTTGTTTCTTCCCAAAATATTTACCTTTATTAGCTTGTTACAAGTACATCGTAGTATAGATTAGCTATACTGATTTGCGAGCTAATTTCCTCAAGAGTTGGTCATCTTTGATCGTCCTAGTCGACCTATCCTCACTGTTTCAGCTATATATTGACAAAATCAGCGAGAATGGACGGACCACAAAACGTGAACAAAATAAACGATTTGATGTTTAAAAAAATCACTAATTCTAATTAATAATGCATCATAGTAATATAAGTCTATTTTTATATAACGTTAAAAAGTAAGGGTTTGACGTTCATGTTTTAAAAAATAGTTAGCTGTAAGTGTTGTTCAATAGATGACATACATATTTTTAAAAAGTACTATCTGAACTGCCCAAGGATAATGATTGAAAGGTTGATGTCAACTATTTTTAATCAACGGCAGAAGTCAGTGACAGTGACATGGCTTTCGTCCCTGGTTATTCGCAGTATAGTGACAATGAGGAAGTGGTATGTTGGTTCAAAAAAAAAAAAAAGCCAATGTGAATTCTCTAGGCCCCGCACCCTATTCTCGCCCGGCAGTCACAAAAAGGGATACCCCTAAAAATGGATTCTTAATGGAACAACTCAGGCATGAGGCACCGAAGAGAGATTCTCCGCAAGAGAGGCAATGGGAAAGTGGATATACAGGCTAAAAAATGAGCCAACATGAACTCTCCTGTGACTTAGCATCATGCCATAAAAAAGGGCACTTCCTTAATGAACACAAAATCCATTTGAGGGACGCCCACGTAAGAGGCAGGCAAAGAGATTTAGAAGGACCATCTGCAAATCTTATAAAGGAATTAATGGAAGAAAACCTCGACGGGGCCAAAATTCTGGTTGGGATCCTGGCAGGACATTGCCGCTTAAGATGGATATGCACCGGAGGTTCCCGAGTAGTCGTCGTCAAAGACTAGAAGAAGCGTCCACACCTCTGCATACGACGGAAGAGTGATATCGCCGCAACATTGCTGGATAGTACTGACAGAAGAAACACTGATGATGCCAGGAAGAAGATGAGGCCGCAGAAAACATTCTGTTTTGTTGGGATTTATGTAGGTGTAGATTCTTGGCTACTAAGAGAGAAAAGTAGCAAGCAAGATCTACTCAGGTTCAGGTAGAAGGCCTTTTAGTCTTCAATGATTGTATTTAGTTAAAATTAGACATTTACATAAACAATATATTTTTATGTTTTGGATTGCAATTTGGCATATACACAAACGAATCCCTTGGTTTTCCTGCACGGGAGCACCAAGCTTATAATTGTTTAAGCATGGATTCTCCAAATTCAATGGTCATAATTGTAATGAATGACCTTGGGAATTGCAATCCTTTGAATTGGAATGCCATACCTGTTGGTATCATGTGTGTATGTCGTATTAGGGCATCGTCTCCTTTATTTACTGCGAATTTGATACCATTGCAAAGATGGGGTTTGTCAGTGTTTATAAGAAGAAAAATAAGAACACCTGTTTTCAGATTAATGATGTACGGTGGTAATCCGGATAAATCGAGTGAATTTAAGAATTCACTTGGATAAATTACTGCTTCATGTTGATCTGTAACAGTACCTATCGGCTTTCACCCCAAAGGGTAGTCACTCCCCCATGTACACCGACCCTAGTGTCATCAGGGATCAGGGAGATCACCCACTCCGTTATGTGGCTGGGCCGCTATTACCCCTCTTAAGCCGGGAGATTGCTTCCCTACCAACCGAGTACTACTACTAGGTCATTTCAGCCCCAAACGCAATTATAACGTAATACTTCTTAAATTGGGTAAACCATTCGCATTCATGCATAAGCATCTATTGATTTTTACAAACCTGTTTCTCCTGGTGATGTTCAATGCCGGCAATAAACATACATTCACATATTTTGCAGCTAATCTTGCACGTTAACTTAATCATTGATGATTTTTTAAAATTTGGTTTGATTTTTGAAAATACGAATTGAACCAATTCTTCTTGTATGTTTGTGATATTATCAAATCCTTTGTTGATTCTGCAGTAGTTCTCCCAATTCCAATATCCAGTGTATCGCAAAATTTTATACAAAAGGATCTTTTTGTAATTTAACAGGCATGTTTATATTTGTAAATGAAAATGTCTTAGCATTTCCTCAAACGGACGTGGAGCTCATCCGCAAGAAAAAACCAGCGTGAGGAAATGGTCTTGACTAGGCTTTCAATATAGCACACACGTCATACACGTGAGTACCGAATGTCACACAGTTCGACACCAATACGTGTACGCTGTGATGATCCGCTGTCGGGATATTCGTGTAGTCTACCCCGTTGAGCATCTTACTGATTTACACAGATTAAGTAAAAACCTTCCAATATTTTTATATTATTTATCAACTTTAGAACAGACCACTTATGCAGGTGAAAAAGTCAGACAAGTCATAAAGCTACGAACGAAGGAAACGATTAAGCTACACATTATTTTTAGTATTTTATTATTGTTTGGTTATTAAACCATTGGTTTATGATGATATGGTGTAGGACACCTCGGTCGGATGCCATTATAGTTGTACTAGCAGAGTCCAATGGAAACGTAGCAATAATAAAGTTAACCAGTCGCAATAACTAACTCCATGCAATGCGGAAACCAAGAGCAAAAAAGAAAATGGTGAAATGATCTCTTGTAGTCGAAAAAATAGAGGTGAATCTCATCTAAATATGTTCTTTTAATTTTTCTCACCTAACAACTGTGAAAATTAAAATCCCTTAAATTATTGAAGGATGGGTGAGGTGAGGGCAAAGCTTTGAACTTAACACTTAAAACTTCTTGCCGCGATCTGTGACGTAGTTTTCTGGCTTGTTTTGGCGTCGGAGAGGCTACTAGGTTATTGATCCAACGGGAGTATGAGCCTAGACCGACCGCCCATTGAAACTGCTAGTTTGTCAATGGAAAACGCGGACACTTTAAGAAACTATAAATAAAATTGTATTAAACAGTTTAAAATGAAGAGAATAAAATAATATTATTAAATATACATAACGCAGTGGTGCACAATAAAAATGACTAGTTATCAACAGGATAAGCAATATATAAAGTTGACTTATTAAACAGTACAATTTTATCTAAGGGCCTAATAATTTTATTGACCGTGTTGGTTCTGTTTGGAGGGATTTAAAAGAGGTAAGGGAAGCGGATTGACGAAGGAAGAAAATTTCTGAAATTAGAGATACGAGGAAGGAAGGACCGTTCAAATGTGGAGATTTTATGACGAGGAATAACAGGTCATTAGTAAACGAGGAGGTGTTAAGAGAGTGGATATAAGATTTGAATTGAGGTAGCAAGTAGGCAGATATAGTGGTCGACGAGAGTATATGGATTGGTAAAGAAAGGAAATATAAATACAGGTTTGAGACTGGACGTATAGGTCGAAAATAAATCTGACCCAACAATTCATCAATTTTTAAGACATTTATCTTGTTCCTCTGAAAGTCCATCGTACGCGACACAGTAGTCGGAGAGGAGAAAGATAAGGGAGGACAAGGAGTTTACGAATGGTAGAAGGAGCCAGGACCATTAAACGAGGAACGCAATAAAAAATCGTGAAATTTGGGAAAGTTTTGTTTTCTGGAAAGGTTCGGTTCGAAGGTAACAACGAGGTTTTTAATAGTGGAGTAGAAGGAGATGGGCTGGAATTCGCTTATGGAATTCAGGTCTTCTTGAATTCGGGGATAGCCCAATATTAGAGGAGAGGGAATTTGTGAGTCGTTGACTTAGAGAAGTGATAATCGCTGGATATAGAGTTGGCGAGATCATTGAAGTAAATCCTAAAGACGAGAAGGGCTATGCTACGACCTTGAGGAACACCTGAAGCTCACATATAAAGACCTTTTGAAGAAGGTCTCAAGTGCCAAAAAGGGGGCCATAACTTGGTACTCAGATGAATAAAAGATGAAACAGGGAAAAGATGTAGGGATAAAATGGCCGAACTGCACCCTAGCAAAGTCTCTTGAACTAACCGCAAGTAATAGAAAAATATAAAAGGTGCACAGAGTTATTCTTAGTCAGGCAGGTATAAAGGCACTAAATACGTTTACTTTCAACTCCGAAATGGTCTGGGAGTGCCTAAATTGCCTAGTGCCAACGGGAAAACAAAACAAAATGATCTTAAAGTGGGTTGAAATGAAGGGATAAAAAGAAATGAACAGCCTGACTAAGTAGGGAAAGGGCAATACTCGAACCTCTGGTATCAGAACCATAACAGGGTGCGCAGAACTGCTAAGTAAGAATTGTATGGGTTAAGAAAGAAAAAGCAAGTGCTTAGATTTTGAGGAAAAGTGCACTTTCCAAGGTGTAGCTATGATTTATAGGGGTTCCTCAACAGATGTTTATAGGATGCGGTGAAGAAAAGAAATGTGTTTTGTCGATCGCCTGTTCGATCCCGCTCGTGACACTATCATTTTCATCCCGACAAAGATCTAGATAAAAAATATAATTATGTCTATTCTAGTTTCTAGTCTATTCGTTTATTTTAGATCTTCCTGGATTTTTGGGATAGCCAAATGTGAGTCGGAGGGATGGATGGAATTTGGGAGTCATGTGATAATTGCTGAATGTAGAGTCGGGTTCATCAACATCGCCTGTCCATAATCAACCCCCAAACCTCAAAAAAGTTAAGAGGATGTATGGCCATTAGGATTAGTAACTGCTTGAAGGCGACAGGTAAGTAAAGAGTGGAACCGTCATATGGTTACTATTGGAAAAGGAAAAGGATTTATGTTTGGACAGGATTGATAAATGATCGATGGAATTGAAGGCTTCGGCAAAGTCAAGGAGAATTTTTTTGTTGGGTCATCTGTAAGACAGTAGTGATTATAACTAAGGCGGATTGGGTGGTAAACTGGCTAAGAACTATCTTAATACGCACCCCATCTTAATCATTTCTACGAATATTATGTATGTTTAAATTAGTTATTTTTTAATCTAAGGTCTTGGTTGAGAAAAAAACCGCTAGTGGTAAGAGCTGGATTCGAACTCACGACCTTCGGGTATAGTGACTTCGATCCGGATGCCAACTCATCTCAAACAACAACCTTATAATTTTTCTTCTTTTTGTCATATTTTCAAGCCAAAGGTCGTTGGTACGAATCCGGCTCGTGAAATTAGCTTTTTCATCTCAACCAAGACGTTAGATAAAAAGTATAATTAATACCATAAATTATGACTGCTAAATACATATATGAATTAACAACATTCAGCATATTTTTTGCGATAATTTACTGTAATAACTTCCATTTCAGTAAGTTAGTATTTAATAAATTTATTAAATTGCCTGTAAAGGCGATAGATGTATAGTCAAAATTACTTTAGAAACCTACCTACTTTTAAATGTCAATGATGAATTTTAAATGATATTTTTGACATACTGCTAATCTATAATTTTCGATTCATCAAAACCATTAATAGAACATGACATCCTCAATTATTGAAACTGTCTATAAGACGGAAATATGAAAATAATCCGTTTTGAACGTTAAAATCCCTGTTTCAGCTTATTCTCCTCCAGGTTTATAAACACGCAAATGTAAATTATTATTAATAGCATCTGTCAAAGGTAATCATTTTCCTTCTTTGCACATATTAGGAGGCCTAATCATCGCGCATTGTCACAAGATTATATTCCGCTTCGGCAAGCTATCTCGATTTCTGCTGACAGGCTTATTATTCTTTCAAACACTAATTCTTGGCTTAGATTTCTTTCTTTCCTACATGTAATTCTTCTATCTACTTTAACAGTATCAACTTCAAGTCCAGTACATATAAAACGAAATTGCCGACTAATTTCTCGGAAAATCGCCTAACAAACAGAATCGAATATTTATTTATTGAAGTATAGATTTCAAGCAAACTTGCCCAATTCAGAAAAAGCAGAAAAGCACTGCGCCATTCGATGTGACCTATACACAAGGAGTAATGTCAAAGGCCATTGTGTATCGATTTTAAGAGCAAGAGACGAATCATCAGAGGTCAAATAATTTATTTTATTAATTTATCATAGTCTGGCAAAAAGAACATTTCCAATGATATAAAAAATAACAAATCTAGTTATAACAAAATTATGAAAATTCCAAGACAAATATAATTAAATATAAAAATCACACGTGTGTGTGCTATGTCTTAAAATGGGAATGTCAATTAGAGGTAAACACACTTAACCATTAAACCAAAATATGTATGAAAGTTTATTTTTCGGAATTTAAAATTTTATTCGGTCTCATTTAATTTCTGAAACAATAAACTATGTTTTGTTTTCTTAATTTCAATTTTTAAACTTAAAAATGCCACTTAGTGTTGCGCGTGGTGTAGCAATTACTGATGATGGTCGTTGCTATTACAATCGCAGTTCAGTACGAAACACTGCGAGATGCAGTGGGACGTTTTCGAAAAACTGAGTCCTACCATAGAAGATTCTGGACGTCAAGGGTAACTGGATGACCGTTTTTTGACTTTGAGACGAAACCGGCACCTTACTGTTGTTCACAAGCACCATGAGTTCGAGGTGTCCAAATTTCTGAACGCATTGTTCGAGAAAGATTAAATCCGTGAGGACTGATGACTTTTCGCCTCTTTAGAAGACCAGAATTGATCAGGACATACAGAGTTTCACGGCTCGGATTTGCTCGAGAACGCAGCCATTGGTATTTGGATGATTGGTCTGCTGTACTTTTTACCGATGAGTATACAATCGCTCTACGATCTCCAGATAGGTGTGAAAGATTGTCGAGAAATGAAAGATACGAACCGTTTATTTTTCCTAGACCTAACATTTTCAACATGGATCAGTGATGGTGTGGGCGGGAATTTCAATGGAGAGTTGCACAGAGTTGGTTGTCGTTCGAGGTGGGTCTTTGATAGCCAATCGTTATATGGATGAAATTTTGGAACAGCGTTGCCAATCCTCGATTTAATCAAATCCCATTCAAATGAACGCCATCAAATCATGTCACTCGCATAGTGCAAAGGTACCTTCAACATATCAGGGTCTTAACTTGGCCAGCCCGCTCTCCAGACTTGAACCACAGCCAACATTTATGACATAACTCAAAAGTCGAATAAGATCACATCCATCACTTCCTGATTAAAAGGACTCTTCATGAAGAATGTGCTAACCTCCAACAAATAGACATTTCCAGACTGGTAGAAAATAAGCCGAGGTGTCTTCGAGATGTAATTAAGGCAACAGGATAAAATAGATATTGAAATGTTAATTAAAAATCTAAAACAAATGTCCATCTTTTTTTTCAATATTTTAAATTTTATTTTCATTTTCCTTAGCTATATAACCAGCGGTGTATCAAACCGAAGGTCGTGGGTTCGAATCTCGCTCGTGACACTGACTTTTTTATCTCAACTAAAAGCCTTTATTTGTCATTGTTTTTAATTACATAGTACAGCTTAACATCGCCAGGAATGTGGAAGAAGTTATATTCTGTGAGTCAAATTCAGCAACATCATTAATCAAATTCATTAGATTTTGGCGTCCAAAATAACCAAATAACTTTTTTTTAAACTATTATGCACTTTTATGTAAGGTATTGACTGAGATTAAAAAAAAGTCAGTGGGAAGTTGGTGTCCGAGTAGATCGAAGTCACGATAGCTCAAATGGTACAGTAGCGGCGCATTTAGCCTAAGGTCTTGGGTTCGAATCCCGCTCGTCACACTGCCATTTTTCTCAATCAATACCTTACATAAAGATTAATAAATTTTTTTTAAAATGTTGAAATGAGAAGCGGTCAAAAATTTGCCGATGTTTCGATCTTTATCCGGGACATCTTCAGCACCTGGGTGAATGAACACATAACGCTGATGGGAAAAACTACAATACAGATGTAAACATTAATTTTAAACCATGCTCATTCTCGTTGGGCCATATTTGTTTCGTGTGAAATTGTTCATTTATAAAGGTCTTAAATAAGAAAGGACTAACGTGTGAACCCTGTAGTACTCCAGATTTTGCGCCGATAAATTTAGACAATCAATTATTAATTTATTTGAAGCTGTCCAGGATGGGAATAACTACGAAACCATAACAATACGGCTCCGTGGAAGTTCAGAACACTTAACTCGGATAAAAGAATATTAAAAATTGACAGAAAACAGCCTGTACCTCCTGTGGGAAAAATTACAACATTTTCAAACAGTTGGAGATTTGAGGTGGTTGATTTGTCAAATCATGTTCGAGTATTATAAATTAATTATTGAGAGGGACAATGATATCATAGATAAGAGATAATGAGGCAATACGCACAAGTGTTGCTATTTTACTTACGTTATCGGCATGAGAGAATAGGTATTTTTAGAAACAATTTCTCGCAGCAAGGTGTACGATATCCTGTGGGCTTAAAATGATCAAAATCAAAATAATAAATCTAAAACATTAATCTGCGCAGTGACGTGATGTCAATTTTTTCAACGTCATAGTTTTTCACCTGAGGACTACACATTTAATTTAATTTACTAAAGATTTTATGTTACTAGAGGAAATAATTCTCGGCTTTAACAGCTATTAATATGAGCGTGTGTATGCGCGCGCGCTCGTGTGTTTAATTAATGCTGAATTAATTTACTACCGTGGGAAAATTTTCTCGACTGTAATCCACATCAGGAATCTAGCATAAAAGAAAAACCCATTAGTGCACGACAAGCAGGGCAGAGAAGAGCAGAGGTGCAGAACCGACCAGGTTCAAAGTACTCATGACAAATCTCACGGATATATGCTTTATTTTTATGCTAATACGCATAAGACAAAGATCATCTGACCTCTGTTGCGATATGTTTTGGCTGTATTATACTTTCGGTTCCAATCATAAGATCATCTTCATATTCTTACAAACCTTCTGAAAAGAAGACATCTCACTTTGGACAAAGCTGATATAGCATAATACAAACAACATAACCTACCCCTAACCAATTGAAGGAATTGTATTTATGTTCCGTTTTAGAATTCGACCATTAGAATAATTTGATGCTCCTTCTTCGGACTCGATGAACCTTTTCATGCAAATCCTCCTAGGACTTTTTTGTCAGTCATTGACATTTTCAAAAAGGAAAATATAAACAATCTCTTGGGTTCTTTATCCGGTACGGTCGGTTGAACCCTCGAGCAGTCCTAAGAGCCGCCTTGGTCACACACGGCTTGCCGCGCATCACCTGCGCCAATTTACATTTTCATTATTCACCGGCTAATTGACCCTCGTCTGCCGGCCCGGGTCAGGTGGACGTCTTCAGAACAGGAACAATACAAGTTTTAAAGGAAGTGATTATTTCCCAAGATTGTAGCTATTTTTCCGCGAACCCCAAACCGGCTTAATTACCGCCCATTGTTCTAAGCTTCATTTTTCTACACCTGCCCTTAAAATTGAACGCCATGAATTAATTTATTATATAGATTTATAAAAATTTGCACATTGGTACAAACCGATATGTATTGACACAACGTATAAATAACATACAAATGGGAAAGAGTCCCTCCGTAGAGGACGGCACCATATGCCCCTACCCTGATGGACCAGAAAAGCTAGAAAGTACGGAGTCCGGAGTGTTTCGTCCTGGAACCAAATACTCAGAACCCATGAGAAAATACCCCAGCGTCTTCCAAGTGAAGTCAGTTCAGACAGCCAATAAAGCACTAAGCACAAACATCATTGGCTCGAAGAATCGGTGTTGAATCGCAAAACTAAATTAAACAAATTAGGTTTGCCAAATAAAGTTTATTCTCTAATGGATCCAAGGATGTAGGAGAGGAGGAAACGGAGGAAAGGGGTTGCTATATCGCTGATGGTCCTGAGCCCTTCCGGCATAGGGATTCACACCATCAATGACCTACCTCAGACAAAATGAAAATATAGAGTTCAGTTATTAGCCATAAACAATTCAAGAACCTCCTAACAATCCGTGGAAGGAAAGAAGCAACAGAATTCAAACAAAGGAAGCAGTAAAAACATAGAATACAGGTTTCTTAACAGGATGCTGCAGGCTAAATTGGCATTAGAAGACTGGTACCACATGGTACAGATTCTTCGAAGAAGCTTAAATGCCATCTGTGGTGCTACTTACCCGCGGGAGAAAATAATTTGAAATTTACGACGTGACCGTAGAAGGAATACTGAACAAAATCAAATTCCTTGCTGGATTGGGTGTCAAACTGTGCTTTCGATGAGATCGAGGATCACGAAATTTTAATCTTGCCTGGCAATTTTTTAAATAATAATTTATTTGTTTCCTACATTTAAACATCTTACAAATTTGTATTTTGATGATGATGGTGATTTTCATTATGTCATATCACTGGTACTACGCGCAGTACTGAAGAACACGAGGAGGGATTTGGTGCGAGTAGGTCTTGTCCAACCGACGTAGGTTAAAGAGGAGAGGAGCTTTCAAAGGATCTCCAAAGCACAGATAGTACAAAGTGCTTAAACACAAGGATTAGGGTGAGACGAAAGGTTAAGAGCAGGAATACTTCTCGAACGAAGGGACTGTTGAAGTCATAGTAGATGATGACGTTAATATAGACGTAGACAAGAGCTTGGTGAATTTTTCTGCATACTTTTGTATTAGTTTGAGATCGGATGGCTTTTTGACCACGGTTTTGTACCGAATGTCCAAATAGTTACACCGTTAGTTTCTAGCAGGGAAGTTTGATCCAGGCATCTTAATTGTTCAAGTTTCTGTTTAGTTTTTGTCGTTTCAGTCTCGTGGGGATTCCTCGTCAGTCTGCTAGTGTAGTGTGCGCTCATGTGTGGATGTCTGAATTTTTTTAATGTACATGCGATTTGTGAGCACTTGTCTCGGTTCCATTTCATTATCTAGTTTCGCATCTTCGATGAGCTTAGCGTGGTGTGCATGGATTTTGCAGATTCTACAAGAACGCTTAGAAGAAACCAACGCACCAATTTTATGAATGTATCTGTAATCGACAAGTTCAATTTTTGTCTTGATCCAGTAATATTTTTATCCGCCAATCTTTGCAGGTCTAGTGTTCTAAATGTCTTGTGGCGGTTTTCACTCTTGCCCGTGCGATATCCCGGATTGGATTTTTGACGAAAATCGATCAATTGAATTAAGCAATCGACATTTAAAAACCAGAAGGATTCCTGGATCTAAAACGATTTCAAATAATGAGACCCGTGGTCGGAATAATTTTCACGTAGTAACGCTCGGAAATAAAGCTTTTACATAACAGGAAGTACGAAGATAATTAGTGTCAGCGTATAATTACGATTTCAGCGGAGAGGTACACCTGCGTAGAAGGTTTTTCGGCTTTTTTCGGAAAACGTATGGCTCGTTTGCACAGCACAGATGGGTTAAATCGGACAGGTGTACAACAAAAACCTTTCATTTGAGTACATCTTCCTTTCCGCAATCCTGGATCCTAGAGACTTTACATATATATATATATATATTTGTTATAATACATTTATTTGATATGTAATCAATAATTACAGAAGTACTTACTTTGCTCTCAGCTCCCCGTGGCCATTCAATGGGGTGGCCGAGAATCAAATCCTGTTAACATATTTGAAAATAGGACATAGAGAGGAAAAATTTGAAAGTTTGGAGGTTGAGATAGTCGGAGTGCTGCTCCGTGTACCTAGATGTAAAGCAAGCCTTCGATCGGTTGTGGCATTCGGAACTGCTCTGGAAGCCTAAGAGAGAGACAAACTACCTGATCTGAAAATCGTATCTATCCGACAGATGTCAATCAGTGGCCATCTTTATCGGCCAGCTATCGCATAGATGGTATGTACAACAAGGAAATATATTAGGACACATCCTTTACATAGTAGAGCTATGCTATTAGCCTGTCTTGTCGTGGCAAGCCGCGAAATTCACGCATGTGTTTGGCTGTACCTGGGTCAAGACCTTATTTAGGTCTTATCCGGACCACCATCCTAATTATTCAAAGGAGGAGCCTTACAGCAAGGTCATTTCAGTCCCCAACACATCCAGTTTTAACTTAAACCAACTCATTATTAAATACCTTTCCTCTTACTTACCTTTCTCTCAAGTACAGTGATGTACGAGATATTCCTCCATCACCCTATATCACGCATACGATAGTCTGATTGTCGATGGGGTATTGATATTCCTCTACACTCATTCACGCTTATAAATACATTCTCACGAAACAGTTAAACATCTAAACCTCACCACATTTATATACAATAGAATTACCGCAACAAAAGATATACGTATACAGAATTACAATTTCCTCCAGAAATGTTAGTAGGGGATCCGAAAATTCCCAAGAACGCGAAGACAATTCTTATAAAGGATCGCATTACTACTCGTTCCCGCTCCAAATATGGTGGAACATGGGCAACCTTTCTCTGCTTGCCGAGTTTGGCTTAAGAAGAATGGCCCATTCTGAGCAAAGGATGGTTTTTCTTCTCCGCTCCGGAGGCCACCTACCAATCCTGCTTTTGACACGCAAGAGATTTTGGGACATCCAGTCCAGCGACCCTTTTTTTAGGGGATGGGGATAAAAGAGGCGGCCACAAAATATTCGACACCTCGACCTGTTGTGATCCTCTGTTTTTTAAAAACCCACCGACCATCTTCGGTTTGTTAATCAACCTCCATAGCTCGCCAGCGTCTTCTTAGTGTAGTTGCTTTTTCTCTGCTAATTGAAGAATCTTTAACTACAACCCTCACAAGAAGATAAAACGTGTGTTGCCGTCTCTTCTTCTTCACAGTATCTCTTTCTTCTGTCTGTACTTTTATTCGGTGTCTGTGCCTTCTCAGGCGGCAGTAACGCCGACTATATAGAACCAGCTGTTCTGTTGCGTTTGCTCACTAATAATTGCTTTGTAAGTCTCTTCGGGTGCTTAATGCCTGGGGTGTTGTTCCACCATGTTTTCGACGTATTAAGAATGCCTTTTTGCAATCTTTTTTGTTGCAAGGTGCTAGGCCACAATAGGGTTCGGGGCCTAAAGAATTCATATTGGCTTCTTTTTTGGCGAACATGTCCACTTTCTCATTGTCTCTTTACTCCGAATGACCATGGGGCCATGCAGGATCAGGTCATTGGTGTCACTGACACCAAGCAATATTTGGTCAAAGTTGGCTTAATTAGCTTAACCGTCAACCGGCTAACAGCGTTCGTGATGCTGTTATTGAAACCCTGGTAAAAATTATTTCTTGCGGCACTTCGCTTATGAGTTGGTCACTTTGACAATGAATGAGATTTTTGAAAAACGCGTTAAATTTACTTGCACAAGTCGAAGCTGCCCACATTGTGGGGTCAAAGCTTGTCTGCAGTAGATTAACAATACCCTTGCCTGGTTACCCCAGGTTCGCAGGCAACTTACCACTTTTACCATACCTCGTGAATATTGGCCGATTATTCGTGCCGATCGCTGTTTTCTCAAGACTCATCATTAACCGAGGATGCCTATGGTCACAGTAAGTAGCGATGGAAGCCGTAGTTTATGCAGCTTACCGAGAAATTCAGACCTGAACACGTAAGGTTGAACGTTTTAATCTCTATCTTAAAAACAGCTTTATTGTGTTACTTTTGCAGGCAAAGATTATTATTGATATTATACCAAATTTTTGATATTAAACTTGCAACTGTGTTCCCTTCCTTTTACCTAGCTAGTTTTGTTTTTTTTGCGAGCATGTCTGCTTTCTCGTTGCATCTATGTCCCGAATGCCTTTTGTTTACTCTATTCTTTATTACTAGATTAGCCCCAGCGGGTCGGATCGCGATAGTAAGGTCTAGAGTGAAAATGTTTTGTTAAATTGCTATATAATTTAATAGTCTTAATTCCATGTAAAAGGTGCCAAGAAACCAATCTTATCAGTAAAGAATGGAATTTCTGTGCAAATAAAAACATTAAAAGCAGACAAGTTTTTACGCTATCACGTTAATTTGTATTCGACATAATGAAAAATAAAATTTATCTGCATCACATTTACGGCTGCCGCCTGCCTCAACGAGGCCCCACCCCCGCCGCCACGGTTTAACAGGATCGGAGAACAGGTCGGAGAAGCTTGAAAAAAAAAGGAACCAACCTGTGGATGATGACTCACCTAAGTGGCGGTCGTGAGGACGGTCGGGCCAACCTCACAACACGGATGAATTCAATTTTCAGAACGATTATCTTTTTAAAACTAGATAAACACAGAATTATAAAAAATATTGACATGTGACAATAATGAAAATCGGCCATTGGTGGAATATCGAGTAGCCCGATGGCCCCCTATAAATTTTTAATTGTAAATAGTTTAGTTTGTATATGTATATTAGTGTGAAATATTGATGAATGACTGTATTTATCTGCGAGAATGAAATAGAGATACGGATCTGTGTGGTGTTTATCGGCTATTGATTTTTTGAGAATGATGATATTATGCTTGTTATTAATAAGATAACGTGTGAAGGGTGCAAGGAAATCTTCCAGATCTACGAAAATTAAAAAAAAATGCAGTGGAGAATAATGCCTAAAAGCAAGAAAATCCCCCCCACACACATTGGCGATTCCTTGTGTTTCTGGAATTTAGGTAGTAAAGACATCATTTAAATTCAAACTAATTATTCAGATTGCACGCAATAGCCTGTAAAACCGTGTTCGTTTTATTTATGTTAGGGCAGGGCATCATAGGTATTCGAACCAGCGTAGTTATTGTCATGCAAAAAATCATTAGTATGCCCAAGTAAACTGAGAAAGTAAACAAAAGGCTTAACTAAAATAACAAACCAACGGACATAGTGCGATAACAACAATATTGACAAAGCAAATAACACTTCATTTTAATTGATAATTCAAATTATACAGCCTTTCTTACGGCCCTCTTTTTCAGAATTTCGAATTTAACCAGCGTGCAATATAAAACGTTGAAAAAGTCTATATAATTTTGCATCTATCCGTTCGTAAGAACTTATAGAAAAATATTGATTAGAAACAAAAATAATAATGTACATACAAAAGTTGCTTGTACGTTTATTGTTATGTTTTTATATTAGTGTTCTTTCTGGCAATTTTTGTGAACTATATATAATTATTTTATGAAATTGTTTTTAGGGTTTTTAGCATTTTTTTCTCAACTGCAGTAACCCTAAAGCTGAGGAGTTAATTCTTGTTTTATGTTCTCCTTTTGATTACAGGTAGTTTAACAACAAAATGTTAATTTTTTTACATATTAACAGTCATAATTATTAATTGTTTTAAATAATTATACTTTTAATATAAGGTTTTGGTGAGATAAAAAAGCTAGTGTCACGAGCGGGATTCGAACCCACGACCGCCACTTAATAAGTCGACGAGAATCAAATCCTGATTTATTTGAAAATATGGCAAAAAAGGGGGGGATTTATACGTACTTATTTTTTGCACATAATTCAATGCAGACGAGTTACGACGAAAAGTAATAAAATTCTAAATAATGTAATAAAACAAACAGTTAAAAACGTAAATTTCATGATTTTATGAATTCATTAAAATTTTTTTTTATTTCGCATTAAAAAAAAGTCACTGCGCTTCATAATAAATTATATTGATTTAATACAAATATCTTATCGATTGGATTTTATCAAAATGTAGGAAAAATTTCAAGTCTCTTATCTTGGGACTTTGCAGGGAGAAGCTTTATACATTCAATGGGGATGAAGGTCAGGAAAGGACTAACAAGTGACTTTGTACTAGTTTAGAAAATAATCCTCAGCAGGTCCAATTTGCGGAGATAAGCCAAGAGATAAAAATTAGAGAGTGCAATTCAGCCGGTTATTGACATTCTTTGAAATCGAAGGTCGTTGTTGATACCTGACTAGGTCCTTTTTTTTCTACTATTTCAACACGGTGTAATAAAATGTAATAATTAATTTTCATGTTGTTTTTTTTTACCAAATTAGGAAGTAAATACTGCCCCGCCCAGTGCCGATGATGACATTCATGTGTTCAACTTGGTTTTCATTGAACGTGTTCGGATTGAGAATGGATCGAGCGAAATTGTGGTGCAGGTAGTCAGAAGGTGACTCATAGGTAGGCCCTTCTCCTTCCTCACCTACCTACCGCCTGCCTATTAATTTGCCTCTCTTACCTAACCTCCTTGCACCTTACAACAGAAACTCAATTTTTTTAAAAATCGTATTCTATTTATTAAACTATAAATTTTTATATTTACAAAACGTTCAACGACTGAAATGAATCAGTGGCATCCAGGATATGGATCTTCGCGGTTTTTTCTCATGATGAAGTTAATTTTCCTCCCCATATCTTCGTTGTATATCGCCTTACACTTCTCGTAGTTGATTCTCCTCCTTTGCTGCAAAAAAAAAATAAAATAAATAAATAAATAAATAAAAAATAAAATTAATATAATAAAAGCATGTTTGATCAAGAGAAAATTATCTGGTCCAAAATTGATGCATCTATCATCGTACACACCAGTACATTGCTCTGCGCAGACAAAGAAACAGCATGAATATTAATTTATTTGACTGGAAATACTAAAATTTATTTTCGTCATTATTCCAGAGAGTTGTAAAAGTAGTAAACTTTTTTTTCTTCTTTTTTGTTTATACATAAAGATGTAAACTTTTATTTTTATCTAGTTTCTCATGGGACAATAAGTTTTGATCAAACTCTTCAGGGTAGCGGGATGCAAATAGGGACTTGACTATATAATTTTTCATCAATCATCATTTATTTTTAAATCTAAGGTCTTGGCCGAGAGGAAAAATTTACTAAGTAAGTAGTTAAGTAACTTTTTCATCTCAACTCAGACCTTAAATAAAAAAATAATTAATATGAATAATTTTGACTGCTAAACATGTATGTATTAATATAATAATGACTAATGTATATTTTTGATTTTTTTTTTTTTTAATACTGAATTTAACTGTGCAAACTGTTTTCAATTTTAAAACCACCGTTTTCAATTTATTAAAACTATTTCTGATTTTTTTTCTTTTTTTAGAAAATTCTTCAACAAGATTGTCCTATTAGTCAATGTTATTTGAGAAAATTGTTGCAAAATTTGCAAACTTGTGGAAAAATTAATTTACTATCGATTGAAATGATAAATAAAAATTCGTTTCTTGATTTAAAAATTTTTGTTTCTTCCAAAAAACACTGTTAGAAAATAGTTGTGCTTGTAACTTAATGACATTTGCTTCAAAATTCGAAGCTGTTTGAATAGTTGAATTTAGCAGTTAAAAAAAATCTAACTTTATCTCTGGACCAATTGGAAAAACATCATCTACAACTGCACAAAAATGTCAAAACAAATCAATCAAGGAGAAAATATACACAATCGCTTAGAATAATTAAATTCACTAATTTCGTGGTCTGCTTGACCAGTTAGTATATTACAATTAATTAAGGTTTTTAGTAGAAATAAAAAAAAAGTCAACGGCACGAGTGGGATTCGATTATTAACTTTTAATTTAACCCCTTAATTCAGTGGTCAACCAAATCACCTTTGTACTAATTAATCTTTTTATGTAAGGTTTTTGGTTGAAATTGAAAATTAGTTCCACGAGGGGGATTCGAACTGACGATCTTCGGCTTGATACGCCGCTGCTCTACCATTTCAGCTATCGTAATGACAAAGTCCTCGAAACAAAACAATTTCTTGAGATCAATACAAAATCTTTAAAATTATCCCAAATGTAAATAATCTACAAAATTTATAACCTTATAAGTATATATTATTTTAAAATAATTTATTTTCGTCTATTCCTAACATCTGATTTTTATTAAATATAAAAGGGTCTTTGTATTAGTAATTTGTAAAATATGAATTTTAAACACCATCATTCTAGATGGCAAATTGTACAAAAGTGGCTAAATAGCATAAATGTAAATAATCAATTTGCCATATCTAAATTTGGTTTTTTAATGTCGTAAGCATAAATGTTTATTTGTAATTTACATTTGTTTATTCCTATAACGTTTAATATATTTAATTTAAGACCCAGACCCCCAAGTAAAAAAGCCACATAAATGCATAATGTAAAAATTAAAATAATAATAATAAATAAGTAAAAAAATTGAAGAATTATTTTTAAATTATAAATATATATAAATTATAATATTAATTATTTATGTTTAAAATGAAATATAAAAAAAATTAATGACTTGGATGTTATGATTTGGTGAGACGTATGAGTATAATTTCTGATCGGTTTCTTTCTTTTGTGATGAGGTTCATAACAGCACTGAATCCACGTTCTAACAAATACGGGAAAGCAGTCAACAACTTCTGTACAATAATCCATAATGCAGGATATTAAAAAATTGGGATCTGTTTTTGTAACCAGAATTTGTATCCTTGTTCAAACATTAGTTTAAGTTCCTCATTTGTGGGTATTTCAATAAGCTTCCTGTATTAGGATTCATATGTGTTTGCGATCTGAGTTTGTCCAGGCGCAAAAGAGTTCAACACCCAGCCGGGAATGTCCAAGTGAAGAATGTATTCTTTGGTTCAGGTCTGTATGAAGAGCCGTATTGACACTAAGCAAGCGTATCTTCATCTCTAATTTACAATTTCAAAAGATTTCGAAACAGAACAGTCTCCCTCTTCCTGAGTTTTGTTTGTAAAGAAAATTTTTAGCAACAAACGCAAATATTACGCTTTTAGTTTTGATTAAATTTAATTGGTCACCTTGTAGTTTCAAATTAGTTTTGTTAAATTTGTCTAATAAATAAGACATATAGGCTATGTCATTTTTGATTTAATTAAATTGTGTCGCAAATTGTCTTTGGTTTCCAAGAATTCCAACCTTGAATCAAAGAGCACATAAAATCGATTTAAACATGCACTTTTCTAGCACGTAATTCTGTTTTATATATTATTATTTATATTATATTATTTTATATGAAATCTTGTGTGGACCCCCTGACGTTCAGAGATCACCAAATCAATTTTATTTTCCACAAACCCCTTGAATGATACCGGGGACCCCTGGGGGTCCATAGGGACCACTTTGGGAACCACTGCTCTAGATGGCAATTGTAAAAAAAAGTGGCTAAATAGCATAAATTTCAATAATTAATTTACCATACCTAAATTATTTTTTCATTTCATTTTTCCCCTACATTAATATACTTCTCATGTACAATGATGTAAATACAGGTTGAGTCTAACCTCTATCCTCCTTCATGTACAAGTTTTTAAAATATATATATATTTTTTATTGGGGCATTTATTTTTTGGGGGGGGTGAGACCGAGAGATGTAATTTTTTATTTTTGTATAGTTCCTCATGAGCCAAAAACAGAGCCTAAATTAAATTCCTTGATGGACTAGGTCTCACCAGTGTGCTATAGAGTAAATCATCAGAAATAAAATAGCTATCAAAGAGTACAATATACCAAATCACCCCGAAAGTTTATATCTCATTACATCAAGAAGTGTGATCTTGAAGAATTTCCTAGGTAAAAAGGCAGTCATTCTATTTTGTGCCATAAACTATAGCCACATCAAAACACTGTATGCATACTTGTCTGACCTATCCATATTCTGTGCTGAACTTATAAAAATGTTTAGAATGAAAATGGCAATGCCGATTCACTATCAATTCCGCACCATGAATGGAGAGGATGCAGACAGGTTTCTGATAAAAGCATTCATGGCAAACAAAACTACTGGTAAAAAGAGGATATTTTTAAAGAAATAAAGTAACTAAAAAACTCTAACAAACATATTTTCAGGGCGTTCCAGTAAAATACTGCTTTAAAAACATTGTTCTCTTATCAGATCAATATGGCAGTAATGGCTTTGGCGCTTAACGGTGGAGACAAACGTTACATCAAAATTCACTAGTTTTCGTGGTCTGCTTGACCAACTAATTAAGGTTTTTAGTCGAGATAAAAAAAGTCAGTTTCACGAGCGGGATTCGAACCCACGATCCACTCAGATACTAACTTCCCATTTCAATCCCACCTTTTGAATTTTCCCTCCTTTCTGCAATTTTCGAAGACAAAAATTAGGGAAAATTCAAAAGGTGGGGTTGAGATGGGAAGTCGGTGTCTCCATGTGGATTGAGGTCATGACAACTCACACGGTACAGCATCAGCATATCTAGCTGAAGATCGTGGCTTCGAATCCCGCTCCTGACACCGACTTTTTATTTCTACACAAATTGAAAGTTACATCAAAAGTCGACCAATATTGACTATGTCTAGAAGAGTCTGTCTCGGAAAGGGATTCCAGTGCAATAGAGACCCAGATACCAAACTCTTAGTAACAATTCTACAGATCATTAAAGAAATAAAACCCTTTCAGAAAATCCACTAGCAGAGATAAATACGCTGTTGGACATAATTAACACACCACCCTTAAATTTTAATGTATTTAAGTTTATTCATACTTTGCATACCAAAAATGGGTTTAGTTGTAAAAATAAGGCATTAAAAATAAAATGTTTATTACCAAATGGTAGAAACAATTATTGAGTAGAGAACAAAAAATATAAATATAAAAATAAAAACGTGTACAAAATATTTTGGTCTCATTTAATACCGAGTATTTCTACCTCTGGCATGAATCACATCCATTAAATGCCTTTCCATCCTTTGGAAAAGATTTTTGAGAAAATCCTGAGGTATGGGCTTTGCCATCATACTTGTCGCTTTAGTTGGTCCCAAGTCGGTTCAAATCTGGACTTCGAGCGGGTCAATTACAACCTCAATATATGGTCTATGGGGCCTGGAATTATCCTGCTTAGTAAAAAATTTTTCACCAATCTGGGGGCAAATGGTCTTCGATTGTGTAGTACCTCTGTGAAGTTGAGATCTTTCTCGTACAACAACCAATTCTATGTGGGAGTCCAAGAAATCTTTGATGCCTGGCATTATCCTGCATTTACAAGAATCTCTCAACAATACGGGGGTACGGTAAATGGCACTACATTCTTCGATTATGTTTTGCGAGTATTTGCATGAAGTTAAATATCTTCCTTGTACAACATCCAATTCGGTGAGATTGTCCAAGGGGTGTACCTTTCTCCTGAGCATCTGTATATGAAATTATGCCCTCTGAAGACTCATAATCATATAGAATAGGTGTCCTATAGGGCCTGGCATTATCCTGCATTACCATGAATTTCTCACGAATGCAGGGACAAATGGCACTTGATGTTCTTTGATCATGTCTTATGAAGTTGTACCGTTGTGAAGTTGAAACATTTTGGACATGTCTTATCAAATTTCTTATCTCATTTCCTATAACTTTGGATGAATCTATCGCGTCTCACATCCTCTTTCTTGTGTGAAGCCCCCCCCCCCCCCTAAAGTTTCTCTCAGGTACCGAAGAACCCTTCCTATTGGAGTATTGGAGTTCCTTTTTCAGACTTATCATCAGATTTCTTATTCAATTTCCTGTAATGCTGCACTGTCATAGAGCTATCATCTCTCTCGTCTATAGACCTAGGTGGACCCTGTCCTAGTATTCTAGTACAAATCCTGTTTTTTGAAGTAACAAAGAAACGCTTCCTACAAAAGTGATTTACAATGTGTCCTTCCTCTAATTCCTGACACTGTCATATTGAAATGCCTGACGCCATTGAGAAAATTTTAAGAATAAGCAAAATATATGACTACAATTAGCAGTATTTAATGTAGAAAGATAAACTAAATAAATTGAGCGGTGCGTTGAATTTGTCTATCAGCGTATATGAAAGATCAATTGCTAAACATTAATATTACCTGAAAAGGCTTTTCGTAGTACCTTGTTCTTCTGAACTGGTCGAAGATTTCCTCCTTGCCTAAGATTCTGCGAAAAAATAATGTTTTGTACAATGTCAATTTTATGTACAACGCAATCTTTTCAGACAAATCACCTGTTCAACAACCTTGCAGCTTCATCTACATTGTTGTTCCTCACAAGGACAGTTCTGGCGAGAAATGCGAAGTGTTTATTGCCCATGGTTTAACAACTGGAAAATAATTCCACCAGTAGAGTAGCAGGAGAGGAACCTGCTCCAAAGGTTACAACTTCGATTGATAATTAGCAGCCAACAACAATCATGTTGCACATAAAAAAATGATTTAAAAAAAACCTAATTGTTAAAAATAAATTCAATATTTCGTTTTGTTTTCATCAGTAATAGGATATGCGTTGATAAAGTAAGAAAATTAAAACGTTGAAAACATAGTTATATTTTATGTAATAAACACCAGGAATGATTGAATATATTTGATTATACTTACAGTATCGATACTCGTTCTTAGTGCTTACTATTTTAGCTAATACTTGATAAGTCTTAGGAGGCGTTTTGACGTGTTTGACAGACATCGGGAACTTATGATAAAATCGTCTTTTACAAACGTTAACGTTGAATATGGCAGAGCAGATGAAAAAATTTTCTAGTTCGGACTTCAATCCAGACAAATGTAAGTCAAAAACTGGCTTTAAAATAAGCACACGTCCTAATAAAACGATTATAAAGATTCAACAATTTTTCTGTGATACTTAAACAAAACGTACAGCAGCAGAGTGGCATATCTGTATCTTTTTAAAAACTGTGATTAAAAAGTCCTTGATTAATAATTAAAATAATATATTAAAATTTATGGGTGGTGCATTACTTTTGAACATGTGTATTTATTTTATTTCCATCAATTCCTCTAAATTTTATTCTATACTTGTTTGTATGCTTATTTTTCTTTATTCTTGCAATTGGTACGTCCCATATTAATAAATAAATAAATTATGTATGGAAATGTTTTGTTCGTACACTAATTTGGAATTCTCTTCTCCCTGGCTGATTCTCTTTCAGATGTCAAAGAAGTGTCACAGGTCTGTGTCGGTGGGCTAGAGCTCCAGCGACACAAGGCCAAAATTCAGGCGATCGCGGAAGAAACAAGCCAAGCGCTTAAGAAGAATGTCTACAAAAACTACATGCAGTTTATTGAGACCGCGAGGGAGATTTCTCGTATCCTTTTGCTTCAATTTGATTTTTGGGCTTCTTACCATTCCACTATGCTTTAAGATGTTTTTTTTTTCATATATTCAATTTCAAATTATTTTCCATGAAAATTTTTATGTTTGAAATAACCAACTGTAACTTTGAATCATACATATAGGCTTTTTGAAAATAGTTAAAACATTATAATAATAATTAACTTGAATATATAAAAATGTTATCTTAACAAACCCGTGAAAGATTTGGAAGGGGAAATGTACCAGTTGTCCCATCTTTTGTCGGAACAAAGAGCACTTCTTGCATCAATGACATCTCCACCTCCTCAGCTCGAGCAGGTCCAAGTCAAAGATCAGATCGACAAAAGACTACCAAATATCACTGAATTGGTCGATGGCTGCATTGTAAGCTTGCCAATACTGTTTAAACTTTAGACTGATAATATTAATTCTTTTGAATATAATAGAACTTACAGGAAGTAGAAGGAAGGGAATTACTCCATGACGGCGATTTGGTTGAGCTGGATTCAACAGAAAATATGGCCCTGCATAGGTGTCACGCTTTTCTGTTTTCAGATATCATTATGATAACAACATGGATATCCGATAGGTATATTTTCTTTCTCTTTTTCCTTCCCCTGGATTTGTAATTTGTTTGTTTCTCCAGGCGAGGTCCTGCCAAATACAAGTATCAGTGTAAATACGATTTGGCCACACTTGCTGTTGTTAACGTAAGAGATTTTGGGAATGTAAAACACGCTTTTAAACTGCTCGTATTTCCTGATACAAGGCTTTTCCAGTGTCCAAACCACCAAGCAAGAGTAAATAAAATAAAATTTACTGGTTATATTTTATTTTAACGCTTATTACTTTTCAATTTAGGAAGAATGGCTAAGCAAATTTGAGGAAGGTAAAAAGGCTTGCCTAAATTCAGAACAGGCCAAAAAATGTAACAAAGACGACCCAAAAACTCCTCCGATACGAACAGATTCGGTCGATTCCGGTTCAAATCGTAAGTTTTTTCTGCTATGATATTACTCCTGTAAATAATTAATTGGTGCGTTGTGTTTAAGCATTTGGCTATTTTGATGATGACGGAGAATCTGTCAATGAAATTCCCGAGTGGTTCTTAGATGCTCCAGACGATTTGGATGTATTTATAGCACAGAGGCTTTTCGAGGAAGCTTATTCCTTAATTCAAAAGGCTACGGAATTTATCAAAGAATCAGAAAACAAGGAATCGCTTCTTGAAATCCAGTAAGAACACAAATTCAGTTCATATGGGAAATAATAATTTTTTTTTATGAAGGTATTTCAACTATGAGGTTATATTTAGGTATTAAAAAAAGCCCATTTGTAAGTTATCAGGTTGAATGCAAGGATGCTGGATTCGAACCCAGGACCATTTTTCTAAACTTTCTAAACCGTTGCTGCCATGGTCACCAAGGTTGTAGTTTCAAGTAGCAATAGACCTCTACTCAATCCAATATTCCTTGCCTAACCCTTGCTGGAAATGGGCTTTCCAGGAGAAAAATAATGTTGTAGCCTACAGTGTGGCACACAGTGAAACCCAAGTCAAATAATGTTGAGTACGGTCAGTGGAACCTGCATGGCAGTCTTAATGGCGGGCGTGTGATCAGTCTGGTCAACTGGATCCCTTCTGGAAGGAGCCAGATCAACTGAACTATGAGTTCAAACATCTTCCAGGCCCAAATGTTTGCATTGTTTGGATTTGTAGTGGTTTGTGGTGAGACTCCTGACAAGTACTCTGAGCGAGAGTAAAATCCAGGTCTTCTGGCAATCATAAAAACTTGGATGGTTGAACTCTTTTGGGAGTGGTCAGCATTTCTACTTTTATCCAAAAATCATAATCAGAACATATCTATAGTCTTTATGCTAGTGGGTCCATCTATTTTGTCTTCTCCATCTAGGAAAGGATGGCGGGAGGTTTGGGCTGAAAAAAGTCTGGCATCTTGTACACTTATTTAAGGCGAATTTTGTATTCATGCTTGGGTTAACCCCAAGTACATGGTTTTAAATGATTCAGCCTCATTACCAATTCTTATAGGAAATTGAATGCTGAGTAAAAAAGGTTCTGTGAACCAGTGTCCACAAACCCTTTAGTTCCGAGGTACAGGCAAAAAACCATGTTTTTTGATCTTATTTGTGAAATTGTTAGTAAACGGTTAGCCTGAGCGTAAAACAGCTCGAAACAACATCTGTAGAGGATTAATTTCTTCCCAGAATGAGATTAAAACTAGCCTGATTGGCCAAAAATTTCATTTTTCAATTTTTCTAAGTTAAAAGGTGAAGGAGTATACATTTTGACATTTTTATCAAAAATTCAGAACTTTAACACTATATAAAAAAAATCTCCATTACAAATCCAGTTTGTTGCTGATCGAATTCTCCGTCACATTAGACCAGCCCCAGTCCGATTCATAAAACATTTGAATTTTGGCTAATTTACTGTTTTTCACACAAAACGAATGTTACTGTTTTCTGATGGGTATCCCCTACTGAATGAAATAATGTACGAAAAATCTGAACGGCTTCCTTAACAATTTTAAAAAGTGTACGCAAAATCTATTAAAAAAAAAAGTAAGAAGTGGTGAATTTTGTGTACCCCTTCACATCCTCACTTCAAAAAATCACCAAAAATGAAATTTTCAATCAAGCTGGTTTTAATCTCATTTGATACAGAAATGAATCCTCTATGGTTGTTGTTTCAAGCTGTTTTACCGTAGCTAGTCTTGTAGCTAACCGTTTACTAACAATTTCACGAATAAGATCATAAACTGTGGGTTTTGCCTGTAGCTCGGAACTGAAGGGTCTGTGGACACAGGACCTTTTTTACTCAGTGGTCAATTTCCTATAAGATCTGGAAGTGTGGTTGAATCGATTGGGGCCACCTTGTTGGTGGCTGCAACAGTTAGGCGTTGATAAGGCGCTCATCACTGTAAGGTAAAGATCCTGGATTCGAATCCAGCAGCCCTGCATTCAAACCCGACACTTAATTTTTTTTTTCTTAAACAGCAGCACCCTGAGTGTTTATATGATCTCTGCTGTTGAAGCCCTCATTAAAACAAGAACAAAAATTTATCTAGCATAGGTGAAAGATGCACATTGATTTCTTTATGCCTTATAAAATGGCTCCCGATTGTGAAAATAAAATTTACGTGTGTGTTTAATTTTGTATTAGGTCTAAAATTGAATCTCGAACCCAGTTATTGACTGATACGTTGCTTGGTGAAATGAGCGTAAGCAATGAGAAATCTCTTCAAGGCGGTCTCAGGGCGACAAGGAGGTCGATTAAATTACTGAACCAACTTGGAAAGTCTTCGCAGGCTTGTGAACTGTATCTCAAAGTATGTTCTAATGTTTTAAAAGCGCAAACGAGACGGGTTAAAAAAGAGGGTACGACCTTATCCTACGTCAAACGAATTTCACAGGTAGGTTTTTGATTTTGTTGTTGAATTAAATTGATTTTTTTTTTTTTTTTTTTTTTAATAGGTGTTTTTCTCAAGCTTAGCAGGAATTACGGGTGAATTTCAATACAGGGCGTTTCCAAATTCACCGTCGTGCAGCTCTTGTAGGTCAACTTATTTCTCTTTTATAACACAATATTGATTATCGTTTTTTCTTCTAGCGTTTGTGGTCTGGGCTTCAATGGAAGTTTCGCACTTCATGGGCCATTTTATAAAACAAGTATTCGTGCCTCAGGCGTCGATAAACATGTTGGCCGAATCGGTGGGTATAGTTAGGAACGAGTCTCGGCAAATGGGAGAGCTCGGATTCGACTTGGAGTACCAACTCAACGGCCATCTTATAACACCGGTTACAAAAGCATTGACGGAAACGAGGGAAAAGCTTATTGAAGCTATCAGGAAACGTGCGACTGAAGACACATGGAATCCAGTCCGTCCACCGAAAATAATTCCCGAATCACTGAAACCGTACATTGCTGGTATGTAGTGCTTAAGGATAAAAAAATTTCTCTCACCTTTTTTTTATTATTTTTTTAGATGGAGGCTGGCTAGAACTGACCGCTAATACTCAAAGTTTCACAAAATTATTTACATCATTGTTAGATGATTGTTTAGCAATCTGTTGGCCAGACCTTGAATATGCGACTGGTAAAGTACTTTATGAAGTTTTTGAAGCTCAAATGAAGCATATTGCAGCTTCATATGAGAATAGTAAATTTCTGGAACAGGTAATTACATATTATCTTTTTTATACATTTTTTTTTTAAATTGTATATGTTCATTTAACATTATAGAGACCATTAATCATTAAAAACGCAAAGTATCTACTTGTTGATTTTCTTGGAAATTGCAAGAGCAAATATATGAAAAAGTTGCACCACATAGCACGTCCTTTTGAGAAAATTACCAAGCTCTATATTCATCTGAGTAAAGATCATCACCCACATACATCAGCTCACATACTCGGATATGTATAAATTTAAACAAAAAAATTGTAAAGTTTGTACATAAGATATTATATTATAATTATGTTTTACATTTTTTCTTCAGTACTTGTGACTGTTGTTGGATTATTATATCAAAATACACAAATGATAATGCCAACTAAGTGTTCATTTTAAAAATAATTTTGTAAATTGAAATCCCAATACCCCCCCCCCCCAAGAAAAATGAGCCTATCAATGTAATATCTACACTGTAGCCAAGTCTGTTTTTTTTTTTTTTTTTTAAGTCCATAGCCTGTGAGAACTTGTAAGAAAAGATAAAAGTTCAGGATTCCCTCCAAAAAAAAGCCCATTAAAGTAGTGATATCTGCATTGTGGCCAACCTCACTTCACTCCTACTTTTATGAGCAGCACAATTCTTTTATTTTTATTGGCTGGAGAAGTGGGTGAAGGGAAGGTGGAGAACTCGTGGTAAAAGAAAAAAAAAGTTCAAGACTCCTCATTGCTCATTCACTGCCGCGCTCAGATTTATAGAAAATAGTTATTTAGTAAAATGTATATTTAAATCTTCTTTTTTTTCAAAGCTAAGGTTAGCTTATCCATTTTTTCTTGATGCCTTTTTTCCTGAAACACACAAACAAATGTAAACATAAACAATCAAACGTGTTAGTTCGATAAGGAAAAGTGCACACCATTTTAAATAGGAAACTCTGTATTTCAAGTTCTAACATTTCATGCAGTAGTATTTTCCTTGGGGGAGAAGAGTACATAACAATATAAGGGCATTTAGGTTGATGAGTCCTATGTTCCTCGCTTGGAAAAAAAAAAAAAAATAAATAAATAAATAAAATAAAATAAAAATAAATAAATTACAAAATGTATGTTCTTACTATGGATCATCATCCCTTTCCCAACCCTCAAGTTCCTTTTCACAGTAGTAACACTTAACACTGTCGTCTTTCCCCATATAATAAAATCCAGCTACAGCCATCTACAAAAAAAAAAAAAGTATAAGTTTTGATATATAGAAATAAGGATACTTTTAACACCAAACATATAAAATAGATTATATAATTGAACTTTGCGTTCACAACATTTAAGCTTTTAATTATTTGTTAATTTTTTTCCAGCTTACTCAACAACCCTTGTTCTTTTTACGCTACCTTCCATTTTCCTTGGAACTAAAATTCATGTTGATTACCCCAATTTAGGTGGTACTAACTTAAAATAACATATCGTTGAAATCTCTTAGATTTGAAATATGATATCAAAATAGCTTATTCTACACCCACCTTCAGGCAGAGATAATATCAAAAACTCAAAAAGCACTTTGTTATGCGTGTTTCCTCCTTGCTTTATGAACTTGACGTTTCGATACGATTTCTAAACAATTATCGATTAACGGTCACCAATCACCACACATTACATTCAGTGTTCTATTGATCAAATTACTTCTTTCAATTAATTTTTTTTTTTAAGGTTTTGGTTGAAATGAAAAAGCTAGTGCCACGAGCGGGATCTGAATCCATGGCCTTCGGCTGAATATGCCGCTGCTCTACCGCTTGAGCTACCTTGACTTTGATCCCCTCTGACACAAAAAAATGGCAAAAAGAGAAAATTCGAAAGGTTGTAGGTTGAGATGGGGAGTTGGTGTCCGAGTGGATCGAAGTCACGATAGCCAAATGTCATGGATTCGAATCCCCTCGTGACACTTTTTTCATTTCAACCAAAACTTTTAAAAAAAATTGTCTTATTTATTTACTCCAGCTTTTTACCCCATTGATTAGAAAACAAAAGGCATTCATGAGAGAAATCATCACTGCATGAAAGGTTGGCAACCACATTATGATTTCTCGCTACAGGGATGAACTACAAGGAACAAGTTTTCTTCTACGATACTTGTTGCATTTGTATCCCTTGTTTTGAAAACATCGACTAACTTGTGGTTGAAGATCAAATTTCTTTTATTTCTATTGTGGTCATCATTGTCCATCACTTTCCATAAACATGGCAAACTTTCATACAATTCAATCACCTCAACAATAAAATCTCGATTGGATGTCATTGCCAATAAAGAATAAACTGAATGGCCACCGTCAGATAGTATAAAAATATACTTACGTTAACAGCACTAAGGCTTCCGGTGTAAATCCATTTTTTGTTGAAAGTTCTGTACCTCCCGTTGAAACTGGCCTGTAAATTTGATAATTGTCTATAGGTGAAGTTTCACAAAGGGTGCGATGATGATACGTACCAAAACTTCGTCTCCGTTCATAATAAAGTACCCCTGTACGGCTTTTCGACGAAATCAACCCACGAGTACTTCAAAAACTTCAACCCGCGCTGATTGGGGCATAGACAACTGACAATACGTTACCGTACCGTTACGGTTACCGATTCTGAAGATCTGACTCGAGATGAGTGATTATCGATTGTACAATCGATAAAATACTATCGATTTTTTAAACATGAATTCAAACGTTCCCTCTGTAAGAGTCAAATTTTATGAAACGCAGGTGGTGGTATTTTCAAAAAATATAATAATATAAATTTTACGTAATTAACTCAATTTACAAATATAACAGTGGGCATAGAAGCAACGAAAAGGTTGGCCAAAGAGGGATTCATGAATTATTTAGGTCGTGGCATAGCATCTTACCGCAAGAAATCGGCCCTTGATGATTTCAAAAATTGGTGGAACAATACCAAGGTATGAGGTATGCTAAGTGAAGATTCTCGTTGAATTACTGACAGGGCACTGCCATTTTAGAAGTCACATGCACTGGGTAAGAGTACAGGCAGAAGAAACACTGTGCAGAACTGCCAGGAATAGGAGGACTCCGCAGGCCCAGTGTTATGTTTTTATGATATTCTTGCGACTAAAAGAGGAAAAGCCGCGAGCAAGATCCTACACGACATCGCTTGCAAGGCTGATTAACAACCTGAAACTGCTGAGTTATAAAATAGAATAGTACAATCAGGTCGAGGAGCATAAGGCATTTATCCCTAATCCTTATGTTAAAGTCGGTAAAGAACAAAATAGAAAAGCTATAGATTATTATACGTTTCAAGATCAAAATACATAAATGAAGGGATCGTTGTATTTATTTTGTTTAAAAATAGCAATTGATATGTACTGACATCATAGACGTTATAGAGGACAGTGATGTCGTGATGGTCAATGTTGATAAAATCGATAACCGGCAACGAGTGCAACCTGCTCGTCTGTCGTCTCTCCGGCCTTGTCCTCCCTAGACAGCCGTATCTGAGATGTCCTCTGTCCAGTTCCAGTTTTTCTCCAGCGAGTTCTGCCTGGAGGTAGTTTTGTACGTTTTAACTCAACGGAACAAGTAGGACGAGACTGGGTCGAAATGACGACACGCAGCCTGACAGAGATCTTCATCATCTTCAGGAACAACTCGTCCCAGAACAGAAGCATCTATTCAGACCAGGTAGCAATTTTTTTCTTTGATTATATCATTTACCTGGGTTATTTCGTTTTCTATTTAAACCAATTTTTTTAAAAAATTATAAATAATACTTTGTAACATCATACTGTAGGTGATGATACATGTCCTCTTTCCTCCAAAGTAAAACCCCATTTCCTGCTCATCTAGATCCGCATAAATTGCCTTTTAGGTTTTCAAATATTACACATAAAATTTTTTTAGAAGCCTTCCTTTCAATTAAATCTAATGTGTGGTGTTTAGTGACCTGTAGATAATGATTATTTGGGGATTGCGAGATGTGGTCTGGTGAGATGTAGATTTCAGAAAAACATTTTCTTTATCGTGCCAACGTTTTGGTCTTTATTGAGATCATCTTCAGACCTCAAGCTTTTGTTTTTCGTGTAAATGTGCCATTATGGTGTGTTATGTTGAGATTGCCCACTTCCTTTACTACAGTTTCTGGTGAAACTATCAATATTGAAATGTATCAAATTGAAAATTTTCAAATTGAACCGCACCAAAAATTGGCATATTGAAGCCATCTGGAAAAATTCTGCCTGTGTCTCTTATTTAACAATATAAAGACTGTTGGATCTTGGTTATTAGGTACTGCTGCCTCACCCTCACAATTCACCAGTACTCTCGCCTAACAACTATCATTTTTTCAGACACCTGGAAACGTTTTATAATAAAAATATTTAAATAAAAAATTAAAAATTGATTGATCAAAAGTTGATACCATTGATATGATGTCAGCTACAAATGGTAAGCAAAACTTGATACCCAACAATCCAAAATTATAAAATGAAATGAGCTAACTAAATATTGATAAAGGAACTGTTAAAATTAAAAATATTTGCTGGTACTATTTTTTTTTTTTTTTTTTTTTGTCAATCAGGATTGCTTATAGTCCAAGAAATGGACCAGCAAAAAGTATTCTTATAGTCACTTGTGATTTTACATTTGTTGAATGTTCTTAAATATGACGTAATAATTGTTAATATTTGTATATTTTCTTCTAAACCCAATAAAAGTCTGTTTTATGAAAATGGTTCAAGTAACGTGCATGTTGTTAGTATCCAAGTTTTTCATTCTTAATCTAACAAAAATTAAGACAGCCCATTTTCATTATTGTTTTCACAGGGAAATTTTACAAAAGTAACTAAAGGCTAGAAATAGAATTTCAAATAAAGGATTCTTTCCAATAATACAATTTGGCAAAAGATGAAATCTACAGGTAAATAACCTAGATTTAGCATTGTGGAACTGAAAAAAATTCCCTGCTGAATATGCACAAAAATTATCAATTCCGTGGAACACTGGCCTGTATTAACTTGTGTAAGCAATGCAATGAAGCGGAAAAATTGTTGCAATTGGACTTTTTTCGGCATGGCAAAAGTAATGATTTGGTGAAGATATAGTTGAAAAGACTTTGAACTTCTCGGGCACTAGCTTTCCATCTCGACCCCACCTATTGAATTTTTGTTTTTGAGGTGGAGCCCGAGAGGATCGAAGTCACGATAGCTCAAGTGGTCGAGTAGCAGCGTATCAAGTCGAAGGTCGTGGGTTTGAATCCTGCTCATGACACTGACTTTTTTTTATCTCAACTAAAAACCTTAATTAATTGTATATATTAATTGGTCAAGCAGGCCACGAAAAATAGTGAACTATTGATATGTCTGATTGATATGACATCCTTAGGAAAAAGATTCCTTTCTATTATTATTGTGAAATTATGACATATTGAGATTTGAATAATAATAATGTGTGTTGAGTAGTAACCATTAATCGATAATTATTCAGAAATCGTGAAATGCAGTCTGGTGTGATGTAGGTTTGAGAAAAACATTTTTTTCTTTTTTTTCGGTCTTTATTGAGATCTTCAGGGCTCAAAGTATTTGCTATCTGCACTCTCAACATGACAGGCATGAATGGCACAGTCATGCAGAAAACAAACCCTTTGAGCACGGAAGATGATCTCAATAAAGATCGAAACATTGGCACGATACAGGAAATGTTGTTCTGAAACCTACATCACACCAGACCGTATCTCATGATTTCTGAATAATAATAATAATAATTGAATAATCATGGCGTTGCCTCTTACAGAGATCAACCCTGAGCAGATAAAGATGTTCAAAGAATTTTTATCCTCATACAACAAACTATTGGAGACAAACCTAGGGAATCACTAGAATAATCCATTTCAATGTATATTACAAGTTCTGTGTACTAAATGTAAAAACGTTAATAAAGTTTGAATAAAATGAACACAGTTTGAAAATGTGTGTACAAATTTTATTAATAATAATAACTCAAATTCTGTACAGAGGGTATAGGGTGTTAATAAAAAATATTTAAAAATCATTTATGTAATTGTTTTTATTTTATAGCCATAAACTTGAATTATTTTCTGGATAACATAATAATGTTTTTGTTAATATGTCCTTATTTTGACTAAATTGACACTGAAGATGTCGAAATCGCCAAAATGGTTAGGATCAAAATTATAGATACCCTGCAGACCACAGAAAAAATCTCGTAATTTATTGTTATTATATTTTTATTTTTCAGTTTAACAATTCCAATACCGATAGAGTCGCATTGGTTTCGAGTGTCGATGACATTGAGCTTGGTGCGATTCCACCTTCTTGGAGTACGATCGTAGAAGATTGCCAGTACACAATTGTGAGTTGAAATAAATTTTTTGTCATAGAAGTTGGATTATCTCTGTTAACCCTGTTTGACTATTTTTGATGTCATTATGATACTTTATAACAGCTTTTGCTACTTGACCATTCTATTGAACTCATTAAATCCACTAATTTCATGGTCCACTTGACCGATTAATATATTATTATTAATTAAGGTTTTTAGTTGAGATAAAAAAGTCAATTGATGATCATGGGTTCAAATCCCGCTCGTGCCGTTGCTTTTTTATATTATTTTTATCTTAACTAAAAACTTTAATTAATTCATAATTCTATTGAACAATGAACAGCACAATATAATTATTGATTTTTTTTTCTTAAGGTAAGACTGAAATTAAAATTGACATCACTCGAAGAGCTTCATTCAAAAGCGATATCAAGGCCTACTTTTGACGATTCGACACAAGATGAGTTACAGATACAGAACTTGACTGAGGAAATAGCTAGGGTAACATCTTGTTAAATACAACCAATAATAACCGCTTTAATAAATAATTTACTTTTCAGATTTACAATGGACTTTATAAAAATATTACTCAAATTTATAACGAGTCTTCACATACGACGTCGGCCTTGGAGAAGAAACTTGTCAATTCAGTCGCAAGAGCTCTCGTAGCCGATATTCAAAATTTGTATTCAGAGTTCAAATCGATGGAGAACAATTATAGGAATAGTGGGTATTTGAGCGCGGTAAAATTTTCACTGTATTATAAATCAGTATTGTTTTTAAATTAGAGCTGAAAGTTAGAGAAGAGAGATCGAAGGCCTATTTTGTGACTGATATATTCGAGGATGATCCAGAAGAAGACATATTCGATGTAAGCCAAACGCAGGCTATGGTTCAGGAGAGTTACGAGGCCGCTCTTATTTCCGAGAAGAAAGTGGAAGGTATAGTCAGTTCAGTGTTAGAATTGAGGGACATTTACAAAGAATTGAGTCGACTTGTTATCGATCAGGTATTAAACTTTTTTTTAATATATATAAAAATGAGCGAAGTAAATTCACGTCTATTATGCAAATTCTTCTTTTTCAAGGGTACAGTACTAGATAGAATAGACTACCACATCGAAACGACGCAATGTCAAGTTAAGCAAGCGACAATTCAACTGGAAAAAGCCTCCAACTACCAGAAAAAGAACAGAAAGATGATTTGCATCATTATTTTGGCGGTTACTACAACAATTTTAACAGCTTTACTTATCATAACAAAATTGTAAGAATTATCGCTGGACTGTGCGACCACGTTTTTTATTTTAAGCATCTTGTTGTACATTTTACTGTATTAGAAAACAAATTTTAAATTTTCTTAAATAATTTGTATTTTATTGTCTGTACATGAACGACTTAATTTTTCTCAAACATAAGTTTTGAATGGATGTTATTTATTTTGTTAAATTTTTTTGAAATGTATATATTAAAAGTGTTTTTATTTTTATGTATTTTATCTTGAATTTGCCCTTTTCATTTGTATGATTTATAACAATATTTCACAGAAAAAAAGCAAAACTTACAATTGTTAATAATTTTTTAAAGTTATATTTTCCTTAGAGTAGTTAATTTCAGTCTGAGTTTGATTTGGATCCGTTTTCATCTTCCTAGGGCAGAAATAATGTTCATTACGATAGCATAATTTAATTAAAGTGATAAAGTGTTAATATGCCTTTGGTAGAGAAAAGCCCGTTGGCCGTGATGAAATTTCGAACTTTCCCATGAGTTCAGACAACTTTTGCGCTTTTTTCATTTCATTCCGTTCAATTAGATCTTTAAGATGATCCGCCAAAACAGACTTCTTTTCCTTTTCTTTGACCAATTCTGCAAGAGCCGTATTGAATTCCTTCTCGGCCAGGGTAAACCTTTTCCTGAAGAATTAACATAAATTAAAAAAAAAAAAAACTACAGATTTGATCAAGACTAGAAATTAGCGAAATCAAATTTGAAACATTCTGAAAATTGTAGGTTGATAATAGTTTTGAGAACTTACTGTGCCTCGGTGAACCGTAAACTAGCTTTTTCAATTTCATCTCTAATATTAGAAACGTCGCCGCTGAGTGAGCAATCCAATTCTTTTAGCTCCGTCTTCATCAGGGTCGAATTTCTCGTATCATCCTTCCTACAGTGCAAAAGGATATAAAATCAATGAGATGCCACTAGCAAATAAATCACCTGGGCTTAAAAGAACGCTGCATCATGCTTTAGAACAAGAGATTAAGGATCTACTCTGTATTATCTAAGGACAACAGGAAGATTTATCTTTTTATTATTTTAATGCCATTCCTCTATCAACGCACAATTATTTACGGGGCAATATAATTAAAATGATTTGTTGTACCTGATAAATTATAGCAAAAGAATAAACTTAAAACTGTCTCTATACTGTTAACAGAAATTCTAGCTTCTACAGAAAAAAGTGTATGTTCTATTTAATTATGATCTAGGACCAGATTTAATTATGATCTAACTTTTTTAACTTAGCAAGATATAATTTTAAGTTTATATAATTAATGACTAATAAACTTAAAATTATATAAACAAATTATGGTAAATCGAAACATACGCAGTAAAATTCATACTTACATCAAGAATATCTCTTCATCCTTCTGTACGTTGTTCAAGGAATGAAAAATTAATGTGTCTGAACAGATCGCTCTCTTCGTTTAAATCGTCTACGCATTAAATGTGACAAAAAAGTATGTATAAACCCTTTTGCAAATATTCAAAATTTTGTTATTTCAATTATCTACATATTTATTATCGAAATAGGCAAAAGGACCAGTTTAGGCTTTTCCATTTTTTTCCCAGCCTAGTCGAAGTTAATAGAAGATGAAAAATGAATGAAATAATCATAACTCTGGAATATCGGAAAAAGGACCAGTTTTTTGCTTTTTTGTATTATCTAATTTCAAGATTTTTTACATTTGTCAATCAGAATATAATTTTTTTTTTCGGCCTAGGCCAAGCCAATTTTTACCAACCAAAATTCATAACTGGAAAATGGGAAAAAGTGGCAAAAGGACCAATTTTGGGTTTTTCAAATTTACTAATTTTAGGACTTTTTACATTTCTCAATTGTTTCGTTTGTTATAAAATGGTTTTTCAGCCTAATCCAAGTAGTAGGAGGTGAAAAAGGAATGGAGATAATCCTGGAAAATTACTCAAATAGGCGAAAAGACCAGTTTTGGCTTTTTCTAATTTCAGGGATTTTTATATTTCTCAATCATTCCATTTGTTATATATATGTTTTCTTTTTTTTTCGGCCTAGTCCAATTAATAGAAGATGAAAAATGAATGAAATAAACATAACTCTGGAAAATCGGAAAAAGGGGCAAAAGGATCAGTTTTGGGTTTTTCAAATTTTTTAATTTTAAGACTTTTTACATTTCTCATTTGTTTCGTTTGTTATAAAATGATTTTTCAGCCTAATCCAAGTAGTAGGAGGTGAAAAAGGAATGGAATGTTGATAATCCTGGAAAATGGCTAAAATAGGCAAAATGACCAGTTTTGGCTTTTTCTAATTTCAGGACTTTTTAGGTTTCTCAATCATTCCATTTGTTATATATATATTTTCTTTTTTTCGGCCTAGTCCAATTAATAGAAGATGAAAAATGAATGAAATAAACATAACTCTGGAAAATCGGAAAAAGTGGCAAAAGGACCAGTTTTTTTTTCCCCGTATTCTCCAATTTCAGGACTTTTTATATTTGTCGATCGGATTAGAAAATGATTTTTTTTCAGCCTAGGCCAAGTCATTTTTGACCCACCAAAATTCATAACTGGAAAATGGGAAAAAGTGGCAAAAGGACCAATTTTGGGTTTTTTGTACTATCTAATTGCAAGACTTTTTACGTTTGTCAATCGTTTCGTTGCTTATAAGCAGTTTATAAACTGTTTCAGTCCAGTCCAAGTTAATAGGAGGTGGAAAAGGAATGAAATATCGATAACCCTGTAAAATGGCAAAAAAAAAAAAAAAAAAAAAAAAAGGCAAAAGGACCAGTTTCGGGTTTTTCAAATTTTCCCATTTTGAGACTTTTACATTTGTCAATGGTCCCATTTGTTATAAAATGGTTTTTCAGCAATAGGAAGTGAAAAAGGAATGAAATATCGATAATCCTGGAAAATGGCTCAAATAGGCAAAAGGACCAGATTTGGGTTTGTCTAATTTTATAATTTCAGAAATTTTTACATTTATCAATCGTTCCATTTGTTATAAAATGGTTTTTTCATCCTAGTACAAGTTAATAGGATGCGAAAAATGAACGAAATATTTATAACTCTGGAAAATGGCAAAAAAGGGCAAAAGGACCACCAGTTTTG
>CM077112.1:3977122-3992326 GCA_039619505.1 Cimex hemipterus | reverse complement strand
GAAGAGGCAAAAAAATGAATGAAATATTCATAACTCTGGAAAATGGCCAAATTAGGCAAAAGGACCAGTTTTTCCTTTTTTGTATTATCCAATTTCAGGACTTTTGACATTTGTCACTCGTTCCATTTGTTATAAAATGGTTTTTCAGCCAAGACCGAGCAATTCAAAAGTGAAAAATTAATCAAATATGGTGAAAATGCTGAAAAATGGTCGAAACAGTCAAAAGGAACAGTTTTTTGTTAAAAAGTAAATGAAATGTTGATAACCCTGGAACATGGCAAAATAGTCAAAAGGAACAGTTTTGGCTTTTTAGAATTTTCAGAAATTTTTACATTTGTCAACTGTACCATTTGTTATAAAATATCTCCTTCATTATTATCACATGTCCATCAATCAACTATCTTTTTAAAGAATCTTTAGAGAGATGATGATAAGAGTCATTTTTGACCCACCAAATATTCATAACTCTGGAAAATGCCAAAAGGACCAGTTTTGGGTATTTGTATTATCTAATTGCAAGACGTTTTACATTCGTCAATGGTTCCATTTGTTACAAAACTGTCGTTTTAGTCTAGTCCTAGGTAATAGGAGGATAGAAATGAATGAAATATTTATAACCCTTGAAAAATTTTAAAAAGAGGCAAAACGAACAGTTTTGGCTTTTTCAATTTTCTAATTGCAAGACTTTTTACATTTGTCAATTGTTCCATTTGTTATAAACTGTTGTTTCAGTCTAGTCCTTGGTAATAGGAGGTGAAAAATTCGTTAGACGATGGTTAGAGTCATTTTTGACCCACAAAATTTAAAATTTCTTTATATAAATTGACGTATACTAGTAGACATTAGAAAAATTTTAAGAAATTGAGAAAATAAGGAATGGAACCAAGAGAAAAACTTTTTTTTGTAATGGCTCCTGATTGCCTCATAGCTATAAGAGGATTAACAAGTTAGATTATTTATTTATTATGACCAATTCTCTCATTCTCCGTCTCTCTCTCTCTCTCTCTCTCTCTCTCTCTCTCTCTCTCTCTCTCTCTTTCTCTGCATCAGATTAAATTATTAATTGAAATGTTCTCATAACAATTTTCCCTAACGATTATGCAGATTGTAGTATAGGATAAAATGAGAATAAATCGATAACACATTTTTATTTATTTCTAACATACTATACATTTGTTTTATAATAATTTTTTAACAGTTTTTTCTTATAGGTTCTTAAAATATTTAACTCTTTGAAAACAACAATGAGTACGAATGAAATAAATAAACCTCATTCACAACCGGAATATGCAATCTTTTCCCCCAATATACATATATATATTTTAGTGTATTTGTAAATATACACTTTAACATTTAACTTTTTAAAAAACTAATATAAAACTATCAAACTATATTATTGTACAAAAAAATTATAAACCACCTCGGTAAACGCTTGAAACTTTTTTTTTTACCCATCCACACACGCATTTTCTCGTAATATAAATATATACAATTAAGTGAAATGCATGCACTATATAATCAATTTTTCAATTTAATTGCTTCTTTTATTTAATAAAATACAAAGAACACTGAGCATTAGGTAACATGGGTGAGGGCTGATCTATATTTTATCATTTTGTATCTTTTATATATTAATTTATTATATATTTTTCTTGTAAAAAGCGTAATGAAAGAATTAGTTGATGTAATAATATCAGTTTACAGACTTGGGATATTAATTCTAAGAGTTATTAATTTTAAAATCTATAAATTTATGTTCTTGATTGTGTAAGATTTAGATATTAATTTGTTTTTTAAAATTTTCAAGTGAATAAATTGCTTGAATTTAATTTCTTAAATTTAAAATTTGAATAAATCTTTTTTGAGGAATGATATAGAGCACGGGTGGGTTGAGGGAGAGGACAACATTCGTACAATGAGCATTAATGGTGGAAAAAATTGAAAAAAACTATCAAAAGCCCAATTAGCGAATAGATTTAAATGAATTTAATTTATAAAAACATGCCAAAATTTTTTCAAAAGAGCTCTGTTCAAAGTTACGAAGCAAAACGTTTACAAACGGCAAAAAAGGTTATTTAAAATAAGTGGACATTGCCATTTCGTTTCGAATAATTTTATTTTATTTTTTAAATAAGCATCGGCCTACTTTGGAATTTGTACAATTGTAGGCCTTAGTGGAAACAACATTGAACTACTTCATTACGAAATATTTTTAAAAAACCCTTAATTAACTTGATAATATATTAACGTTTTTAATTTTTCTTGGATAAAATATCAAGAAAAAAAAATCTGGATTAAAAAGAAAAAACTGAATTAACAGGAAAGCATACTTTGTGCAGATGGATAAAATACATTATTAAAATTTTACCTGCCTCTCTATTTACACTTAGCAAGCTTAAATATTATAATCTCATGATTTTTCAAATATAGAAAACTATTATACTATTTCTATTAGAATTTTTTCCACCATCTTTTTTTTTTTTTTTCAAATACAGTGTATGTAATTAATTTGATTTTAATTGATATAGTACAATTGTTAAAATATAACAGACAATTTTTAAATTGAAACTACACAGGAACAGACTTAAAAATTAATAAAAGTAATATTTGTGAATTTTTTTGGCTTTTTTTATACAGGACTTTATACCGTCACAGAAAATATTTTGAACTTTGGATTATAGTTTGTTTTTGTGATGGTGAAATAACCCAGACTAGATGAGCAAATTTAAAAAGTCCTCTACCAGGCTAACATTTAATAGGTTAGTTATGAGGAGGATTAAGTCCTCCTATTCGACGTTATGTTTTTACCCGCACCAAGCACTTTCTCATTTCCGTTAAGTCGATTTTATTTTTCGTTGGCAAGTTTATTTCAATGCTTAATCATTTACACTTTCATTTTATCTTTGTTGTTATTTGTTGAGGTGTTTCTTTTTTAATAATACGGTTGTCAGATAAGCATGTGTTAAAAAAATCTAAGTTTATTTAATTTCACAGAGGCGGTGAAGAGGGAAAATCAATCAAAGAATTTTAACTTTTCGATGTTCATTAGAAGTGGAACATAGTCCTTACGTAAAAGACTATTGATACTAATAGAAAAAAAAAAAAAAAAAATTAGACAAATGCTGTGCTAATCGAGTGCATTTTCAACATGTGGCAGAAGAAGAAAGAGAATAAACACTGGAATTCTCACAGGAGTTTCTGCAAAAAATTAATCATCTGAGTGTTAAGGGACAAAAAAACAAACACAAACATCCAATCTCATATGCAAGCTATAAGTAAATAACATAAGGGTAAAAGTACACAATGTGCTTCCTGAAGATTGCTTATTGCTGCAACAATTATCACACACTTTAAACTTTATACAATAATTTTATCTTAATGATAAATTTATGCATTTAAAAATTGAGCCTGCATTAATTAATTTTTTTTTCTTTCTTTAAAGATAGTATAATGAACATTTATGTCACACTTTTAAGGCCTTCTGTAAACTGAGTAAATTACAATTTTGAATATTAAGTGGAAGTTTAAATTTTAATAATTGTAAGTCAGCTTCAATTTTTATTTTTAAAAATAACATATTTTATATATTTACTATTTTTTTTAAACAGTATTTTTAATAAATTAATTCAATTGTTTATTCTCTTATCTTCCTCTAATAAATCGAAAGCTATATTAAAAATTAATCCTACTTTCCGTATAATTATGCAAATAATGATATCACAGTATATTAACACAAAATTTGAAGTGTAAAAGACTATAGTGAGGTGAAAGTGTTCAACCTTAATATTAAGCCATATACGTAATATTCTGAGGGATGAAAGCTCATGAGAAATGCCCAATTAGAAAATGGCAAAAATGTAACAACTATTTAATTAAATAGTTGATTAAAAATTGAATTAATCCTATTTTTTTCATTTATTTTATAGACCCTAAGGCAAAGGCAGTTAACGAAATTACGTAAAATTAAACGCGAAAGCTAGAAATGTCCCCCTCTAGCGAATCCCACCCAGCGTCCCTTCGAGTTCTGATATGTCCCAGGGTTTACGTTCATTTCTTACTCATTCTCGTTCGTTATTAGGCCTGGAATTAATCAAAATTAAAAAAAAATAAAAAGGTACCCTTTTTTTCCTGTTTCATTTTTATTGTCTCCGAGCGGGAGATTCGGCTTTTGAGTTCAGCCTTTCGCCGAAAACATTGGACAATACATTCTTATCTTTTAACTTTTTGCTAATTTTTTAACAACAGCCAGTCAATCAATTTTAAAGATACAATAAGAAAAGATTGTCACCTGGTTTTATAATCCTTAAAATTAAAAGGTCTTGATTGTTAATTTTTTTTTTATTATATCAGCAAGTGCATCTTGAAAATGTTTAAATTTTTTTATTTTACTGAGCCTTCAGGTAAATCTTAAATAGTAACTTTTTAAATGAATTTAAAAAAAAAAAACAATTTTTGTTTAATTATTCAGTAAGCAAAGACAAATTATTGATTAATAATTCAGTCGTAAGAAGTTAAATTGAGTTTTTTTGGGAGCAAAAGATGATTACAGCCTGTTTGTTAACCCTCCGAGCCAACTATTTTTCATAAATTATCACATAGTTTTTTTCCCCTATCATGCTTCAATTGACAATTTTGGTCCCTTTTTCGATATGTTTTAAATAATGTTGCTCAATTGTTAATAGCCATCATCCTAAATGAAATTCGCCAAACGAAAAGTGTATGTGTGATTTGTTCGTTTGGCCTAATGTTTTTTGCTAGATGCTAGGTTCAAAAGTTAAATAGTTTACGAAGCACAAGTCATTGGGAGATATTAGAGTGAGAAAAATTAGAATTTTACGAGGAACAACCCAAAAAATGAACGTAGTAACAAGTCTAAACCAAGAAAACGTCTAACATTTAAAATTATTGTGCCGTTTTCAACATTTATCCTACAAGAAAATTATATCAAAAATGCCAAACGAACGACACAGACATGCTAAACCTGGAAGGATAGGCAGGTCAAAAATGATCGTTAATGACCAAATTGCAAGCATTGTACAAATGAAAACAAATCCAAAGATTTAATCCAGTTGATAAAAAATACACAGAATATCTATTAATATGGGTAATAATTTAAAAAATTGAATTATTATGTTTGGCCTAATTTTAGGGGTGATGGTTCATTTCTATCTTCCTAGCCTCATCCCCAATCTACCTTTTGGAAAGAAAAATATGTTTGGTCTAATGTTGAACACCAATAGAAAAAAAAATATTTGTACATTGTACTATTTCATTTTTGGCTTTGGCCATTTTGAGTGGAGTTATACAATTTCAGAATAGGCTGACGACTGTAAACCAAGCGACATTGCCGTTGGATGGCACAAAAAAGGGCTAAAATCGGCCAATTCAAAACGCAGTAAGTCGTAAATGTAACACTAGGCTGCAATCACATTTGACCGGCCAAAAAATTAAAATTTTGCCATAAAACTTTAGTGAGACTCGCCGCATGGGGCGCTGCGTGAGGCACAGTCTAAACTTGTGGTACTAGACACCTACGCACATTTACACTATGCTGTGTACACTAACACAGCCACGTAATTTAATCATACATAACCAATGTTTAACAAATATAACGTTACACATAATTCTACTACACCACGTTGTACATTTTATCTTTTTTTTGGGGGGGATATTTATTTTTATATATAAATATTGTATTTAAATAATATATTTTTTAAACTCTTTTTTTTTTATAATAATATCTATACATAATATACGTATTTTTTTTTTGCATTTTTGTATTTTTAAATGGGGGATTAAATGTATTTACCTGAACTTTTACAACATCGATAACGCAACTGGACAAAGATTCATGAAAACACCAGAGACGATTTAGAGGCTTGTAAACAAGAAAAAAAACTTGGACTGTCAGGTCATTTGCGCACTGCTTAATATAAATTGATTGTCGCGGAGTACTAAATGGGATTTCACGAAGGGTAAACATATATTGAGCTTAACAACACCTCTCATACCTACATTTAAGGCGAAATAACATATATAATGTTTTTATGTATATATGCTTCTTAATAATTTTTTTTTTTTATAGTGTGGTGTTTTATATGTATTATGAATAATTTTTTTTGTTAATTTTTGTAGTAGTGCTTTACTCGTCCTCCATGCCAATGAGCTCCATCTGCATTCTGGCCCGATGCCGACAGCACAGAGTGAACCCTAGAATTCGGAGCATGAGCCTGAATTGCGGGCTGAGCATGATGAGAATGATTGCTTTCCAGACGGAGTTCAGAACGCCCATCCAAAAGACGGCGAAATGGATGTGCGGAATGATACTAATCCTATTCCCAGTTGTCCCTTCGTAGGCCCGGACGGCGATGAATGGTGCCCAAGACACGCAGAACATGACAACGAGAATGAAACTCATTATATGGCTTGGGTTGGCCAGATTTTCCGACAGAGCTGTCGCGTACTCTTTGTCGTGCATCGGCGCTCCGGATTTGACTCGTCGCATCATCGTGAATATGTAGCTGTAAGTGTACGTGATGGTGATGACGCTAGGGCCGAGGACGAGGACAGCCAATGTCGCGGAGTATGCTGCCATGTCCCTCCAGTCGAGAAGGCAGACAAGTGAGTCGCTGTCGAACACCGGCTGGTTGAAACCGAGCAGCGGTGGGCAACACATCATCGCCGCCGAAACCCAGGTCAACGCCATCCAGCACTGGCATCTGATCTTCGTTTGAACCGTATCATACCTGTAAAAATTTAAACTTTAACACCGCACATAAAATAACAAAAAAACACAAATGTCTACTTCTTTACAACTAATAATAATAATGGTGTAAAAGACATACAGCTTGTAGGTAAGTTTGGTTAGGTTAGGTTGAGGGAGCTACAAAGCCAGTTGCATTATTTCAATCAAATTGTGACTACTGTGCTTCTTCACTTTTTATAATCCATCAGTCCTTTTATTAGCCTCCGTAGTCTCAATATAATTTTCCTGGATTCACATTTTCTTTGGATTGTGCGTAGAAATCTTTTCCTTGTCGATCATTCACAGTAGCACACAATATGTATTGACATTTTACTGCTAACTGAAGTAAACTAAGAAAATATCTTTGAGTCATGATTTGAATAAAGTACATAATACTCAAAATGGCTGAAATGTTCTTCCCTGTTTTATGCTATTGAAAATTGATGGCATTATAATTTTTCCGTTGGCTCTGTGAAGTTATTACCTGTGCCTTTGTAGTTTCAGGTCATTTTGGTCTGCCAATCCTTGCTGATTTGGGCTGTCAATACCATTTCGGCTTCGTGCCATCCTGGGAGATTAGCCATTAGAAGATTAGTCAATTAGGCAGACCAAAATGACCGGAAAAGGCAAAGGTGCGTGTTCATCACCCTGCAGAACCCGAGGAAAAAATCTCACAATTGAATAGTAATACCCTACCTATAATATAAACACGCTGTTCCCCAAGGATCTCACTTTGGACCACTCATGTTTTGAATCTTTACCAACAATAACATATTTTATAATGGCAATAATTTCACTTTTTTGCATTTCTCAACAAATGCCGAGAAACCATCTTTTTTCTTTGATTTGCGACTAGCTATGAACTGGTTTCTTTTGAAACTCATCAATTGGGTAAAGTATGTGCCCCAGAGTTAAGCTTTCTTCGAAAAGCATTAAGCTTAATGAGGAGCTCTAGATTAAAAAATGGGGATGCAAAACAGGCCAATACTAGCCACTGTGCACAGACTGTAAAGAGGCCAGCTCCTATATAATCTAATCTAACATAGTTAGCAACTATTTAAGGATGCAATATCTACGTTTTCTGGCAGTAGATGATCTAATTAGAAAACAGCTTAGGATGGACCAATGATTTTGGCAGTTAGGTCTGCGACAAAAGAGTTCAGGACAAATAGGTGTTCTAATTGAATTGGCCCATTTATGAGCCTATCCATTGCCTATGCCACGTGGTACTCCAACAAGGGTAATTTTGTTACTGCCCCTTTGTTTGTGAGGGCCTTAAAGAAATTTGAAATGACTGGACATACCACTGATGCGGTAACTGACCTCAGTGCTACCTACCTTGCCTGAGTGGACGACCAGTTTCCTGTTGACTATCTTGAATTTTAATCTTCTTGGTACAGTGTTCCCTAACCATAGTCGTTGCTTGTAGCATACTGCCCAATGTGCTTATGTGAATTTCCATAAATACACGTCATATCCATCTTGAAACCATGTGTATAGCAGTTATGGTAAGTTATAGGTTTCTTCTAGTCTGCTGTACCAGGTATTTTAATTAAAATTTTTTTATCAAATCAGAATTTAGGTGTAAGAGCAACAACAGAAACTAGCAGGTCTGAAGATACCCCACCTTGAAGCTAATGAAGAAAATGATTAAATTAGTTTCTGTGAGGAGGAACCTTCCTTTGTGAATGTTCTAGGCCAGACATGGTATATCCGCTTTGGTAATGCAATTCTCACTCCAAAAGAATTTCACGATGAAAGCAATTAGATTTGGAGAAAAAAGCATACTTTCAAGGTATGATTAATCATTAGGGTGCTACAATAGACCTTTATAGGTGGCAGGGGAGAAAAGGTGGTTGCAATTCTTACATGACCTCCCCCCCCAAACAAAAGATGCTTTGAACTGTCTATTAATGCTACAACCTCGTTCGCCAGTCCATTACTGTCTGGAAGGAAATAAAGTTTATGAGAAGATCAATGGAAGTCTGGTCTATATTACTAAATGGACATTTTGTTAATGTTTAAAATCCTACACCGGTGGCCGCAACGGTTCAGGAGTTAAGGTTAAACGTCCTGGGTTCGAAACCAGCGGCATTCGAACCCGACATACAACCTCTGATGTTGCCAACTCTGGTACAGAAAAAAGTACTTCATCGTAAAGATCATCCTGACATGAAATATATGAGATTAAGAGGAATTTTGTGCTATAAATTGTTTGATGAAACCAGAAATGAAACCAATTCAAACAAAAACCCTTTCTGTCTATAAAAGTTTAAAAGATAGGACCCTGAACGAACTAATTAATAATTAATAAATAATATTTTTTCTTTCAAATCTTTTTTTTACCGAATTATGTACCTCAGAGGCTTCCTCACAGCGAGGTATCTGTCCACGGAGATCCACATGAAAGTGTAGACAGAGACGGCCCACAGGGTGACCTCCAGGTAGCCGACGAGCCGGCAGACCAAGTCTCCGTAGACCCATTTCTGGACGAGGGCCGGGTAGACGGACAGTGGGACAACTAGCAGACCGCAGAGCAGATCTGCTACTGCCAACGACAGCAGGTAGCAGTTTATCACCTCACCTGGTCCTGCAAAAAAAGAAGCTCTTGTCCATAAATGTACAATGGCCAGTATTTGGTTCGTGGCAAAAATAAAACTCCTTATTGTTAACTGAAAAAGTTTTGGGTGTAGAACTATTCAGGTGCGAACAAGAATTGAAGATAAGTTGAAATTAGTCCATCATGGTCGGCAACAATGAAGCATGAACGTTTCCTAGCATGCACAAGATGACATAAAGCAGCGTTTTGTTTTTAAAGCGACTAGATAAGATCAGAAACACGAAAAAGGAAACGAATCTTCTGCAAATTTAACAATTAATAGAACATTAAGTTTGTAATATATTTTTACTTCATCTTCAGGCATAAGGTTTATGGTCAGTTTGTGCTTTGGTAAGAATTGGTTTGTTGAAAAAATGGCGAATTTCCAGCAGCTTCGAATATAATGAAACCCACAGACGTTTTTATCCCAAACGTGGATCTGTTCATTATTAAATCACCCTTTCGTGTAGCGTGTCGTGATAGGGGGCCGCTGCATTCCCTTGGGATCGCGTGACCCCGGACGGCAGACTCCTACCTGGTGGTAATGACTGTTTTTGAACGTGTAACAAACTGCCGTTATCTGTAACACATCCTGCCGACGGTATCGTCCCGACGTTGTCTTGGCGCTTTCCCGTCTCGCTTTTCCCCCCTCGACGGTCGCGGGGTTTACCGTGCTCGATGAACATCCACGATCAAACACGCGACATCGCGGGGGTGGAAATATAGTTTGCGAATTAATTCAAAGTATGATACGAAGTAATTCGATTGAGTTTGAAATCAAGTTTATATTTATGGAGTAAAATAATTATAACATATATGTTATAACATATAAACATATATTGGATAAAGATACTTAGGACGATTACACGTGACGGTGAAAGAAAAACAGATTATAAAACAATGCGATGAAAAATATAGGTTTAAAATGAACTCCTAGGTTCGATAAAACTTTACGTAAAATTTTAAAATATCACAACAGAACCATTATCAAATGGACTAAGTTAAGCATGATAATCGCTGTAACACCATAGAGCAGAAGCACGCAGAAGGCAAAGATCAGCCAAGAAAGTTTCGCCTAAAATTACTAGAGATTATTGGCTAAAATTAAGCAAGTTCTTTGTACTAAATAAAGAGCGCAATATATAAGAAACTAATTTTATTTTTAATATAACTTTATTTGTTTATACCAAAAACTATTTAGTTCATTGAAATGCATTTTCCACAAAAAGAAAAAAAGAAGAATTTCACATCACTCTAACAGACAAAACTAAAGTTGTACATTTTATTTTTTTTTACTCGTTTTTATTTGCCATTTGTAAGAATCAAGTACCCGTAAACTATGATTGAGGGGGTGTCGGTGGCCGCAAACGGTTTTAGACGTTGACACGGCGCTCATCACCGTAAGGTGAAGGTCCCGGGTTCAAATCCAGCGGCCCTGCATTCGAACTCGATATATTTACAAATGGGCTTTTTTTTTTCAAAAACTCCGGCACCCCGAGAGTCCTCCAACCTCTGCTTTTGCGAACCCTCTTTAAAAAAACAAACAAACTATGATTTGATCCTCAACAGTATTATTTTACGATAAATCAATGTTTTATTAAACTAAGTAGTAGCTATGAAACAAATCAAAAAATGTTAATCTAGCCAAAATTAACTTTTCACTTGACTGAACATGCCAATATAGAAGTACGTAATTCTCAAGAGTATGTGGTGATTAGCTCTGAAGATGATTTCAATAAAGGTCGAAACGTTGGCATGACAAAGAAAATGTTTTTCTGAAATCTAGATCACACCAGTCCGCTCACGATTTCTGAGTAATTCTTAAGAGTATACCAAAAACCCTGTGTTTTTGTAATTTTTTCGACTTGAACAAAGTCAAACGTCAAGTTTGAGAAAAATTTGTCGACTGTCGGTCCCGTTGGACGTCGAAGATGCTTAGCAGAAGTGAGCGGAAGTGACTTGGATCCGCTTTGTTAACGACCCGACTTTCTACTTCCATTCTTTAATTATTCTTTAATTAACCCAATTCCCTTGACATAATCCCAGCGGGAGCCGACGAAGGCGGGGTTAGCGCGTTTTAATTTGCCTTCAATCCACTGCTGTTACAGCCTTTACACCTTTGGATTTTCCAAACAAGGCTGGCGGTTTAATTACCAGTATTTACACAATTACACTAATGTATCATGTATTAATATATTAATCAAACTGGTTCTGATCCGGTACTGTGTAATTTATGTTTATAATTTCATTGTATTTCATAATTAAGTTTGAAAATTGTAAATAAATGTTCAAATTTGTTAGTTAGCCTTTTAAACAGATAAATAAAATTTCATTGTCTATTCTAGGTAAGCTCGATAAAGGATTTAGGTGGTATTTTTTAATGGGATTCATACTTGATCATTTAGCGATCATTGCCTCACAAATGATGGCTTAAAACCATCAGAAATTCTTAAAAAATTGACTCCCTCAATTTTGGTCACGAACGGTTCCAGGCTTGCGTATTTTTATTTCGTTAAATAAGTCATATATTGCTAAAAATCTTGTTTGTATTATTAAAATTTTAAAATTTTTTTTTAATTACTGTTGTAAATGGTATTGCATCTCCCCCCTTTACAATATGCAGTATGTAGGCCAAATGCTGAAACTTGGCGGTTTAATTAAACCCAAAAGTTTCTCCTTAGTTTGAAGGCAAATTTGAATTGTTTACGCCTCATTGTTCACTTTTTTTACGTCAGATCTACTGTAGACAAAATAAAATTTTTAAAGATTTTGCTACTTTTTTAATATATTTTATTCCAGTAGGCTTAAAAATTATTCCGGGATTTACATAAGGTGGCAATGTTCTGTGGTATATTTGAGAACAATAGCCTGAAGTGTAGTTGACGATTTTTCGCTGGCTGAAGAAGAAAGTTGGAATGTACGGTTCATCTGGCTATCCAAGTATTGAGATATAAGATGTACTCTGAGAGGATTTGTTTGTCAAAGGGCCAGGTGAAGGATTTATTCACTTGCTAAGTACTTTCAACTCTTGTATAATTTATTTGATGATCTGTTAGAAAAAAAAGCACCCAATACTGTCAAGTAACCTTCTACAGATGAAGTCACGCGGCCTGGATAAAGCCTTGTAAAATGAGATTACACTCTAAAAGCCCAGCAACGGCAGCTATCGTCAGTCTGTGCCTTGAATTTGCAAGAGAACACCGGCATTTGGTAGAAATTAGATGAATGTACTATTTTTATAGGATTAGTTTCTTTTATCTAAACAGAATTTAGGGACAATGGTTCAGTTATCGTGAGGGTCGTATTTCTTTAAAGGTTAAACTCCCAAAACTATTTGCTATAATCACCAATCATTTAGTAATTACAGACATTATTCATTTCACTAGTTTAGTGGTCCGCTTGACCAATTAATATCTTATAATTAATTAAGGTTTTTAGTTAATTAACTTCGGCTTGATACGTCGCTTATTCTATCACTTGAGCTAGCGTGACTTCCACTCGGACATCAACTTCCCATCTCAAACCCACGATCGAGGTCACGATAGCTCAAGTGATAGAGCGGCGGATCTAGCCGAAGATCGCGGGTTCGAATCCCGCTCGCACCATTCACTTTTCAGTCTCAACTAAAAACCTTAATTAATTAGAGACATTGTTCCATTTTACGTAGTGATGTATGAATCATGACAAAGGTTGGCCGCCATGCATTGATTTGCAGTTGTGAGGTAGATATTCGCATCTTTTGACCTGCTTATAGGCCTGATGTCAATCTGATCGAGAACCTTAGAACTAACTGGAGTTTCTTCATGCGCTTTTGCTATGGTAAAAGTTGCTTCGGTAAAAATTTGGGATGCAATTCTACAAGTTTCAGTTAGACAAAAGAAAAGTATGTCAAGAAGGTGATGTGTTATGAACAAACACAATCACACTATTTAAATACTTTGAGAAACTGCTTGTGTAATAATTAAAAAGCTATTAGGTAAAGAAGAATTGAAAAACAAAATATATTTTTGTATTGTTATGTATACACCCAATTTACCCAAAGTTTGCCGCATCAATTTTGAATTGAAAATTGTCGTTCATGTCAGTTCAAATATGTATAAATTGTTATGAGAGGTCGTGTTTCTTTTAAAATTGAAATAACCGGGGTAAATATTACGGGATTATTTTTATCTTGGCAGGTTTAACAACAGTGAGGAAGGCGCCTGACAGGCACGTCAAACGTTCTTTGACGTTGAACTTCCAAGGACGAAAAGTGGAAAATTACCTTCCGGCCTGAAGCGGATTAACAACAAAAAAAAAAAAACACAATTCGCGTGCATATCGTAATGAGTAACCACATAACCTTAACAAAAAGGCTTATCTCAACTGCGGGCTTGAAAAATTCTGAACATTGACTGGAAAGATGAGAGATAAAAAGTTAAATACTTGCATATACAATATAAAAAGTTCGTAGAGCAAAAGGAGTGATTTTTTATCCAGGATAAAACGTTGACTTTATTGTTAGTACTAAGGCAGTTTGGTTTATTAAATTTTTAGATTTGGTAGCACCGCCTTGCACAGTGTAGAAAGGAAAAGAAATATAACATGACAGGGGGAAAACGTTTTTCTTTTAGAAAGGAATAAAATAATTCATATTTACTACACAACAGACTGGCCTAAGAACAATTGTTAAAATAAAGTCTTAAAAGTACAAAATTTTAAAATAATTTTACCTTTATTAAAAAATTTAAGGAAAATGTTTCAAATTTCACTCTGAAAGGACAGAAAATAATTAGGCCTAATTAGGTACTAAGGAAAACAATAAGGCGAATAGGAAAGCGAAAAAATGGCAACAAATTTTAGTTTCCCAAATAGCCTTCCAGTCATGTAAAAAATATTGTAAGTAATAAATGAGTGGATAATTGGGACAAGTTGTAGAAAGTTTGTGATAAAAGGGCAAAGTAACTTGAGAGCATTTTACGTCAGTGATCACTGATAACTAAACCCCGGCTTTTCATATTCAGCGATTAAGCCACTTTTTGGACTGTGGAGAGTGTTTCGGTTTTCCGTCATCATCAGTAGTGTGTCAGTGGTTTTTGTTTATTCAGTCCTTTCATTTTTTTTTTGTTGGGAGAGAGCGAGATTTACAAATCTTTTAGTCTGTCTCATTATTGGAACTTTCGTTTAACTGTTGAGGTTTTATTTTGCGAACCTTTTTGCAGGATCATCTGATCTTCTTGATGGTCTAGTTCTTGTTGTGGTCCTCGCGGCAGGGCCTTCGCTTGCTTTGGGAATTAGTAAGTTTATTTGTTTCCTTCTATACCTATTTGTTGGGCCGATTCAAGTCATGAGCCCACATTTTTTTAGAAAATACATTTTACAGCTAACTGACAGTGTAGGAATGAACAGGTTACTGTACCATCACTGTTAATGTAAATGTTGTAGAGATTAGTGACCGTTAATAGATAGTTATTATCTGCTGCAGAGATGCCGTCTGGTGTGATGTAGGTTTCAGAAAACATTTTCTTTATCGTGCCAACGTTTCGATCTTTATTGAGATCATCTTCAGGGCCTGGGATTTACATTGTTTCCATTTAACAGATACATTTAGGATGTGAAAAAAATTGAATTTGTACAATGCAAAAAAGTTGTAAATTTTTTATTATTACCTTTTCCTTTATTTTGTTCTATATTTCATATTTTATATTTTTGTTTTTAATACTGAACCAATTCACCATTATATAAAATATATTATTATTTAATAGGTCTACGTGGTCTAGCTCGCTAGATGTATGATTTAATATGTAAATGAAATTGCACGGCATGAATTCATTTTCCATTGAGACAAAATTACATTAATTAAAACGATATTTTAATATAC
>CM077112.1:3928385-3950842 GCA_039619505.1 Cimex hemipterus | reverse complement strand
AAAACCTTTTTCTTCATTCTCTCTTTCTTTTTCTTTCTCTCTCCTCTCTCTCCGTCTTCCCCCCCTCTCTCTCCACAAATACACACACAGACACACTTCTTTTACAAAAATCCCCATCACCTACATGAAACGAAAATGCAGGGACCAGACCGTCCATAATTGGGAAAAAATGTGGTAAACTTCAACCAAAGCTCTTAGGGCTAAGAATTATTTTTCCACTATAAGGAGTAGGCTAGCCACCCCAATTATACTCATCTATAAAATAACAATGATTTTAAGCCGTCACGGGAAACATCCTGAATATCTTGCTTGGTTTAACATCGCCGAGTCACCCAATTATCCAGGTGGAACCGATAGTCAAGACTGGGATCAGATCGCTTTCTCCTGCCCATGTATAACATCGAGAGAAGTATCCAAATCACTCTTGAATCAAAGCGATCTTTAATAATATCTTGGCTACTGAAGAAGAATCAACCGGTTGAAAGAAAAACCTGAAGTATTCGTGCAAATTTCTCAACAATATAGACTATAATTTACTATAAATTGACTTGTTTTGTCAGAGAAAGATAAGCTTGTAATAAAATAGAAAATATGTAAAAATATATAATTTTCTAGAAGAAATGCGTGTAATCACTGAAATGTATTATTCACGGAATTATCCCAAGGATACTGTTATGAGGGGAAAACACACAATCCCCTCTAACTTTCCTAATGAATATAACATAGTAGGCATGGTGTAGAATTCAAAAACTACAGTTATTGAAATAATACTAACACACACATACAAATAAAATAGAGTATAAAGAAATAATACACAGTAAACGAACAAACCATATTTCAAGTACACACAAGCAAACCCTCAATCCACAGCAGCGCGCGAATACACACACACACACACACACACACACACACACCCTTACACACGTGCAACAAAAGTAATTACGTGGAACATGGAAGCGAAGCGTATACAACTAATTGAAGAAGGGGTAATAATACAATTCAATGTGATGGTGGGTATTGGGTTGCACTTAGCGCAAATCATAGAACATGCAGCAATGTTTAGACACATGAAACATTTAAGCTTCTAAAAATTAATCTAGACAAAGCTCCCGTAATCAACATAAGCCATTAGAATTTTATATGTTAATATATTATACATTTAGCAGATTCCTTACAGTAAAAGTACCCTACAGTAAATACATGAACAATGGAAAGGTAAGCCGGGTTATTACATTTATTATTCTAATGTGACTGTTTTATCACTTAAGTTTAGTTTATTATTAAGGTTTCCATGTTATGTGGCAGTTTTAAAAAAAATCAGAGCCATAAATATTTACTGGCGCCTAAGTATTTTCGTAGCACATTTGCGAAGGCGGTAGCGAAACGAGAAAGGAAATTGCAAGGGGGAAAACAACAGATGGCCGATATCGAAATTTTTTTCGCTCTCCCTTCGTCCATTTCGCCCTCTAACACATACCCGTAAACGATTTACTCGCATTCCATATCAAATAATTGATTAAATCAGATAAAATACATATAAAAATAAAAAATCGAAACCGTCTAGTATGGCGTGTTCGTTAGCACAACAAACTGACGATATCTTGAGTACCGGGACACAAAGGATTTTTCTGTAACGAAAAGTCAGACGCACTGGATAGAGGAGGATCTGCACGACCAAAGGCCTTGAACCAATTCTAGGGGTATGACACTGCTGACGTGGAGCAGGGTAGCGTTCTTTAAGAACGTTTCTGGATGCGTCCTGTCAAGACGGTTGGTACGAACGAAAAGGTGAATTTTTACTGGTGCGTGAGAAGGTTCTGCAAAACCATATATTCACTCTGAGATTGTTCTTTCGATAACAAAAGCGAACATAGATTCATCCATTAGAGAGTAGACCCAAAAAAAGACAAAAAGAAAAGTCGATAAACTCTAGACATGCTTGACACCGCTTGAGTTAAAACAACCCTCATCAAGACCGGCAAACTCCAACGGCAAACTACAGTTAGATGGGGTTCAGAGGAGTGATAGGATTAAATCTGAGAGAACATCTGCATAATGTTGTATATTCAATGATTAACCCCATTTGCAGAATATGTAATGATGAAGAAGATACAGCCACCCTATCATCTTTGAATATGAAGCTACCACTCAATGGAGACATAACATGGAATCAACGAAAAATTTAGAAAAAGAAATGATACGATAGCAACGACAATAAATAACCTATTACACCTTACGAAAAGGATCAAGAATATTGCCCTAAACAAACGATCTAGAAAATTACAATAAGCCAGAAAGCTGCAGTGAAGACTTCTTAGTATCTTTCTTCATAATTGCTACGACGAGCATGCTGTCGTTAAAGTATCGTATCATCTGAGATAAGATTTCTAACAGTATGAAAAACTGAAAAATAAGAGAACTATAGCTGAACCAAAAGAATTCTATAAGATTACAGTATTGTTCTTGTTATTCTTTATAATATATAATTTTCAAGCTTTGTTGATTTACGGAAAAAATATTATCGCTGAGTTATCTAGGTTTTTATTTTATATGTTCCTTATCGTCTGGTGTCTTTGTTAATTGGATCTTTTGTTTCAATTCAATTTGTCTGTTCTGTCTAGTGGCCAAATTTCTCATTAGATTGAAACTCCTGGGAAGACTAATGGGTTTGGGATGCTGATTAAGGCCCCGGATCTCTAGGGTCTTTGACGTACCAGAGGTGCTTGATTGGAACCCCTACATGGTTTGCTACATTTGCCCTTTAAACTTGCACCAACGTCAGGAAGAACGGATCTGTTAAAAGGGTGAAAGGGACGGCCTTTGCCGTATTGTCCACGCCTGGGAGCGAATCGATACCGGGGATTATTAGCATAGGAGCGGTCCTGTTCGGATACAAATCAAGTCTGAAAGTAACTCATGTCGCCCCGAAATTTCCCCAGAAGATAACTTTATGAATTAAAAATATCAAAATAGAAACTGACTTACAAAATTTTTATAATGCTAAATAACTACATATTCAAAGATAGAACACGTCGAATATTTTTTTGATCTATTATCATTAAAAATATAGTTTATTGACCGTACCACTTTTTAATAATAAAAAAGGACTACATCCTACGCATAAACCTTTCATTACTAATAAGTTAATATGTTGTAATCCTTATTCGTAAATAGTGAGCTGCGGTTTGGTGTGATGTAGGTTTCAGAAAAGCATTTTCTTTATCGTGCCAACGTTTCGATCTTTATTGAGATCATCTTCAGGCTTCAAAGTGTTTTTTTTTCTTCGTAAGTGTGCCGTTCTTGCGTGTCGTGTTGAGAGCGCCAATCACAATTCTACACGAGAAAAACGAAGAACATGGGATTCAACGAACAAGTTTCAACTAAATACGGACACGATGGAAAATGTATTCTGAAGAGCATCGCCAACAGGGGCACTTTCAACACGACACGCAAGAATGGCACAGTTACGCAGAAAACAAACACTTGCAGCGCTGAAGATGATCTCAATAAAGATCGAAACGTAGGCACGGAAAGGAAAAAGTTTTTCTGAAACTTACATTACACCAGATCGCATTTCACAAGTTCCGAATAATCGTCGGCTAGCAGTCATCATCCCAAATTTTGTAATTCTTTCGAGTGTTGAATTTGGCACCTTTTTTTATGTTTTACTTAATAGTCTGAGTACGTAAGACAAGTCTACAATATTATTGTACAAACCACTCGCAATAAAAAACTCTACTAAACGTAAAAAAAATTGTGGCTTAGGACAGATATGACCCGATGTTAACAGTGTTATAAGTTTTAATCCAAAATGGCAAATTAAAAAAATAAAGCTTAAAAATATACAAAACAAAAGTTATTTTTTCAAAACTTACCGACAAGAGAGGATTTAAAATAATTATATATTTTCAATTTCTTGACGGAAAGAAAATGTTTTTGAAAAAAACATACTTTTTCAGTTTTGTTTGTTGTTAAGTGTTTTCGATTCTGAATCGTTGTTTCGAAAGGAAAACGACCCGTGACAAGGCCGATTCAATTTTTCCACCTTTTGAAACTCAAAACAGCCTCTGAAATTTTTGTAATTGTTTCCATAATCGCAATCGGGCTAAAAGGTTGTTCATAACGGGTGGGTAGCCAGGGTAATTACTCTTTATTTATTCATGCTCCTGTTAGCAAATTGCTTTGCCGGACCTACTTAACTAATTTCACTGCTCAGATTATCCTTTAGGAGCGGATTCAGTCTACAAGGTACTAGGGCTACTAGGGTTTGGCAAAATTAGACGGCCTAGTTTGAAATTAATTTATTCAAGGAAAATTGATGATTACCAAGGAATTTCTATATTGATGATGTTTTATTGCTACAATTGATCAATTAAAATTTTTTTTACACAATAAAAACTGAGAAAATAGTTCAATTCTGATATTATTTTATTTATTTGATTCAGATTAAGTTCAAATAAGTCAATATTAATGCTTAATAACATCAATGAAATTAAATTATTGTCAATTGCTATCATATAAATTAAATTAAAATTTTTTCTTCTTTTAGTTTAAATATTCATTCTCTTTGCTTGCTTCGACTTACTGTGCTCTTTTTTACATCTAAAATTCATATTGGCATGAAATTTTAAACAACATTCAAGATGTAAATGTTTATTGGGGAAAAACATGAAAAAATTTAACATTGTAAAATATTAAATCTAACTAATTTTCGTGATCCGTTTAACCAATTAATATCTATCAATTAATTAAAGTTTTCAGTTGAGATAACCAGTCAGTGTCACGAGCGGGATTCGAACCCGCGACCTTCGGTTTGATATGCCGCTGCTCTACTACTGTGACTAAGATCTACTGGAACACTAACTTTTCTCAACTAAAGACTAAAGAAAGATATTAATTGGTCAAGTAACATGAGAGCTTAAGTGGTAGAGGCGCGGAGTATCTTGCGGAAGATCGTGGGTTCGAATCCCGCTCGGGACACTGACTTATTTATCCCAACTAAAAACCTTAATTAATTGAAAGATTGTAAAATATGCCATTTTTTTACGATTCCGCCTCATGTGTTACTACAGAAGTTAGGAGTAAGTCATTAAATTTTTCCCATCGTGTTCTTTTTTTGAACAAAATGGAATTCCTCCAACCCCAGAAAGCTTTCTCAAAAAAGTAAAATGAGTGAAAAAAGTCGTGGTAGGATAATCCATCTTTTAATGTTACCCATCACTTCATTTTTATATAGATTTCTTCTGAAAATTAAATCTTGGAAATTAAAAACCAAATTGGTACCACAAAGACTTTTATAATAATTTGAAGGGGTGTAGGTGGGTGCAACGGTTTGGGCGTTGTCACGTCGCTCATCACTGAAAGGTAAAGGTACCTGGTTCGAATCCAGCGGCCCTGTATTCAAACCCGGCATTCTTACAAATGGGCTTTTTTAGAAATGTTGAATGATGGGGTGAGTGTGGTGTTCAATACTTTCTTTTACAGCAAGCTTGCTGTGGGTGGGAACTATCCTTTTGGAAAGTATGGGTTTTTTTTTACAAAAAGGCCGGCGTCCTGAGGGCTGTAATGGCCTCGGCTGTTGCTAACCCTTGTAGAAAAAATCATCAACTGCATATTACATAGTAGCATAATTGTAATATGTACAACAAAAGCTTTTTTTGTTTGACATACTTTTCTATATAATAAAATAGTCCCTTATCTCCTATCCAGACAATTCAGAATTTTTATTCGATAATCCCAATCGACAGGCATTGCTGTTCCGCAAGGCTTTCTAATAGGACCCATTCTGTTCTTAGTATATTTTAACGAAATCCCTCGCTCAAAGAATGTATAAATACATTGTTTTCCTAGAATGAATTCGTGTACTTTTCCTTTGCTCAGTCGCCAGTCTGACAAGAATAAACTTCTCCTGAATTAACAGGATAATCTGGGCAGTAACACCTCCAACAAGTGAAATTACACGAAATTATTAGGGTTCACTAAATTATTTTCTATTTGGGAAAAATTGGTCATAAAATACTAAATTGACGTTCTTACTTACCCAATCAACAAAGTGTTGAAAAAAATAGACGATACAATCGGTTTTATTTATAAAAACCAGACATTTCTAACAAATGACTTTCTATTAAACTTTTTTCTCTTGAGAGTAAATTGTATATTCTTACAACAACAAAACAGAAACAAATTGTGTGCTTTATATCCTTGAACTGTATAACGTATCATCAAAAATTGGAATCAAGAATAAGTAAAACTAATTAAGTATATTTATATCATCAAAGGCCGACTTGTTCACTGGATCCAACTTTCTAATTTGTAAGACTCGTGACTGAGTCCATTCGGGATCGGGCAGGAGGCCGTTTGGCCGTGAGAAACCAGGAGACGACATCTCCCTGAGGACCTATCCGCAAATAGGCTTTCAATCGATCCACACCGACCCGAATGACTTTCGTACCAATCGGCCCGCTCGTACAACTGCAATCTGTCTCACTTAACCTTTGACGCCATATAAAAATGCTTCCGGTTACATCGACTCTACCAATGGGGTTAAAAGCTTGTAAACAATTCAATCGGATGTTTTTTAAGATGGTTTTTTTTTTAAGAGAAACTTGGCTTTTAAGATTGTAAAATTAACGTTGAAAGGTTGGAATAATTCTGCGTGTTTTCAAAGGTTGAAAATCCACATTAGAACTGGCTCCATTTTCCACTAAATTACTAACGTCATTAAACGATCAAAGCGGGCTTTTCCTCAGTACACACGTGAACCACGGAATACAGAGTAATTAAGTTTAAATTTAAACTTTTCAAAAAAATCTACATTTTAAATAAAATTGAAATTAGTTTCTGATTAATCGTAAAAAATCAAACTTCTATTCAGTCTTCATAAAACGTATTTTTTCGGAAAACAAATAATACTTAAAAGGCAAGAATTGACGTCTTTAATTTTAACCTTTCAACCGAATTTTATTCTGAAATAATTAAATTATTTAATTAAATTAATAAAGTTAAAACTTTTCTTCACATTAGGTACTGAGTGTTTATTTTTATATGTTAAATCAGATTTGCCAGTATGTTCGTAGGACAAAAGTAATACTGCCTAACTCTCAATTATTTTCTCTTTCCCTATCTCATAACTTCTCTCTCTCTCTCTCTCTCTCTCACTATATTTCATTCTCTCTCTTCTTTTTCACTCTCACCCTCTCTCTCTTTTTATTCATATACCTCTATATATTTCCCTTTCTATTTACCTTTATATTTTTTGCCATCTTTCTTCCCTTAAATCTTTTTCCCTCTGACTCATTATATTTTATTCTCTCTCTTCTTTTTCACTCTCACCCTTTCTCTCTTTTTATTCATATACCTCTCTATATTTCCTTTTCTACTTATCTTTATATATTTTTTGCAATCTTTCTTCCCTTAAATCTAATCCACTCTGGCTCATTATATTTTATTCTCTCTCTCTCTCTCTCTCTCTCTCTCTCTCTCCTTTTTGAACTTCTCTCTCCTCACCTCTTTCTCCCTCTTCGCGCCTATTTTTCAATCAATCTACCTTTCTCGTTTCAATCTATCTATCTCTATTTCTTTCTTTATCTCTCTACATCTATTTATTTATCTGTCTAAATCTATCTCTTTTTTCTACCCATTTTTTCGCTCCCTCATATCTGTATCACTATTTATCGAGCTATCTATCTTTTTCTCTTTCTCTTTACCTCTCATTTTTTAGGTTAAAAAAACGCTAATAATCAGTAAATGTACCTATCCCTATTTATCTTGTCCAGTCTCTCTCACGCGCTCCCTCTCTTTCTCTCTCCTTCTCCCATAAATTCTATCTCTCTATTTCCCTCTCTCTATTATTTTTACCCCTTCCCGTATCTTTTCTACCCTGACCTTCAACCTTTCTCTCTTATACACCTTATCTTTTATTCTCTCTCCCCCTCTTCCTAATCTCTAATCACCTCCTCTCCCTCCAAGCAGAGACCTTACGAATGCATTTATTATTTTTGTTTTTGTTAATTTTCTCTTCTTGCCCACCTTACTGGCACACATTGTTCCACGATTGCCATTTATCTTTTTTTACTTTTTTTAAATTATGTGACATCATAGAAGGTTATATTGTTCTCATGTAAATTCTTCTTAGGTTTTTCTTAGGACCAGTCCCAGAATAAAGTGATTGTTCTTCTTCTTCTTCCTTCTCGCTCAATCTACATAATTTTCTCCTATATCTGTCCTTATATATTTATACATATATCTTTTTCTGTCATTTTTCCTCACTTTATTTCCATACATATGTTTATCTCTATTAATCGATCTATGTATTTCTTTCTCTTCACTTTACCTCCCACATTTTCTATGTCCCTAAAAAACGCTATCAATCAGTAGACAATTATCTTTCTCTCTCGACTTATTCACCTTTTTCTGTATGTCTCTGTAAATATATTTATATTTATTTTGCAATCTTTCTACTCTTCTCTTCAATCTTTCTCTCTCACACATTTTTTCTTTTATTCTTTTTCTTCCTTCTCCCTTTTCGCTCTATCTACCACTTGTTCAATCATTCTACCTTCCTCGTTCTCCCTCTCTCTCTCTCTCTCTCTCTCTCTCTCTCTCTCTCACTCTCCACCATTCTCTTTTTTAATATTTCTCCAAACATCTCTTATATACAGATATACATATAAACCAAGCCAAAATAATTATAAAAAGGTACAATGTTAAAAATGAAATTCTAGAATAAAACTCAAATGTTTTTGTGACTTTATTCAAAATGTCGATATTATTTCAAAAAGGATATCGCTATTAAATCAGAATTAAATGACATTTGGTACAATTGGGATTTGTATTTTTTATTTTATGGTCAGGTGAAGTAGCCCCTTGGATTTATGTCGTCCCACTTCCACCTCCGCACGTTGTACCAAACCCTGGGGAACTTTTCCAATTCCGGGATTTCCTGTGAATTAAATTGGACGTCACAGGCTAAGAAAACGGGGGCGAGGATATTACAAAAGAGGCGGCTCGATTACACGACCGATTCTCTTCGAAACTTATAAGCACTGTTCAAAGAGCGGTTAGAAAATTTTGTCTGGATTAAGAAAAAACGATTTTGATATAATGCCCAAATAGGTCATTGTCAAAAGAACAGAACATTTGTAGAGTGTGGTCATTTTTATTAACAAAATATAGTGTCAATTAAATTGACAAGAAGCTGAAAGTCTGACAGATGATTGCAGAAGGATAAGCAAGTCAAAATGATGTAATGGCATGAAACAATTAACTATACAAATAAATTGTATCAGTAAATAAAAAAAATTTGACCTGATTGAACAACTTTCCGGGTCGTCAGTTTGTTTCAACGTCAATTTTTAGCAACGTAGGGTAAAAACCACAGTACATTTATCATTCAATAGAAGACTTGGTGCTCTCTACTGTTCATTTTTCAAAAAAGCCGATCGAAGTGGGATTATTTCCGTGAGAGGAGGAAAATAGGCGGAACACAATAACCCCCGACTCGTTATTCAACGCTTGGCTGGATTTAGCATTGTACCACCTTGGATATTTTCAGTCTATCGGTTCGTTACAGAACTCTGGTTGGAAGGGGGTCGAACAGAAAATTATTTTCCGTTGTGATATCCGAAACTTTTTTAAACTTTTAATTAAGATTTTCCGTTTTCAATTGTTCAAATATTTTATGTAAGTAATGTGTGAATCGATTCACGACATGGTTTGGAACTGTGGTGTAAACCAAGCGATTCAATGCTCAGCGCATCCAATCTTTGCGATCAGTTGCCAGAGAAATCGTCTTTACGACGCACAACTTTACTTTTGTCAAAGAAATCATCTTGTAATATCATCAGCAATGATAAAAGAAAAGGCGGTCCTGGCAGAGCTGTTCCTTGGGACGGTGTTTTTCTTTCTTTCTTAATATTCAACACAAGAATAAGCTTTTTTCTATTATATTACTTTTACAATTATCGGAGAATAATACTAATAATTACAAGGTTCTATAGTCCCTGGTCTGTAATTTTCACAAAACAAAAATACATATGTGACTTCTTATACATGATGTACGTCGTTAAGATACAACTAGAAACGTCAGGGGTCGCAACGTTTAAGGGGTTGTCACGGCGCTCATCATTTTATGGTAAAGGTCCCGGGTTCGAATCGAGAGGGTTGGTATGGCCTCTCATGTGGCAAACCCTCGTCAAAAAAATTAATTAAAATACTGTAGTTTTGCACGACCATTATACGTTGCTGGTTTAGCTTACTTTTCCTCCATTTGATTTTGATTTCACCTGACTATTAAGAACCGGCCTAAATGGATGTGTAAGTGGTCGAAGGCCTTTATAAATATTTAAAAATTTCTGAGCCTTGCGATCAGTTGACTGGATGGCGACGTCTCCGAAATTGGTAAAAAATATCGGTGAGACCAAAATGCCACACACACACACACACGGAGAGAGGGAGATATATATAGAGAGAAAATACATATAGACTTTTATCTGAAAAATTACGGGTCGTAATCTATGATTTGTTTAATTTTATCCATGAATTTTTTTGGAAAGACAATGGTGAAATGGCAAGAAAGCAGATGCTCGGCTTCTTTGGACATTGCGGACAGTTTTAAACACGACAGAACATTTTGAACGAGTCTACGGCCTTAACAGGACTTTTTAATTAAACCCACGAAAAATATGACAATACAACAAAAGGACATGTAATGTCATAATTGGTCATCACATATCGTGCTTTGTTTTTATTTGTATTATTATATAACTCAGCGCGTTTAGATTAAAAAGTAAAGATTTATTCCACATATTTTCAACAGGAAAATTTTTTTGTATATATATTATTAGTACAATCAATAGTACAACAGTAAAAATATTGAGAAAATGACCTTTATTCTTTCAGAAAATTTTATTTTTTCTGTTTATGTAGTTTTTAGTCATATTTCCAAATAAACAATTTTTTGTAAAAAACCTTTTTGAAATTATTCCTGCATTTTCACAATATAATTGACACTTTTGTCTGGTTGACAATTATCGTAGAATAATATTAATTAATATTAATCTTTTCCAGGAATTCATAGACGCTAGTGTGATATCCTTGCAAAAGAAAAATACTTAAATCGCATAAATACATAAATATACTGTTACATAAATGTGTTGCTTCGTATACATAAAATACGGCGTTACGATACTACAGTTTTTCACGACCCTTATGCTTTGCTGGTTTAGCCTACCTTTCATGATTTAGGCTTTTAAATGGTAAGAACAAACAATGACTTACAAATTACTTCAATTATTTTTAAAAATTTTAAACTTCCCATATTGCCAAATATTTACAAAAAAGGTTTAAATTTTTACAAATCAAAATCATCCTGTTTATCAAATAATATTTCTACGATATCAATTTATTACTAATGTATATAATTTGTTTATTATATTTATCTTGTGATGTATTATAGATGTTATGATTGTAAGTTACATCAATCTACGATCAAGGAAAGTGAGAAAAACGGTTTATTTCGGTCAGTGTCTTCCATCTTTTGCAAAACTGTTGAAAATTACATTATTTCATTTTTGAACGAGTATGCATTCAACAGCTTTCAAATAACTATAGTACGGTGTGGCTATAATCTCATACAAATTATAGAAATATCGGCAAAAAGAGGGAAAATTCAAAATGTAGCGTTGAGATGGGAAGTTAGTGTCCGAGTGGATCGAATTCACGATAGATCAAGTGGTCGAGCGGCGGCGTATCAAGCCAAAGGTCGTGGGTTCGAATCCCGCTCGTGCCATTGATTTTTTTAAATCTCAACTGAAAACCTCAATTAATTGAAAGACAATAACTGGTCAAGCGGACCACGATGAGTACTGAAGATAGAAATAATTTTAAAATATGTACAAAAATTTGCAATTCGGAAATCTTTAGCGCAAAAGATTTGAACAGCAAATATATTTAAATTTCGCTTATGTAAATATCGATAACTGTGTGGTTTAAAATATACTAAAAAAGTATCTCGGTAAAGGCCATTATAATAGCAAAGTACTAACCGTAAATCTGCAAAAATTCAGCAACCGATTTTTTTCCGCCTGGGCTATCGCCGGCACCTCACATTTCTTCCACCTCACGTTTTAAAAATTTATTTAGTATTATTTTTATTTATATTTTTTTAAGTTAGCTTTACTGTAGGAAGTCTGGCGATCTTTCTGGTTTTCTGGAACGTTATTTCTACATTTTTAGCCATCCCAAACGTAGTGAAAAGGCTCTGAAACTATCTCATTCACTATCATTCAATCCTAGCCTAGTCTATATGCGGGTTTCAGAGTTTTCGATATTCCTCTGAAAACCCGCCCTTGTTCACGATAATAAATACATCCATACATTATGTACAATTAATGTAAAATATTACCTAGTCAGGTGGGTTTATAGGGTACTTGATAATCCACCATAGACCCACCCATTAAAATACTACTATCGCACTAATAAATACATTCACTCAAACAGTAACCAATCATTTTGTATTTACAAAAAAAGAGATAGCTGATTTAATAATTCAGGGCCATAAATATTGTTAATTGTATATGTAAATCATTGAACATTTATAAGCGTGAAATGTGTTATTTTTTGTTTTGAATGTATTTTATTTGCGCAAGTGGTGGTGTTTATCCCCAATTGCAAAGAATATCGTGTACTCTGGGGTAGTGTGATTGACTATGTGAATTAATTGAGCTTGAACGAGAGGAAGTTAATCAAACTTAACCTTTTAAGAAAGATTTATTCTACGGAAAACAAGGATTTTTTTCTTTTCTGATTTCTGATTTGTCCGGACATATCAGTAAAAAATATATGTATAGCGTGGTCCATTATGATCTGCTTTGATTTTAGACGTGACATTGTTCCACAGAAAGAGTCAAAAGCACTTTATTTTTTTCTAAATAATGTAGAGTTTGCACTTTTTATCAGTGTTTACTATAAAATTGTTTTGAATGGAAAATTAAAAAACTGCTCAAATTTATTTAATCAGGTATTTCTTTATTTTTACAAACACACGTCTAAAAATATTGTTTCCACAATAGATATTTAATAATTATTTTCTTGAAGGCTTGAAGTTTGAGGATTTAATCTGTGGCTGATTGCTGCGTAGAAATAGTCAACCATGGCGATTAGGATACTTGGTAAACTGTTTAAACTATACGCCTATCCTGTCGAAGAGGGTTTTAGTAAGTCAGACTAATTAAATTGGAATTTCAATCCGGCCTCATGTGTAAAAGCCGAAGAAAACTCCCCTAAACAATTCAGCGACCCCGGTCGACCCGGTTCGATACCGTTTCAATAATTGACGTTTCGACGGAATGAATTTTACAACCTTGTCAACGTTGTAGACGCAGTATTGATACTGGGTAGAGATTCGGATGGAATACGAGAGATTTTTTCGGGTGTTGACTAATCTGACAAAAAAAGTCATATTTCGTTTTTAATTGTAAGTCTGTTGTAGTACATTTAACCGATGTAAAAAATGGTTACAGAATTTCTTAACGGCAAATCAAATCTTTCGCTTTTTATTATACAGTTTCTTTTAATTTTGATTTTTCCTAGTCATTAAAAGCATCTTTTATTATGGGAAGTTATGTCAATATGGGTTTCTTTCTCCCGAAGCTTATCCAGCAATGTTTCTTGCTTCTAGCTATGTTCTTCCCACCGGCCTTGAAACAACATTCAAAAATCTGTTTCTTATTCGTTTATTGCAAAAAATTTAAAATATGCTGAAAATTTTAAAAACGAACTGAGAAAAATTTGTAACGATAATAAAATATCATAAATTATTATATTTTGGATTAAATTCATAATATTTTCGGGCATATTTAGCCTTTACCGTAAATGCTACTGTACTTAAAAAAATGAACTTAACTCCCACTCACTTTGGGCTTGGAGCTCCAAAGTTTTGCCAAACTCAACTTGATGAAATCTTACTATAAATGACAAATATATATGTAGAAAGTATTTCACTTTGTGAGTTATCACTTTCTTTGTATTTATGAAGGGTATAAGCAAAGAGAACTATAGAAGAATGCTTTATGTCTTTTTTAGCCCATTTTTATTCATGCTTTATGAAAATTACCTAAAGATTCAATCAAACTAGCATAAGAAGGGTCGGGATGGGTCGAGAGCTTGATGTTGAACATATGACACGAGGATCGGATCTGTTAACGCCATTTTTCGTGACCTTTGAGCCCGGGGTCCGGCGATGTTAACGCTCGGTCCTCTCCTCCTCACAGTTGTTGTCGTTCGAACTTTGCGTATCGGCCGTTGGCAAATCGTTTTTGTTCAAATTGTTGCTTACCTCATTTTATTTTCTTCTCGCGATCGTCGTGGCGAGATCATCGATCGGAAGTGACTCTTTGAAGGAAAACGAGATAAAAGGTATCCTGATCCCGATATTCCTACATCATCTGTACGCCTGTCCTTTTCCCCCTTTTTATCCGTCGTAGAATATGGAGGAGTTCTTTTTTTCTTTTTCAATTTATTCGATTATTTTATCCTTCATAAAATTACAGTCCACTTGCTCGTTAACAGGTTCATTGACAAAAAGAAGGATAAGGTTAGTGAAGTAGTAAGCAGCTTTGGCTATTTGTCTGAGGGCTTTCGATTAGGATTGTGTGCGCTGGCTGTTGGTTTTCACCTCACATTTTCACTGTGTACTGTCCTATACAAAATTTGTCGTTTTGAAGGTCAAATAGATTTCTGGCTTAAAAGGAGCCAAAAGGTCTCTGTATCGTTTTCGTTTCAGACGGCATGGCGCATATTCAGGGTGAGAGTTTTCAGAAAGCTTAGAAACTGAGGCTAAGACATTTGTAAGAATCGGGTCAGTGGACAAACGGTACGTTGGAAAGGTTGTGGATGATGCTAGTGAAATATTAATGTACTGCGTCCCTCACGGTTTCAATCCTTAAGTGAACCATTGTTAGTAATCTGTCAATGCTAAGGTTTTTAATTGAGATAAAAAAGTCAGTGTAACGAGCGGGATTCGAATCCACGACCTTCGGCTAGCTACTCTATCACTTGAGATATCGTGACCTCGATCTACTCTGATACGAACTTCCCATCTCAACCCAACCTTTTTGAATTTTCCCTTTTTTTTAAACAATTTATCTCGTGTAATCTATTTGATTCTCGGCGACAAATAAATTTGCCAGGAAGAGCTTTTAGTGAAGTATGCTTCATTTAAACTTATAAATTAACTAGTTTCGTCGTACGCTTGACCACATATTAATTTTCAATTAATTTGGTTGAAATAAAAACTTTAATTCCCTCGAAAGAATGTGATTGGTCAAGCGGACTACGAAACTAGTGAATAGTTTTTCTAATTTGTTGTACATTACAACTACTATTTGAAATATGGCAAAAGGAGGCAAAACTCGTAAGGTGAGGTTGAGATGGGGAGTTGATGTCCGAGAGGATCGAGATCACGATAGCTCGGGTGGTAGTGCAGCGGCGTATCTAGCCGAAGGTCGTGGGTTGGAATCCCGCTAGTGACACTGACTTTTTATCTCGACTTAAAACCTTAATTAATTGAAAGACATTAATTGGTCGAACGGACCACGAAAATAGTGAATTAATGATTACAACTACCTTAAAGTAGGTAATAAGTAACAGTGAGAACGGTAATTAAAACAAAACAAAATTAAAATCAAGAGTGGAGAAAACACCCGTTGGTACTACGTTAATGTTACAATAATATTGTGATACGTGTGTCATTATCACTTTCACTATCATCACTATCACTAGAAGATCTCGCGGCCATGTCTCTTCAATCGGCGAGGGTTTGAGGGGATTCGTCGGGATGCGAGGTTTCTGATGTGTTGATTTTAGTTGGGAGGTTTTTGTGAAATTTACGGTAACGGAAACGTATTTCATCTTGTACTAAAGGAATATGTAAATCTGTTGAAGTTTGGTTCGATACATAAAATGGAGCATCTAGTATTTTTCGTAGTATTAAAGACTGGGCAGTTTGAATGCAGTGGCTATTGGAATGTTTGGCTGAACCCCACACTTCCAGTCCGTAAGTCCAAATCGGTTTAATTATGGTGTTGTAAAGCAGTCTTTTATTTTTGAGAGGTAAATTCCAGCGTTTGTCAAGAAGTCGTGCAAGAATTCTAAATCTTATCATAACCTCCTGACGTTTCAGTCTTGTATGAGGATCCCACGTCAGCCGTTTGTCGATGTACAATCCGAGGTACCGCACCTTGTCCGCAGTTGGGAGAGGTGTGTAGTTTAAGAAAACAGGGGGGGGGGAGATCTTTTTACGAAGTGTGAAAGTAAAAAGTTAATGTATACAATCCAAAAAACCTTTTATATTAAATCAAAGTATTTCTATATTGTGCTAACGTTTCGATCTTTATTGAGATCATATTCAGTTCCTGGGATTTACAAACATTGTTTAAATTTGAAAAATAGACGTAGTATGTGGAAAAAATGAATTTATACAATGCAAAAAAAGGTGTATATATTTTTATTATTTCTATACGTTTTCCTTTGTTTTGTGCTATATTTCATATGTTATATTTTTGTTTTTAATATTGAATCACTACATCATTCCATAAAGTATATTATTATTTAATAGGTCTACTGAGGTAGTCAGGAAATCATTAAACTCAGCCGTACAAAAGGGACAGGTAGGCTAAACTGTAAAATGTTTCGGTCCTAAAGAACTTACCATCGTCAAAGTGTTTTTTTTTTTGCCTAGTGTGAAGATCTGTTGTATAGGAATAGTTCTACATATCTGACTTGAGTCGGTTGTTGAGGGTGGGGAGAGTTCAAAGGAGGATAAGGCAGTTTCGTTCAATTAAAATGTGTAAATTTTTTCTCGTTTAGTCTTCCACGTTTTGAACCCACCTTTGATAACCCAAGGTGTTTTGTTCATATGTATGGGAATATTAGCAGCATAAATGTTATAAAAGATAGAATCAATGCTACTTCCTTGTGAGACGCGGCTGTTGTGAAATTTGATTATTTATTGTCGTACCTCACCCTAAAACAAGGTTTAAATGTTATTCCAGGATAAGGAAGGCTATTAGTATATTCCTTGGTGTCACACCCTGCAACACCACGTTCAATTACGCATCCAAGCGTTACTCGTTCTCTAGAGCTGAGGGATTTGCGTCTATCTCCCAAATTAGGAAAATCCAAACAGTATTAAAACAAAGCCTAGTGAAAAAAAAGACTCACTCATACATACTTTTACTTTGCATTCGTTTACCTACTGACTCATTGTAGCGTTGATGTATATCGATTTTGAGAGTGAATTGTTGTAAGTATCAATTGTATCAATTCATAAACCTGTCTTTGGTGTATCAATAGGTCATTAAATAAATGGAAGGCTTTATCAAGGAACTCCTTTTCGCTCTACTGCCTTTGAAACGTATTCTATACATGATTTAATGAGTGTTCCAGTGAATACGAGTTCCAAGTTGTATGTGTTGTTGTGCTATGTTATTAGAAAAAAGATATTTTGGTACATTTCTATTGATTTTTTCTTAACTTTTGTTTCTTAGTTGGCCATCTTAATTGCGTTAAACGTCAATGTGCTTTGTATCGAGCTTGTCCTATTTTCTTTCGTTTTATTTTAAGTATTAAAAGGTTCTCCCTTTTCATTTTGTCGAGCCCGTCCGCGACTCATTCACCCGGAACCCCACTATTTATAATTCCATCTATAAAAAATAATCTTTTTCATTATGCAGCCGGATCGATGAGGTGCGGCCATCGATCAGTTTCTCGGCTGAATAGAAATTGATTCCTCTTAAAAAACGCTAAGTGTTTAGAAAGGTCGTGTTGTTGTTTTTCCTATCTGCGTTTTGAAAAAATAATGTTGAATAAACTTAATTAATATAGTATCAATTATCTTCCAAACCGTCAAGAATATTCAATATTTTCCCTCAAATTTGACAAGCAAAAATGAACAAAAGATTAACTAAAAGAAATTTTCTTGTCAATATATGGCGAAAAAATCGTCTTGTTGTTATAAACATTTAAATGAAAATAATATATTACTCTACTAATTACTTTTTATTATTCAATTACTATTAGGCAATTATTCGGGGATCGTGAGGTTTGGTCTGGTGTGATGTAGGTTTCAGAAAAGCATTTTGTTTTTCGTGCCAACGTTTCGACCTTTATTGGAATCATCTTCAGCGCTCAAAGTGTATGTTTTCTGCGTAATTGTGTCATGTTGTGTCGTGTCGAGAGTGCCCCATTTATTGCAATTCTTACAAAAATGGGGATCATTGAGTAAAATGAAACTTTTAAAAATATAATATAGGCCAAAATATATTGAAAAAGTGTCTAAGCCTTCTTGCTATTAGGCTAATAAGTATTAAATTTGAATACTTCTGTTTTGCCTGTATTTCAAGTTACTTCAAGAGATCAGTTTTTTGGATTGCAGAATCGTTTTTTCACTTTTTGTAAATTATGGTACTACTCGCAGATTTGTTGTTTTAAACAATCCAGATTTTGACCTTTAAATGCTCATCATCAAATTGAAGAAGTTACGGACATGTCTCTCAACATGAATTTGAGAGGATTGCCAATCGTGCTCCAACGCGATGTTCCATTGAGAAGCTAGTTTTAATTCCTATCAATTTTGAACTAGCGCAACACGTTAATTACAACACAACTAATATTATTTTCAATTAATTAGGTTTTGATTTTTATCTCATGATAGATTACACGACATTTGAAAAATGGAAAAAAGGAGGGAAAACTCAAAAGGTGGGGTTGAGATGGAAAGTTAGTGTCCGACTGGATCAAGGTCAAGATGGCGCAAGTGGTAGAGCAGCGGTGTATCTAGCCAATGATCGTGGGGTTCGAATCCCACTGGTGACACTGATTTTTTTTATCTGAACCAAAGCCAGGAAAAAGACAATTCCAGAGTGGCCAATTTTTTTTCATAATATCGGCCTTTACCACTAATAATATAGTTTTGTTGCAATCTGTTTGATAACGTAGAAATTTATCAGAGTTGAGGCTGATTGTAGATGTTCTATATTTGAACGGGGTTTAAATTTGATTCTGTACTGTTTTGAGGGTAATTTTTTACGTTTTATGGCCGCTATTTTAGTTTCAACTCGACGAACGTCGATTGGTCGATTATTAATCAATACTAAACTCGTTTTATTTTTGATGGTTATATTTAAACAGGCAAACTATTCTAATTATAAATGATAAGCAACATTCTACTTGTTTTATGATTTTCAATAAAACATCTCTATTATTTTATGAAAACCTTTTATATTTTTAATTTTTTTCTGGAAATTCCTCTGTTTGTGTTGTATTTGTATCATACAAGATATGATTAAAATATTGTTTTTGTGTTTAGAGGAATAACAACCTGAAATAATTTGAAGAAGGCTCGTCCTATAAAATTAATGATTTTCATAAAATAATTGGACCAGTAGTTTTATACGTGTGAATAAGACGCCCAATTAAATTTTTGGGGGAGATTCTACTGCCAGTTTATTAATTCGAAGAAAGTTTTTTCTCATTTCTCTAAGGTTTTTCTTTTTAATATTATACTTTTTAAGAACTTTAAGAAATTGTTTAAATTTTTCGCATAGGAAACGGAAAGGTTGTTTTCGACGGGTCCTTTCAAGAAAACAACGATGTCAATTAGGCATCTTGTTCTTTTGAAATGATTCAACTCCGCCCTGAATATCGGCAGGGTTTTTCGAGATGAAAAGGGACCGACTCAAGGAGACAACGGTCATAGATTCTATCGATCTAAAGTCTCCCCCGCGATTTCTCTAAACGGATCACCGCCCAAAGAGACCAGTCGCCGAGGGGAATTTAGAAAAGTGCGTCCCCTCACAAATACCGAAGAAAGACGTGAAACAAAGAAACGGCTCCAGTCGATAAATACTGCTTACCTCTGCATTATAGATAGGACAGAAGAAAACACCAATCACTGCCGGCCCTGCAAAAAATTATAAATCTGTTGTTTCTGTTCATAAATTCAGAGCACGTGGATGGCATAAATCCGCCGACCGTTAATCAGAATCAATCACGACTCTCCATCCGCTGTTAATATTCATATTCCTCATAGCTTTTGCAGTCTTATAATTCGACATTTACCGAAATAAATACAAAATGGTAAGAAACGACCCACAATAAAAAGAAAATTGGAAATTAAAGACGGCCTAAACAATATTTTGCCATAATTTTATTAAGTTTCCTTCGTTGGTCCGCTTGACCAAATAAATTCTTTTCAATTAATTAAAGTTTTGGTTGAGATAAAAAGTCGGTGTCACAGGCGGGTTTCGATCCCAGGGCTTTCAGCTAAATACGCCACTACTCTACCACTTGAACTCTCGTGACTTCAATCCACTCGGACACTAACTTCCCATGTAATTGAAAATAATTTATTTCGTAAACTGACCACGAAACCTAATCGAACTAATTTTTACTTTAATTTTTCATTATTTTTTTTTAGGGTTACTTTATAATCATAAAATTAATTTTAGTTCTTTTTATGGTTTCAAAACATTTATTACTGTAAAATATTTTAATTTTTAATTTGAACATGCTTTGTTGTATATTTGGCAACATATGGCAGTTATGGTATTCTTTAAATTCATTGTATTCTATTTTATTTTTGTTTTCTTTCTCCTTTATTTTTTCTTTCATTTATTTGGTCTTATCCACTAAATTGGTTAGATTAAAATTAATTGCGCTATCGAGACTTCGATCCAATCGGACACTAACTTCCCATCTCAACCTCACCTTTTTGAATTTTCCTTCCTTTTTGCCATTTTTCAAATGTCGTGTCATCTGATTCTAGACGACAAATGAAATGGCCACGGAGAGCTTTAGTGAAGTATACTTCATTTATTACGATTTGTTACGTTTCGTGGTCCGCTTGAGCAAATAAGTTATTCTTTTCAATTAATTAAGGTTTTGGTTGAGATAAAATTCCAATCGTCCTTGTGACACTGGCTCTTTTATCTCATCCAAAACCTTAAATAATTGAAAAGATTTTACCATAGTTTGATTTTAGACAATTTTTCAGCAAGTATTCTCAATGTCCGGAAACAAATTAGAGAATATCAGCCTTCGGAAACCGACTGTAGAAATGAATAACATAACGGTGCATTACAATTGAACATTTTCTTTTAATGCTTCTGTTTTCTATTATAAAAAAATTATTTCACATCGACGTCCGTTCAGGTAAACTTTAGTTTATAATGTTTATAAAAAAAACTACTCAAATCACTTTTGATCTTTGGATATCTATTCAGCGCTTGATTTGAATCATAATTCATAATCATATTAATACCACATAAAACCATTTCATAATCATTAGCGATCAGGGTTTTGGCAAGCACTATTTTTTACGAAACAGCGTTGATAAGTTGAGATTAATAATATAATAATATATGAAATGTAATGTATCCATTTACACAAAGAATAAAAAATATAAAATAGATAGTCAAACCTTTTGCTCAGTTTCTAAACGGAAAACAATGACAATTTATTATAGAGACACGACGCTCATCACTGTATGGTCTGGAGTTCGCTTCCAGCGGCCGTGCATTCGAATTCGACATAAAAAAACACCGGAACCCAGAGGGTTTATATGACCTGTGCTGTCGCTAACCTAAAACGTAAAAAAAATCAATTGATTCCGATTTCACCTGACTCATTAAGAAACCGGCTTAAATGGATGTAAGCAGTTAAGACCATTATGAATATTTTTAAAAATCTAAGCCTTGCGATCAGTTGACTGGATGGCGACCGTCTCCGAAATACTTATATATAAATTAAATACATATAGATTTTTATTTAAAAAAAACTACCGGCCGTAATCTATCATTTGTGCAATTTTATCATAGAGATTGGACTGTTTTTGGAAAGATAATGATGGAATGGCAAGAATGCTCGCATCTTTGATAACGACTGAAAATTTTGAAGGAGTGTACTATAATACCAGGATTTTGTTAATTAAACCAACGAAAAATATGATAATTCAAAAAAAGGACGGACGGTTAATTCGAAAATACGTGTAAAGTCATAATTAGTCATCACAAATCGTGCTTTTTGTTTGTATTATTATATAATTCAGCGCATCAAGATTAACAAGTAAAAATCTTTTCCACATGATTTCATCAGGAAAGTTTTTTGTGAATACAAAAAAAAAAAAAAAAAAAAAACTTAGAAAATGACCTTTATTCTTTTAAAACTGTTTCTTTTTTTATGTAGTCTGTAGTCACCTTTACAAAAAATCAATTTTTTCTACAAAGTGTGTTTAAAATTATTCCAGTATTTTCACAATATAATTGACACTTTTGTCTGGTTGGCAGTTATCGTAGAATAATATTAATAAATATTAATCTTTTCCAGGAATTCATAGACGCTGGTGTGATATCCTTGCAAAAGAAAAATACTTAAATCGCATAAATACATAAATATACTGT
>CM077112.1:3909915-3923385 GCA_039619505.1 Cimex hemipterus | reverse complement strand
ATTATTATTAATTGAATTATAATTTATTAATCTATCATTAAGATATTTTTCTAATTTAATTTTTATCTTTTACCTTTAATCACTAATTAATTATTAATTTCTTACAGTATTTACTGTGATAATATTGTATTTATTCATGTTATAATTCCCGTTTTTCACGTTCAAATTGAGCGCCTTTAAAACACCAGCTGCTACAATAATTGGAACGTCGCGTTGGCCGGGGATCAGTAGGTTCACTTTTGCAATTCATCTTGTGAGACGTGGTTGAAGAACTTCTTTAACCTGATGACGAGCTAAAAGCTCGAAATCTGGATTCCAAAACAACTGAGCAGGAACTATCTTTTTAAAAGGACATTTTGTTTTTTCATATTTTTAAACTATGCGTTAAAAAATATGATTTTTCAAATAAAACTGTTATCATTTCAATGGAAAATAGGACTAAAATATATCAATGGATGAAAGAACTCGTTTTAGTAAAATTTTGTTGGGGTTGGAACTAGATGTAAAAGTTAGTTTCCATGAGTTATGTTCAAAGTTGCTGCAAACTATAACACGCGACTGTCTTTCCAAAAGATTTAAGTTACATTTGCAACAAACCACTCGGCTGCATTCAAAGAGGGGAAATTTAAACGTTGCCCTTGGAATTTTCCCAGACCCTAAAAATATATGGGCCAATGTAGATCCCGCAGAGATACGGGCGAATCCCCGGTACCGTTACTAACACGCTGCGGAGCTACATTTCACCATAAAAACAGAAAGTTCTCCCCCTTCTTTTATGTGGCTGAATAATCCCACTAGAGTCGGGGAAAAGCGCCCTTACTTAAAAATTATACTGTGACTTGTTACAAATAATAATATGACATAATTTTTTTCTGTTATTGTTCTACAGGTGATTTAAACAATTTAACATTCCGTAAACACGCCATGAAAGAATTACACCTTATTTACTAGAATAACAGGAATTTTCTTGGCTGTTATTTTTGATCATTTTTTATAGTTGTTTATTTCGTCTATTTACTAAAAATTAAACAATTAATAAACATTAAAATTAGAAAAACCTTCTTCTTTATTTGTTTAGAAAATAAATATTAAAATCAGTTTTATAAGTGGTATCTACTGTTATTTATTTACAAAGTCTTTATGATTTTACAAACAAAATACAATAATTCATCAATGAAGAAATGTATTCTTTCATCTACAAAGAAACTTGGAACTTTTCTGTTTTTTGTATGGTATTGTCATAGGATAGTACCACATATTTGTATTATATCATATATTGTATTTTGGAATATATTCGTTATTCAACTTGAAAAACATAGTCGATTGGTAATAAATATAAAAGGTTTGAAAAAGGAGTTCTCAAAAGAGAATTTTCAGTTATGAATAATGGCTTTAAATAACAATTACTGGTTCCGCCCCATGTGACAATATCATAGCAAATTATAGACTGAACCAACGCATAATAAACTGATTTTAACAATTTTAAATTTAGGAACTTTCTCAATTCACTGAATTTATGAAGGGGTATTCTCAGTCAATTTCTCAGTTTAAAAAAAATTAACTTAGAGTGTAATATAACTCCTAAATATTTCGTATTATTTGTAATTGGTATGGGGGAACAGTTACAATTAAATGTATTATATAAAAGAAAAAATAAGGGGCCTAAAACCGTACCTTGAGGGATGCCGAGACGATATGGATTGCTATAGACAGTTCCAACTTTTGTTATCTGCGTTCTACCCACAAAATAAGACTTAATAACTCTACAGGAACCTCAACAAATGCTATAGATTTTTTAAAACTTTTTTTTTAATTCACTAGTTTTCATGGTCCGCTTGACCAATTACTTAAGTTTTTTAGTTGAGATAAAAAGGTTAGTGTCACGAGAGGGATTCGAACGATCTTCGTGTAGATACGCCGCTGCTGTACCACTTGACCAATCATGACTTCAATCCATTCGGAGACTAACTTTCTTATCCCAACCCCACCTCTCTAATTTTCCTTCCTTTTTGCCATTTTGCGTTATAGGATTGGATTCTAGACGATAAACAAAATGCCACGGAGAGCTCTAGTGAAGATATACTTCATTTCACTTGCTAAATTTACTATTTCCGTGGTCCGCTTTACCAATTAGCATATTTCAATTAATTAAGGTTTTTAGTGAGATAACAATTAAAAAAAATGTTTTCCTGGGAAGGAGTTCAGCTTCCCGTCATATCCAGAGTTCGGTTGTTTTTGGAAAGCAAGTTTACTTGTGTAAGGCATAAGTTAAAAAGTCTTAATGATTTACCTATCCCTGACCGATTGTTAAATCCAAACAAGCAAGATTGAACAGTAGGGTTTAATAGAGCAGATGACGTCTGAAAAATTTTCTACGGGGAGACAACCGGCAGTTCATGTACTCACCTTGTACCATTTTAATGAAAAGTAAAATATTCTTCACTTTATTTTATAAACTACGAGTAGGTAAATAAAACAAATAGTAGTGAGATTTCTATTTTTATTCACTAGGATCACGCACGCTATTACAAAATTCTTGCATTGTCCATTTATTTTTTAGAAAGTAAGTTAATTTTTGATAATGCTAGTTTTATAAGTTTTTTAAAGTTGTAAGTTATAGGCGGGTTAATAATGACGTAACTACAAATAACCATATTCATATTTTATTGAAGTAAAATAAGTAGGGTTGTAGGGGTTGTTTTCATCGCCCCTTCATACAAAGGTTTGCTTGTCTTTGTAAGCTACCCAAACATTAGGCAGCTTACAAAGACTAGCAAACCTATGTATCACAGGGGTAATGAAAACAACCCCTACAAATGCACTAGAAACCTTGCTAAACCTACCTCCACTAGAAATATTCATGCAGGGAGAGGCTAGGAAAAGCTCATTCAGGCTCCAAAAACAATTAAATTGGAAAGGAACCAAACAATTCGGGCACACAACCATAATTAACAAAATCAGACACCCATTACTAGAAATGGGGACTGACTAAATGGTCCCGGAAACAATCTTCACGACCTCCTACAAAATCTCAACAGACTATAAAGTAAAGGAAAAACTCAGGAGAACATCGGATACAATGATATGGTATACAGATGGCTCCAAAACAAATGAAGGAACTGGATCAGGTGTTTTCTGCACATGAGCAAACTCATTAGGGAAATACAGCTCGGTCTTTCAAGCAGAAATACATGCTATCAATGCTTGTGCCCTGGAAAATCTTAAAAGAGGTTACACTGACAAAAAAAAATCCTCATAAGAACAGACAGCCAAGCAGCTATTAAAGCACTGGCATGTACAAGGATTACATCAAAATTAGTCAGTGAATGCATCCAAAATCTCCAAAACCTGGGGAAACACAACAAGGTAACGGTATCCTGGGTGCCAGGGCACAGGGGAATTTTGGGTAATGAAGAAGCAGACAGACTGGCCGGAGGAGGATCCGCAAGACCATACATAGGCCCCGAGCCGATCGTTGGGATATCGAAAACAAACAGAATCCTCCAACGCAGAATGGATCCAAATAAAACAAAGAGAAAAATGGATAAACTCTAGCAGTGCTAGACACAGTAAACTTATGATAAAACAACCCTCACCAAAACTAGCAAAAACACTACTACAATTGGAGAGGACAAATCTCAGAGGAGTGGACTACTAACCGGCCACTGGCATCTGAGAAAACATCTACATAACATGCGCATATACAATAATGATCCCATTTGCAGACTATGTAATGAGAAGGAGGAAACAGCCACTCGTATTATCTTCGAATGCGAAACAACGGCTCAATGGAGGTTCAATCTGACGCATAAAAGCGACTCAGAGAACCACATTGAAGCAATAACAGTCAATGACTTGATACTTCTGAGAAAAAGGATCGATTCTATTGACTAAACCAAGGAACTACGAAGGTACAATAAGCCAGAAGGCTGCAGTGCCTGGGCACACAAACCCCACTTCCTAGTACCTTTGCCACCATTCCATTCTAAAGTAAAATAAAAAATGAGCATTTTACTTGATAATTATTGAAAACTAACATTACCGTTATATATTTATTATAATAGGGGTAGATTTTAAACTAAAAAAATCTATTATAAAAATAATAATTAATAAATAATATAAAATACAAATAAATTAAATTTATCTTAAAACCAAATAGATAAAAACTTTACATGGTGCGACGAGTCGACAGTTTTGCACGACAACCTATCTTGCGGGATTAGTCGACATATCCCCCCTTTTATTCATATTTAGTGCACTTACATGAATGACTAATTGCCTAAGTACGAGACAGAGCTACACACTGACGCAGACAGAAAGATGGAGAGAGAGAGAGAGAGGGGGGGTGAGAGTGAAAGGAATAAGTATGAGCAATACTCAGTGAACATTTTGTATTATAGATGAAATAATAGTTGTAATTCCTTACTAAAAGATATTACAATCGAATCAGTAGGCCAAGTTCAAGGGGGGAAACGATATGCACAGATTGGGTTTTGTGCCAGCCGGGCGAGGAAAAATCTGGGTCGAGGGTTCAAGGGAGGCGAATTAGGGCGCCCTTCTCTCCTCTGGTCCTTTGGCACGTAACCAGTCCGGTTCCCAATAGCGCGCCACGGTTGTCGAACTTGTGGTAACTTTTCCTCACCATCTTTCCACCTCTCACCAAACGGGATAAACTAATATCAAAGCCAAATTGTGGATTTAGCTAGTTATTAGATACGTTTTATCGGGCCGTATCACACAGCCGGGCCCAAAAATTAAACGCGATTGTGATTTTTGCTTGTATTGCAAAAATGTCCTGTTAAAATCTTTAACATTTAACATGTCATTTTACATTAAATACTTTTTTATGAAAATATTTTAAAACGTTTCTCACGTTAGCTACATAATTTTTATGAAAATATTGATAAAATAAAACTTGGCTGTTATTCATTGCTGAGCAAAGAGCGTTGATTATTAAAAAATAAAATCAGCTAAACAGAAATGTATAAAACTATAATGGCTGACACGCAGTAAAACTGAAAATTTTAATTTTAAAAATGTACCAGCTTGTTTGATCCAAACGTAGTATTATCATGGATATAATTTTCAAAAAAACTTTATTTTTCTGTATAATAGATCGTTATTACAGTTTTTCTAAGGTTTACACTTTTTAGGTTGTATGTGACCGATGTGACTAGCTAAATTAAACGAAAATAAAAAATGGAGAGCGAGAATTGAAATAAAAACCCGAAACTTTTGGGTTTAAAAAATTGATTAGCAAACTGTATTTTCTAGTATCTTTTATACTGTGTTTTTTAGTATTCGGTTGTTTAATTATATGTTTGATTCGTGAGGAACCGTCAAGAATGAAGGATGTTTAGAAAACCACATTTTTTCATTTTTTTTGCAGACGTTTCGACCTTTATTCGGGACATCTTTAGGTGGGGTACTATTCTTGTGATGTCACACAGGATTTATATATATATATCGTAAATCCTGTGTGACATCTCAAGAATTGTCGAAATGTTTGCAGACAAATAAAATCAAATCGAACGTCTTTTTTTTAAACTACCTCATTTTTAACTTTTGATGATCTGAAAAGAAATTAGGTCTTCAGCCAGAATCAGAATTTCAACTGCGTACATCAAGACCTTGACAACTGTACCAGCCTCTCTGACACCCCCCTTCGCCCTTTCAGAAGCTGCGAGCAAGTCATGAAGAAAGAACGAGAACAATAAGGGACGGAGCATACAACCTTGACGGACACACGATTTGACCTCAAGAATCTCTGAAATGCACTGGTTGCCTTTTCCTGCAGAAGATGATTGACGGTACAAGCTCTTCAAGGTATTAATGAATTTTGAAGAGACCTCGAAGTTGAAGACTTTGAAATACAAGGCTTTTCGATCTATCGAGCCAACAAAGAAACAGTATAACTTCCTTTTTTTCTGAGAAGTTTTAGTTTTATAATATTCATTAGAATGAACGAATTGTCAAATGTTGAATAGCCTCTTCGAAAGCCCGACTGTAATTCTCTAAGAAGGGAGTTATTTAATACAAGGAAATCTAGGCGGCGAAGTAAGGGAGCAGTAAAAATTTTTCTGATAGAATTCAACCACGAGATTCCTCTACAGTTAGGACCTATACTTAGGTTCCCCCTATAGGACACATCATTAATAATTACTTCACCAAACTCTCCGCGGCGATTTCATTTATCACCGAGAATCAAATAGATTTCACGATATTTGAAAATGGTAAAAAGGAGGGAAAATTCAAAAGGTGGGGTTGAGATTTAGAAGTTAGTGTCCAAGTGGTTCAAGTTCACGATAGTTCATGTGACAGGAGCTGCGGATTTAGCCGAAGGTTGGGTTCGAATCCCGCTCGTGACACTGACAGTTTATCTCAACCAAAACTTTAGTTAATTGAAAATTATTTGTTAACGCTGATATGATGTGAGAAACTTTAAATTTAAACGTATGGATTTGGTTTAGGATAAACGAATAGTACGCTGAAGCAATTCCAAGAAAACAGGAGGGTCTGTTAATCGTCTTGTAAATTCTAAGTTAATTTCCTTTCTGTTTTTTTTGTGTTCTTTCCATCTTGTATAGTTGTTTATATATTTGTATATGAGATTGAGATTCCAGTGGAGTTTACAGTCAAGGTGGTAAATAAATTAACAAAACAGATTGATTATAAAACTAGGGATATTATATTAATAGGTATTTTCAAACTAAAAATGTTTACTTTAATTAAAAACAAATGGGATTTATTCAAGAACAAAAAATTTACACTTTTATAAACAAAAAAGCTTTTAAAATGCGGTCAATAAAATCCTTTTATTTATACATTGGAAAAAGATCTTTTTATTTTTACATAATGATGGAATAGTGTCGGGACGGAAAACAGAGTTACACCGTTTGCGATAAGATGACAGTGAGTCCCGTAATCGCAAGCGATAAGAAACGACAAAAGCATATAGTTTAACCTAGTTTAAGACAATTAATTTGGAATTTCGTTTTTGAATAGAAATACCAAGGGGCGTTCTGCCCGGATGAAGGTCGGATGTTGGCATTTGGAAGAGTCTCAAATTTAAATGGCGCTGACATTAAAAACCTCCGCCGAGGGAAAACAGGCCTCCTCGGAAATCCGACATCAAACAAGGAATTTGGGAGGGTTAACAAACAAAACAACGGGGCAAAACAAAGCCTGATTGCTTTCTAAGAATAATTTAACACTTACCAGATTCCCCTTTTCTCTATTTTAAGCATTTTATTGTATTGGATGAATAATTTATTTGAAAGGCTAATCATAAATTCAGATTTCTAAGCAAGATACACTGCTCTAAATACAATTGTTCGGTAGAATTTTTTATTTTATTTTGAAATCACGAATTTTATAAACAAGTACTTTAATTATTAAGGTAAAGGGTGTATAATTGTCCTTTTTTATAATAAAAAAACGAATATCTCAAATTCTTAAACAGACAATATCAAAGAACTTTTGCTTTTCCTTACAGTATTGTTCTAATGTTTTTGATTCTGATGATGCTTTCAAAAATAAATTCGAAATAATTAAGGTTTTTGTCGAAATAGAAAAGTCAGTGTCATACGCGGGGTTCGAACCCACGACCTTCGGCTGGGCCGCTGCTCTACCACTTGAGCTATCGTGTCTTCGATCCACTCGGACACCAACTTCCAATCTCCGCCCAAGCTTTTGATTCCCTCCTTTTTGCCATTTTTCCAGTTTTAATCTAACTTTAATCGAGTGCAAGGAATCGTGAAATAAATCTATTTTAATTTTTCAGCAATCTCATTATCCTCGGTAAGTGGTAAATATAAGTTCTGGATATCAAGGACCCATTTCAACAATTTCCGACCCCAAATGAGATCAGCAAAAATACGGCGGGAGCTAACCGGCTGTAGACTAAGCCAGTTCAACCTTTCCCAGTAATTCAGATTTGATGCGGGTGCGCCCTTCTGGTGTTTACTGGTTCCTCGATCCTCCTTCCCCAGGAGAATCCTCTTAAAAGACACGGGGCTAACAATCCTTGGTGGTTCATGCCAAGATGACCAGCTAGAAATTAGAAATCTTTATGTAAGGTTGAGATAAAAAAAGTCAATGTCGCGAGCGGAATTCTAACTCCCAACCTTTTGAATCCCCATTTTTTGCCATTTTCTATCTTTTCTTAAAATTAAAAAAAAATTTCAACAGATGTGTCATATTTTAGCAATATTATCATTGTAAACATAAATCACTTCAAAAATATATCGTTTTCGAGTAGATGACTAAGGAAATTTTGAAAAACGCGGTCAACCAATTTGGTTGATTTTGATTTTTGTGTTTTGAATTCTAATTTGAATTTTACGATTCACATAATGTTTTTAAGATATCTTTCAATTAATTAATCTGTACTTATGGTATTGGTTGAGATAAAAAAAATCAGTGTCACAAGCGGGAATAGAACCAAAGCCGCTGCTCTACCACTTGACTTATAGTGACCTCGATCGTGACACTAACATCCCTTCTCAACCCCGCCATTTTTTGAATTTTCCCTTCCTTTTGTCATTTTAGGAATGTCGTATAATCTATTTAATTCTCGGCGACGAATGAAATGGTATTAGAAAATTATACTTCATTTAATCATATTAAAATCACTAGTTTTGTGGTCCACTTGATCAATTAATATATTTCACTTCATTAAGGGATTTGGTCGAGATAAAAAAAAGCTCAAGTGGTAGAGCAGCGGCGTATTTAGCCGAAAATCGTGGATCTTGGGTTCGAATCCCGATCGTGACAGTGACTTTTTTACCTCGACTAAAAAAAGTTAATTAATTGAAAGATGTTAACTGGTCAAGCGGACTACAGAACTAATTAATTTAATAAATTCCTAATGTTGGGTATATTTTGTTAAGATTATTGTAATTAGATTTTATAACTTTGAAGAAAGCTTAGGTGTGAGAAATATCAACAGTTCGGTTGTTTCAATATCCGTGGTTTTTTTCTGTTCTCTTCGAGATATTCGATTTCGTACGTATATAATTAAAATGAAACCAATTGGTTTTATTTATATTTTCTACAATTCTCCATACCTACGGACTTTGTTTTATGTATTCTACAATTTTCTAGGAGTTTTGTCTTACAAGTTCAATTTTTTTTTGACAATTTTAGAACAAAAATTTGCTTCCTTCGTTTCTGAGGAAAATCGGGGACTCGATAATGGGAAATATAACGTAATTTAAACAAACTCGCCAGAATTTAAGCTAGAAAAGCTTCTAGTAGAGTCTCACGTGATAATCGATACTTGATTTTCTAAACCCTCAAATGTGCCTACTTTTTTATAAAAAAAGTAAAACTGAAATCGCTTTTCAGCGAGTTTTTTAATTTTTGCCTCTACTAAAACGTCTAGTTTTCACCAATAAAAATGTACTATTGTCGAAGTTTTATCGATTCAATTTCACATGAATATAATCGTTAACCAGGTGATTTAGGATAGTTCAGCCTTAGGATTTGTAAAAATACTGTATAGTTTATAACGAAAAAATTTCATGTTTGAAAAACCCGCAATTTTACTTCAAAATTTCAAATTCTTGTATAATTAAAACTATTAACTTTAAGAATGTATTCGTAGCCATACGTACTAAAAAAATTCAGAAATATTCAAATAAACTTGATATTATCTATTATTCAAAGTACACTGTAAATGTCAAAATAAATGGCAGAAAAAGATAAAAATTAAATCTAAACTCTCAATTGTGAAGAGAGATATTTCATCTTTTCAAAGCCACATTATAAATCAAGGAACGATTTACATAAAATAACAATTTTGTTTTGACGATTCTGACAAAGAAATATTGCATTCCCATAACTGGGTTAAAAAAAAAGAAAAAAATCTTTCTTAACCCTTTTTAGTTTTTCCGCTTCTGTCGGTTCTTCCTAAAAAACTGGCAAAATGTTCTTCCGTCGTGAATGAATGAAGCTCATATTTATTTATTAGCAGATATTAAATATTAGCCAGAGAAGAGTGAAAGAGGGATTTGACGGAATTCCTTCGTCCATTGTAAATCTCCCACCTCTGTTTCCCCAGTTTATCTTTAAAATGGATCCTTACCGGGTAACGCCGTAAAACCGAGCCTTGTCACCCCAGGGTAAACAGACTAACCCCTCAGGCCGATAAGGCTGGAGACACGTACTGCGATTTCAAGAGAGTAAATTGGTTTTTGACGTGGGGTTAGCTTGGGTTATTTTCGCCTGTGCATATTGGCCGAATTCACTTTTCACGAGGTGTAAGTTAATAATTTTTCATAAATTGATTAGAAAAATGTAAATTTATAGATTAATCACAATTGCTTTGTTCAGAATTAACAATTTACCTTTAATTTTATCATTGACTCAATTAATCATAATCACAACTTATTTATAAAATGTTTAAACTTGATTAGGCTAAAAAAAGTCCGTTTATAAAAACGTATGCAAATAAAATAAAAATACGATTGAATAGAAATTAAACTTACACGGGACAAAAAACGTTCGGTTTAAGGTTTGAAGGACAAGATGAAATCTAGAAACGAAACTAAAAGGTCGGAGGAAGCACCTTGAGAAGTCAAGAGTTTGACGCGAGCGAACAATTTGATGATGATGAGATCGTAGGAGTCAGAATGGGCGAATATCATCTGATAAAAGAAGAGCACGCGAAAAATTAAACGTTCAAGCTTGCATTTAACTTCCCCAGTGAGTCCTTCATATCACTTATCGATATAAGAACGAAGAAGAAAAATGGACGAAATTACGTTAGGTGTTGTCCCGATAAAAGAAGGTTGCCGCACGATGTAGGGAGATCTGGATGGCATGAGGTCTCCAGAACGAGGTCTGATCAAGGACAAAAAGATATGGAGTGTGGAACAGAAGAAAATAAGGTTAATAGGAAACGAAGGGAAACGTGAGAGGACTGGAAGGTTGAAATGAATTTAAACACGATTTCCCGAAACCCATCCACACCGTCCCAGAAGCTAGTTGAATTCATGTCCTGATTTTTCCGTTTGCAACCGGCAAGTCAGGCGTTAGGAGAAAATAAAAAATAACATAAATTTGTCAATAATCAGAAAAATAGATCGGAGCGATATTTTAAGGATTTCGATAATTCTTTAATGTACAATAAGAAGAAAACAAGGGAAGCGGACCTTTTTGTACCTTCAAGGAATACATAAGTGATGGGTTGGGATGTTGCTATTCAGGACGGTGATTATTTGAGGAATGCCTGAAAATAAACACTGAAACGAACGTAGATCATCGAGAGAGAAAGAGAAAAAGAGAGAGTGAGAGTGAGAAAGATTTTAAGCTTACCAATGAGAATAGTATGATATAAGGTTTCAAAGGGTTAAAAAGTCGTCATTGTATCAAAAGTCAATATCTTTCTACATATCCGTGGAAATTTTTAGAGTTTAACGTGGTAAGTAAGGAGATTGAGGTAAGTAAATAGGCATTTGTAATTGGACTAATTTTCCAAGAGGCTTAGAAACTTTAGAGATAAATATCTATTTTAGCCGGTTTAATGAAAATGAATATCGCTCCGGCCGATTCAGACGATTTACAGAGTCACTAACAACAGGAAACAAATCTCCCTGGGCGGCAGCTAAGAATCTTTTATCTTACCACAAAATATCTACCCCGCTTCTCCAAATCGATGGCAGTTGGGCCAAGTCAGATGAGGAAAAAGCGAATGCTTTTGCATCTTACCTGAACACAGTGTTCACCCCACGCGTCAACATAATAGACTATACTTATTCAGACCTTATCAACGAATATTTACTTTCACCGATTCCATTATCCCTCGCTCCAAAAGCTTTTTCCCCTTCTGACGTTCATTCTACCATACAACACCTAAAATCCAAGAAAGCCCCAGGTTTTGATCTTATTGCTCCAAAAATTCTCCAACACCTTCTAAAAAAGGCCATCATATTCATTAGATATCTATTTAATTCTGTACTTCGTACAACCTACTTCCCTATAGCTTGGAAGCACTCGTATATTCGAATGTTCCCTAAGCCAAAAATGCCAACACATTGTACTACTTCATACAGGCCAATAAGTTTACTACCTACGTTGGGTAAAGTTCTAGAAAAACACTTACTTAAAAGAATTCTCAAAACATAATCCCAGCCCATAAATTCGGTTTTCGCAACCGCCACTCAACTGTCCAACAGTGTCACCGCGTGGTAGACGTTATTTCATCCTCCCTTGAGATGGGACAGTACAGTATCCGGGGCCTTCCTTGACGTAAGCCAAGCTTTTAATCGAGTTTGGCAGCCGGGCCTGCTGTTCATGGTCAAGGACATCCTTCCATCTACCTACTATCTCGTACTTCACAGTTACCTCACTGACCGATTCAGTGTCATTGAAGGCCATTCCCTCTCTTCATATTTTCCTATCCATGCTGGTGTTCCTCAGGGTAGCGCTCTGGCCCCTACACTGTACCAGGTTTTCACAGCTGACATGCCAACTCTTCCCGAAACCACCACATTCACATTTGCAGACGATACGGCAATTCTCTCTAGCAACCCCGACCTTGTCATTTCCACTCGAAACCTCCAACAACACCTCATACTACTAGAGTCTTGGTGTAAAAAGAATAGGATAAAATTTAACACGGAAAAATCCACCCACATTACCTTCACTCTTCGTAAAAAGATCTCCCCCCCCTGTTTTCTTAAACTACACTCCTCTCCCAACTGCGGACAAGGTGCGGTACCTCGGATTGTACATCGACAAACGGCTGACGTGGGATCCTCACACAACACTGAAACGTCAGGAGGTTATGATAAGATTTAGAATTCTTGCACGACTTCTTGACAAACGCTCGAATTTACCTCTCAAAAATAAAAGACTGCTTTACAACACTATAATTAAACCGATTTGGACTTACGGACTGGAAGTGTGGGGTTCAGCCAAACATTCCAATATCCTCTGCATTCAAACTGCCCAGTCTATAATACTACGAACAATACTAGATGCTCCATTTTATGTATCGAACCAAACTACACATTTACATATTCCGTTCGTACAAGATGAAATACGTTTCTGTTACCGTAAATTTCACAAAAACCTCCCAACTAACGTAAATCAACACATCAGAAACCTCGCATCCCGACGAATCCCCTCAAACCCTCGCCGACTGAAGAGACATTGGCCGCGAGATCTTCTAGTGATAGTGATGATAGTGAAAGTGATAGTGACACACGTATCACAATATTATTGTAACATTAAAGTAATACCAACGGGTGTTTTCTCCACTCTTGATTTTCATTTTGTTTTGTTTTAAATACCGTTCTCACTGTTTTACTTATTACCTACTTTAAGGTAGGTGTAATGTAGAAAAAAATATATATTTAAAAAATTTATTGCATTGTATAAATTCCACATCCTGCATGTATTTGTTAAATCAAAACACTGTTTGTAAATCCCAGGAACTGAAGATGATCTCAATAAAGATCGAAA
>CM077112.1:3821345-3904915 GCA_039619505.1 Cimex hemipterus | reverse complement strand
ATCATTCCATAAAATATATTATTATTTAATAGGTCTACTGAGGTGGTCAGGAAACCATTAAACTCAGCCGTACAAAAGGGACAGGTAGGCTAAACCATCAACACTTGCAAGTCGTGAAAAATTGTTGGTACATGACGCCGTGCTAATTTATCCCTATTCATTTTCATTAAACCCGTTATTCTTATCTGAAATAGTTATCTTTAAAGTTTCTAAGCATCCTCAAGACTTCAAAAAATTAAGAAACAATAAGTCACTAAGAAACACACATGTAACATAAACACTAGTGAAATATACACGTATTGTAATCAACATTTTTTTTTTATTTCTGCTCGTATTTTCTTCCAGAATATATTGTATTTGCCTGATCAAACAACACAGGATTATTTCGCACAGACTGGATGAGTTTTTGTCAATTATGTTGAACGTGCATATTTTAGTTATGCTTTCATTAGAAGTTTCTTAGTGGCCTGTTTTTTTCATAATTTATTGAAGTCGTGAGGCGGCTTAGAGAACTTTAGAGATAAATATCTATTTCACATAAGAATAACAGATTTAATGAAAACGAATAGGGTGAAATTAGCACGGCGTTAAAGTTGTACGGCCGTGAAAACTGTTAAATACAGTCAATAAGAAATCCGACGATCACGGTCCCGTGACTGCGGCAGCACGGTCGCGCGCCGGGCGAGTATGAGGCAAAGACATTCAGTTTCCAAGATTATTTTCAAATGATTATTTGGAGATCGTGAGATGCTGTCTGATGTGAAGTAGGCTTAAGAAAAACAATTTCCTTAATCGTGCAACGTTCCGACCTTTATTGAGCTCATCTTCAGGGCCTTGTATTTATAAACATTGTTTAAATTACACAATGTTTATAACTCACAGTCCCTGAAGGTGGGCTCAATGAAGATCGAAACGTGAGATGCAGTCGGGTGGGACGGTTTAGAAAAACATTTTCTTTATCGTGCCATCGTTAAAGACAAATTAAACAGTCAGTTATATCATCTATCACTTTTATAAATTACGAATGGCCAGCTTTAATGAAAATCGGGTTTGTTTGGATGTAAAGTACAATGACAACAGTATTATAATATATACAGTATTATAGTATAAATCGTAAAAATAATGCACTTGAGCTCGAATGTCCATTGGTTTCATTTTCACCTATAAAATACACCTGAAATTGGGAATCTTTTTGAAACTGGGCATTTTTTAGAAGAATATGTCAAGAAAAATATGCAATATATTATTTATAAATTTTTACAAAAAAAAAAAAAATAAAAATAAATAAAATAAAAAATAAAAAAAAGCAGAAGCAAATAGTCAGAAAAGAAAAATCAAAAAGTAACTTTTTTTTATCCAGTTGTAGTCATCCTGATATCAGTGAATATTGAGTACCCCATCAACATCAATGAGATTAGTTACATTAATAAGTGTAAAGGGTGAGAAACAAATATTGAAAATTTCACCACCCTGAGTAAATGGATTGGATTTGGACAGATTGCATTGGGGCCTGAAATGATCTAGCTCCTGGATCTCGACCTGTGATGGACCAACAGTATACTCAAAGTCTGCTCCAAGTAATAAAACAATCCTTAGGGGGGAAAAAAGGTTCCTACTCAGTAAGTTGTTTTCCAAACCGGATTTCGAGCCCTTAGCTCATCATCAGGTAAAAGGATTTCTAAAAGTATTTTTGCAATTCATGTCGAGAGACGTGGTTTCAGAAATCTTTCAACCTGACGATGAGCTTGAAATCAGGTTTGGAAAACACTTACTGCGAGTATGATCTATTAAAAAAAACAAAAAAAAACTGAGTGATAGGTTAATTCTGTTAATTACATTCCTTTTTTCGTTCGGTAGATTTGAACTTATGTAAATTATTAATTAATAATATATAATTAAATTGTGAAATTTCTTACTGATGTCTGTGATGGACCTGGAATTTGACACTTACTTTTTGAAATTTTTTCAATCTTCATCGCAAGAACACACTGAAGATGGCGGACTGCCGATGCACCTCTGACAGACCGACCCAGTGAGGATATGTTATCCGACTCCTTGACTTCCCACTGCACACCAAAAATGAATGTTTATTAGGCGCTTTGTGAAGCCATAAATAAAGCTGACAATTCGAATTTGCACCTCTTCGTTTATTTTTAAAGTTCTTTTATGCCTTTGTTTTATTTTTGTATTAGTAGAATAGATTTAACAGGCGTTCTCTGTGACTCCATGACTTCCCACTTGCTTTGCATTTTGTGCAAAAACCTTCTGATTTATGGCATAAAGTGTAAGGGTGTAGGGAGGTTTAAATCAAGATACCTAGATATGACATTTCGACAGTAAAAACAATCGAAAAGACCCTATAAACTCCAACCCCTTTGTTTGATTCTAACTCATATGTTCTCAGTTTTGTTACTTTTCACTCTCTGTGTCATTTAAAAATTGTTTGTTTTTAGACTAACACAATATTTGAACATAGAGGTGAAGATCTCTGTTTGATTATGGTGCAATATAACTAGGCCAATGGAAATATAAAACTAATAAGCCTAAAAGAGGGGCACACTTAGCCAGCACAATGGAATGCAATGATGATCCACTGTCTCATTTACGTAGGGTTTGCACGTCTTTGATGTGAAGCGCACGCCAAGGCCAGTATCACAATCACAATGCCTCTTTTCCTCTTGATGCATTATTATGAGCAAAACTGTGCAATAAATTGTTAGTTAAAATTATTGAGTAAAATTACCTAATAAATTTTTAGTTACATTTTATAAGCAAAACTGTGTGTTGATAGTTAAATTTTATGAGGAAAATCGTGTAAATTGTCAGTTAAATTCGTTCTACCAATAAACGGTTTTCCGGAGTTTTGATAAATTTTTTGCTTTGCCATTCTAATTAAATTATTTCTGTAAAACCTTGAGAATTTGTTATTTCATTTAATTTGGTTTACATTAAAATAAGCATGTTGTAATTAATACACTGACAGGTAAAAAATTCCATCCACTTGTAATATAATTGGATTTGTATACATTTTAATATATTAATAAAAGTTTCACATTTTTTAACGTTTAATAATTGAGTCGGACTAAAAAAGTAAATTGCTAAGGAGAATGAAAAATAAAATAAAAAATTAGAAAAAGACAGACAGAAAAAATTTGTTTTTTGTTTTATATTTTCAATTAATATTGTGTATTTCCTCCTCTTACCATAATTACTACATCTCGAAGACGCTTCGGCATACTTTCTACCAATCTGGAAATATCTCTTTGCTGGAGGTTAGCCCGTTCTTCACGAAGAGTCCTTTTAAGATCGTAGTGTATCAGCGATGGGGATGTGCTCTTATTCATCTTTTGAGGTTATCCCATAAATATTTGATGTGGTACAAGTCTGGAGAACGGGCTGGTCAGGCTATGACCCTGATGTTATGTTGTTAAAGGTATGAGTCTACTATGCGAATCACATATGGAAAGGTATTGTCCTGCATTAGAATAGGATTGTCGCTGATTTCATCCACATAGTGAATGGCTATGAAAGAACCTCCACGAACAACCAACTTTGTGGGACCACTGAAATTACCACTTACACCACCACTGAGCTACGTTGAAAAGGAAAGCTCTGGGAAAAATTACAAGCTTTTCATTTCGTCTTCACCACGCTCTTCTCTTTCACACTGGAGATCATAAAGCAAACACTCATCTGTAAAAAGTACATTACACCGATCATCCAAAGACCAATGGCTGTGTCCTTGAGCAAATAGAAGCAATGCAACTTGGTAGGTTCTGGTTAACTATCGTTCTCTTCCGGGGTGAAAAACCATCAATCCATACTGATGTAATCTACTTCGAAGAGTGCATTCAGAAATTTGGACACCTCGAACATCCCAGACCTGACGAATCGTTTGAACTTAAAGTCAATAGGGTGCTGCTTCCTTTCAGATTCAAATGAGACTTATGACAATGCAATTTAAAGGGCCGCCAAAAGCCCTTCCACAAGCGATCAGGAGGAGGAAGGAGATTTCCATGGGGGGAGAGGTCTGTTGGCTTGGAGCTGCACGAGAAGCAACATGTTGGCATTTTTCTTGGGCCGAAAGAGAAATGAAATGAACAAACTGCAAATTGACTTTGTATAGATCAAACAAATAAACAAAAATTTCTCTTGGTTAAACAATAAAAAAATCCTTTTCTTTTACTAAAAACAAATCAAAACAAAAAAGAAACTTGCGTCTCGCTGGAGAAAAATGGCTTTGATTCCGGGTTCTCTTTCGGCCCAAGAAAAATGCCAACGTGTTGCTTCTCGTGCAGCTCCAAGCCAACAGACCTCTCCCCCCGTGGAAATCTCCTTCCTCCTCCTTTTGATCGCTTGTGGAAGGGCTTTTGGCGGCCCTTTAAATTGCATTGTCATAGACTGAATAAATATTTTAAATTCCGTAAAAAGTTTTTCCTTTTATCCTTGTTTTGGATTAAGGATTATGTGTGTTACTTATATTTGATATTCCCAATTTAAAACATAGCATAAATAAATATTAATTGGTAAAAACCATGAGACAAATTAAGGGCAAAATTTTCCTTTATCAAGAATTTAAAAAAAAAATGGGTGAAATTTTTTGCCTGTCAGTGTATAATGTCAAAAATTCTTACAGTTTCAAATAAAAATATGCGTGTCTGGTCCTTTTGTCTTTGGCTGTATTCAACGCTACTAGACAAAGATTTGGACAGAGAGAAACTCTGTAGCATTGAGTGGCATCGGGCAAATGTGCGTGTGGGCAATATAACCTTATAAAAAATTGGACATTGGATTTCGGTCGGCCAATGTCGCATTGCATTGCATCAGGTACTGGTGTGACGTACGTTTCAGAAAAACATTTTCTTTACCGTGCCAACGTTCGATCTTTATTGAGATCATCTTCAGGGCCTGGGATTTACAAACATTGTTTACATTTAACAATTACATTTTGCATAAGGAAAAGTGAATTTATACAATGCAAAATATATTTTTTTATATATTCAATTAAAGTATTTCTGCTCACCCAATGTGTTTGTCTTCTGTGTAATTGCCTGCCATTGTTGCGTGTTGTGTTGAGAGTACCAGTGAGTGATGTTTTATTGTATTTGTTTTTTATATAAAATCACTTTTCCACATCCAAAAAGTAATTGTTAAATGTAAACAATGTTTGTAAATCCCAGGCCCTGAAGATGATCTCAATAAAGATCGAAACGAAGGAATGAAAAAGAAAATTTTTTTCTGAAACCTACATTACGCCAGACCTCATCTCACGGTTTTTCAATAATTATCGATTAACCGTCACTAATCACCACACGCGCGCACACACACACTTTACGTTCTACATTTGACGTTTGACTTTTGTGATTGATCAAACTTGAAATCTCCTTTGAAAATCCATTGGTGACGAATAATGATCGCCTCCGTTTTTACAGTTACATGCCGACAAGAAAAAACACTAATTTATTCGATCATTTCATCACCATTCAGGCATTCAACTTGTGTTGGGTACTTTCTGTTTAAGATGCCGACAGCCTTTGTGCTGAGGCTGGGAAGACTCCATTTCATTCTTCTGTTGTCTTATCTAGATGTGCAACAAAAATATTAGGAAGTAATTTTCACACAATAAAAGATGGAATTCAAAAGTCTCAGTGGAGAGGATGCTTATTAACAAGTTCATGTAATGTACTTTCGACAAGAGATCGTATCCAGTCAAAGTTTAAATTGTCAACTTTTTTTTTATTATTTATTTTTTTTTTATATTTATTTTAAAGTTGTGTGCTGTAGTATATATTGTTGATATACAAAACTATTTATTCAAAAGCATGTTTTAGTTAATTTAATTCATAAGTCACATGTGCTACTCATTTCTTAAGTTCGACCATGGCTAGGATGTAATTTGGAAGTCAGGTTTGTTATTCCTTGTATTTTCATTGCAATACTAAAATTAATATCTCTATCACTGAATTTGAACTTATTTTGAGGATTGTTAGAATATAATAAGATGTTAAAACATTTATTTAAAACTGAAATCAGATAATGGAATAATGTTGCACCAGAATGTCTAAATTTCTCAAGCCTAATAAGCTTTCATAAACAAAAACCATTGTTAAGCAGTTTTCTACCAGTTGATTCAGATGTTCAGAACATATACTGTTTGAATAATTAATAAATGAATAATGCCACAGGCAAACACAAAAGGTGTTACAAGCAAAAAAGTAGGTCTACCTATTTCTAAAAATTTATTTGTTAGTCACGAGTTAATTGAGCGGGCTATACGATTAATAAAAATACATAAAAATAAATTCCCTTATAAATTATCAATATGTCAGGTAACGATTAAAAAGACACTTGAAGGTCTTTTGTTAACATTTTGTGTACTTAAACTAATTAACATTTTTCATAAATCTCAAAAACAAAACAAAAAACTTAACAAAATAATAAACCCTTTACCACAATACAGTCCAAATTTAACAAAATAATTTTAATGTTATATTCCATATATAATTTTATAAAGACAAGAAAAAACCTGTTATTTTAGCTAAAAACGAAAAGAAAAATGTACATACGAAGAAAGAACTAAAAACAAAATTCATCCTTTCATTACCTTGTATATAATTCTCACATTACATTAAATTTTAAGTTTTTTGTTTTTCTACTTAAGTTCAGCTAAATGAAGCTCCTAGTTAACATATTTTGCAAATGAAAAAAATATTTATGGTTTCAATTTAGAAAATTTCTTTCTTCTATTTTCATTTTCATCACCTGGTTTTTAACGATATCAGTTTTAAGATAGTTGCTAATTGTAGGAGAATTTTTCAGTTGAAACCTACCAAAAGACTAAACAAATAAACAAAAATTAAAAATATAATTTAGCTAATAACTAACTTAATCAGATACAAAGTTTATGATTGGAGATATTACAGTTTAAAGTATACATTAAAAAAAAAAAAAATTCAACCTTAACGCCACAGGTCTCTCAAATACATTCTTTAATGTTGATTTACTTACAAACTAAATTGTAATTATTCCAAGTTTACTAATTTTTTCTGTTTTTATTTATTTAACAATATGAAATGATCGTAGGGATGTCATTGTACACTATGGTTCGTTAGATAAGGGGGTAATTGAACAAAACGGCCTATGAAAATGTACACCTCCTGAGCCATCATTCCATCTAGCAATAGTGAAGTGTGAGGCACATTCTGTCTACCAGGCAAAATCCAAGAGATATACTGGAAAAATTAATTAACTAGCTGTTTAAGATTGACGTACAGTTTATAATCATGCTTGAAAGGAGAAAAGAGGTTAACCTGGTAAAAGAAAAACTTATGGTGAATAGGATAATGCACCGTTATCTGTTAGACAGTATTTAAACCTCACCTTTCCCCATAAAAAGGGTTAAATATATTGTAGATGGAAAAATCCGGTCTAGAGAAACTTTTTTCGGACATAAAAGGGACATTGGATTCTGATTCTAAAATGTACATAGCACTTTTAAAGCCTTACGCATAATTTTAAATGTTCAGAAGAGTATAGAATTTAATTATCCCTGGCCTCATCCCCAATTTACCTTTTGGAAAGAAAAATATTTAAACTGAGAAGGCTGATCAATCACCAAAGAAAATATTAATCAACAGAGATTAACGCTGCTGAAAGTATGAAAGATTCAAAGACCTGGCAGAAATTCGAAGAATTGAAGCATGAAGCACAAAACTATGACTAATTGGGAATGGCCCCACCTTACTGATAAAAAGAAGTTAAAAGTAAAAAAAAATCATAGAATGTGATTGCCAGATATTCACTGATTGAATAAATATTTTCATAAAATGAGGCTGAATTATTAGTTTTTAAATGATATAAGATTCTACTTAAAGCGACCACTGTGTTGCAACTGGGATACACAATAACATACCTCAGGTAACTTCATGTCTATAGCTGCTGATTTTTTTCCCCTTGTTCAAAATATTGCAGCCCCGCAGTGGTCTAAACATGATTACATCTCTTTTATACAGCTTACCTCAAATTGTAAAGTGATAGTGAAAACTTCCTAAACCAAGAAGATACAAACGGCAAATTTTGTAAACACTCCTGAGCAACAGGAATGTCCAGTGGACAACTTTTGAAAAATAGCAGGCTTAAAATGAAATAAGAATAAGCCGGAGGAAAAAATTTTGATTTCGAAATACAGCCTGATTAGTCCGACGTTTGACTAGTGTGCAATAGTCGGGCTCAAAATTGAATAAAATTTCTCAGACCTGTGGCGTTGATATTTTATGAAATTATAAAAATTCTAAATATTTCATACTATCATGATCTCAAATATAAGTCTATCTATATACTAACACATAAAATTTACAAAAGCAAAATATGTACCTATTGAAATAAAGATAAAGTTACTTGTTTTACAATGTAACAATCTTTGAAATGATTGATTAAAATATTTTTTACTTATATGTTGTTTAAAAACCAATAATTGCAAGTAAGTAGGTGATATTTTATTGTCAATATTGTTATGCAAAGAATTTTTCACAGGTTTGAGTCCCGTAATTGCGCTTAATCTCGTTCATGATGAGAGTTTACAGACAAAACTGTTATCTATACTACAAACAGAGTCATTATTTTATTCATTATTGGTCCACAATTTTAATTACTAAAATATAAAAATATATATTTTTATGGAAATATTTATGATTAGGCTGGGGATTTAATTTCCGATTCTTTGCAAAGAAGTTCGTATCGATCCGGCCCATCTAGAAAAAAATTTAACATTTATACTTATGCACTGAATTCTAGCTTAAATTATTCGTCTCACCATGTGATAAGTGTATGGTAAAGAGTGTATGATCGGGGATGTGCGTTATGAGCTGGTCGGTCATCAGCACCCTAATACCGTTCGGCCCTTGCAGGTACGCTGACGAGACCTGTACCTGGTCTATCTTGAGAATCTGACAGATTTTGACGAGCAGTTCCAATTTTGTTAGAGATTTCAAGTAGATGACCTGGTACACCTGTTCCTTCTGGTTGATGCATATGTACAACGTCAGTTTTGGTATGATGCATCTGGGAAAGAACGGCCGCAAATGTAAAATTTGAAATGAAAATAAAATAGCTTGTTTAAATGAGAATCATCATGTAGTCGTGATATAAACTAATCCGGATTCCTCCTTATCTACGACCAGATTTAACCAGAAGTATGAGATAGATAAACTAGATAGAATGATATCTAAAAAAACCCTTTGTTTACATATGATAAATTCAATATTTTGTAAATGGTTATATTTCCAAACAATTTATGTTTTTACTAACTGGTTCATGTAATAAAACTTTTAAACATTAAACTAAGACAAAATACCAGCCTGAAGGGTTACAATTTTAAAGTTTTACATTGGAATGTAGAAAAAAGTCTACTTTATTAAATTAAGCAAATAAGAAGTAGTATAATGAACGTACTTGGAATGAATGGCATTGTGTAGGCGTATGCCATCAGACAGGCCACACAGTTGTATCAGGTCCTCTTTAGACAGGCGGAGTAGGTCAGCACCAGAGTACGTTGACAAGGTTTGGTGGATGTGAGTGCCGTACCGGTTTAAAGTAAGCCAAAGGGCCACTTGTTGAGGTCCCCAACTTGCGTTCACACAGTCGTACTGGCTGGTACCGTTGCCTACCTCAAACCCCTAGTAGAAAAATATATTTCAAATTAATTCTAATTATATAAATTTAGTATGTACAATTTTTAAATTTGATTTGACGAAATTCATTTAACATTTAAATTTTGAGCTTTACTGATATGACTAAAATTGATCCCCCCCCCCAATGAAATAGATTGTAATTTGTCCACTGCTATCTATTATTATATAGATTATTTTAACTTTTTCCATGTCTATCCGGTAAACTTATTTTTCTGCACTTTCAGGTAAGAAGTCAAATTTTGACAAAATAAGGGAAGTGCTTATTCCAGACTATGCATAAGTAAGGAAAATATATCCTGTCATACAGGAAGGATTAATGTCTCATTATCTGTTGAGTGTCACTGACGATCGTTATTACAAAAATTTTTTTCATACAGTTAGCAATTGAAAAGCCATGGGATCTGATGGGATTTGGACCGAGAACCACTCTGAGACAGACTCAGACATCATAAATCCTTTCTAGACTTTGTTTAATTAAGATGAGAAGGAAACCTTTTTGTTTTAAAACCCAGAACCTTTTTTTGGGCAACTCAAAAAGTTGAATTTCGACAATTCTACTCTTATATTTGTTAATTCAAAAACTCAATACTGGCCAAAAATTCAATATAAAATTAAAAAAAGCCAAGAAAACCCGATAACATGGATGTATATCAAAGGTTGAAAATTAAAAATATCAATACTGAAAAGTATTTTTTTTTTTTTTTTTTTTACTTTCTGATTTGCACAGGTGGTGCTGAAGTACCATCGAGCATACATGAGATGGTACATCAACTAAGTTTCAATTTGACTTTTATCATGGATGAAACATTTTTTATAGGCCTTTTTGTTGAAGTTATTATTTAAATAAAATTTCAGTTTTTCAATATTTTGATGATCCTGAGATGCTGTCTGGTGTGAGGTCGGTTTCAGAAAAACATTTTCATTATCGTGCCAACATTTCGATCTTTATTGAGATCATCCCCAGGGCCTGGGATTCTTTTCAAAATTTGACTGGAACTGCCCAAATCCTCTAAAAAACCGGGGTGATGAGGGATTTCTGGCAGCAAGATAGCAAAAATACTTATTAAAAAGTTAGCCTTGGAACAATTGATACGTCTACATTCATTTTGTGGCATAAAAACATACTGGAAAAGAACTGAAATCTTGTGTTAGTAAAGAAAACAACAAATACTTTGAATATATCTTGTAACAAGCAAAAAACTACGTGCAAAATGGGTAAATCCTACTAAATAGAAAGAAATTAAAAATTTAAATTGTATAAATATACATTACATGTTCAAGTAAAGAATCACCTTAAAAAATGGGACTCTCGACAGAGGATCAAAGCCAATTATTTCTAGAAGAGAAAGGGACAACAGACCATATCAATACCACCTTACACAAGCGCCCTGAAATCCCTACGAAAAATTACCTGGGAAAATCGTTATTGAGCTATTTAGATCAGACCAATGAAAGATTTTTTTTCGTAAAAAATACAAACACCTTCCAGGAACCCAATAAACGTAATTTATATGCTAAGGAAAAATCCCTGTAACTTTCAATAGGGTTTGTGGTAGGTTGGCATTTGTGTCGAAGGTCTTTGAGCTCAAAAACTTTTACGAAACTCCTTGAATGCCTTTTTAAAAAAAAACTTGTATTTACCTGATACTACATTGGTTTCAGGTCGTGGGAGATATTCAGGCAATGATGAAGTAGATGCACTAGAGAAAAAAAAGGCATAGCGAGTAGGACCAAATTCCTTTTGTGGCATAAATAAAAACCATGGAATCTTCAGTTAAGTACACAATGGGAAACGTATGCCTTGCAGCAACCAAAAATTGGGAAAAATATATATAACATGCAACATTAAAGTTCCACATTAAAAATGTGGAATAAACACATCAATAAACGAAACCATAACTATGCAATTGCCCCGCAATAGATAGGAAAAGGCACAATCTTGATACCACAACCCAGAGAAGAATTCTTTACTGAGTAAATAAACAAAAATGTTCTAGACAAAAGAGCATGCTAAAGTGAGAAATCTCGAAAACTCCAAATGGAAAAGAAAGCAGCGTCATCGGGGCAAAATAAAGCCCTGGTTAAGACTCTGGGTCAGATTCGCAGTAGGTCAGCATTTAGGTCGATGTGTGCAGTTTTAAATAGCCAAGGTCACTGATCGCAAGGTGTGCATCAGAAACCAGTTCGAATCGGAATCGTGGGAAATGACATCGGGGGGGCCGGCGGTCCTCGCTTTGTCGCACAGATTTCTTTGATCTTATCGCCGGTAGTTCGGGGAAACGTTCCCTTTCAGCTTGACACGATTTGATTTATCCAATTCATCAAAGATTTGTGATTACTCAAGGACCTTCAAACGTGCTAATAGAATCAGGCATCTTTTTATTCTGTTGATTGGTCGTAAAATATATTTGTTATGAAATAATGCATAATTCTACATCAAGTAAAGAATAAACGAATTATTTAAAATGTTTGAGAATGATTAACTTTTTTTGCAATTTGTCCATCCTTTCATGTCCGATGAGTAACTTGATTCTAACATATTTTAAGGTTGGTCTTATTAACACAAATAGTTACAAAGTAAAAAATAAATGGTTTATTTACCTGCTTAGGGCTGTTTGGAGGAGTTTGTAAGTCCAATTGTGGCTTGGCGTCTTCTCTGCTGGTCGAAGGGCTGTTGGTCAGCACTTGCCTGAATCCGGCCCTGCAAAAATTTCGATTGTCCTTTAGTTTAAGGGTGTCGTTGTGTGGCCTGTAGCCGAAGGCCTCGAGCCGGTGCTTGTAAGTCGGTTTCTTGCTCAAACCTTTGTTTTTCAACCTCTTGACGGCGAAACGCCTCCCGAGGAGGCTGAGCTTAAGCCCGCTCCTTTTTCGGCGTACGCCGTGAAACGACAAGGTGTTCACTTCCAAACCGCCCAAAGTCATTGTAAAAGCGTGCACGATTAACAACATGATTTAGAATAATACAAAAAATTTAACAGGTACGAGTAGGGACGGAAAGTCTTTCGACTTGACACTGATTCCGCTGGTATTGAATCACTTCTTTTTGACACCAACGTCCAGAGTCAACATGAGCTTGTCGTCAGCTGGAGAAACTTTTGCAGAGTGGCTGTCCCGTTTGGGAATGATCGGCATACGAATCCATACCGTATTTGAGATGGTGCGACATGCCATATATGAGGGGCGTCGCGATCTTCGTCTTGCAGTTTATATCGGAGTTTTCACTACAGGAATAATAAAATATCACGGAAAACCCGAGGAAGAGAGCACAGCGCCTAGCGTCGGAACGAATAAAACTGGTCATATCCGGTAAAGACCAGCTCGACTAGAACGGAGGCCAGTTCGATCCCGGCCCCCACCAGCTAAACGCGTTCTACTTCCTCCCCCGCAAGATGCCTTCTTTTACCTCGCTATTTACAACGCGTCTCGCCAAATCTCTTTACAATAAAATAATAATAATAAAACGATAAAATCGAAATTAAGAAAACCCTAGTTAAAATGTTTTGAGGTAAACAACGTAGACGAAGAGACTACACTAAAACAGTACGAAATTAACAACCAAAAATAACCATACGGAAAAATTTATAGACGCAGTGAAAGAAGGACTAAAAATCAATTGTTACGCAATAACACATTACAAACACGATAACATAGCAATTTGTAAAATAAAATATTAGCAAGGATAAAAAAAAATTGACGTCGACGATTAAACAGTGAAGGTGGAATGTGTGGAAATGGAAAAATGTGTAAATAATATGGAACTTTGCAATTTATTAAAAAAAAAAAAAAAATAATAATAAGACAGAGATATAGGATAAAAATGAAATGTTAAATAAATAGAAAAAAAGGAAGCAGTAGAAATGATGAAGTTAGGGTAAGTAGAATCACTTCTTGTAAATGATTGTTCTACTCACGGATTTGTTGTTGACACTCCGAATTTCAAGCATTAAACGCTCATCATCGGGCTGAAGGAGTTACACACGTCTTTAGGCATGAATTGAAAGAATGATCCACCGCAAAACTTTACAAACTTAATTATACTGAATGCCTTATTAAAAACAGGGTGTTCGGCTACTCGTGTTGCAAACTTTGCCAGTAGATTCTACATTCAAAATGGAACCAAAAAGTTAAATTTGGTCCGAATCTCAACAGTTTCAGTGCATTTTCTGATTTTTTAATATTTCACGACCTTGCTTCAAATAAACAATGATAACTACAAAACTAAAAGGTTTCGGACAAATCCGTTGATACCATTGAAAACTATGTTAAATTTTCAATAAGATGTGATCAATATTAAACTTGTAAAACTCCGTGAAATAAGCGTTTTCGTAGCGAGAACTTTGGATTTTTTTTTCAAAGTTGAAAAATTTACTACGGTGATTCTAAACTACTATTTCCAAACCTAGTGACGATCAAATTTCAGAAATCTTACTCCATTTAATATCATTTTTCAAAGATGAAGAAAATGATGAGGAAAGGAAAACAACCGTGGCTGACAGTATGGTAAGGTGGAAAATTAAAAAAAAAAAAAAAAAAAAAAAAAAAAAAAAAAAAAAAAAAAACTTAAGGAAATTTTGAATGAATTTATTAAACTTTTTTTTTTAAATTTAGGTTAGCACTGATCACATGTCATTGAAAATTGAACAGTTTCCAAAGGTCTCAACGGATTTGTCCAAAACCTTTTAATTTTTACGTTATCATTGTTTATTTGAAGCAAGGTCGTGAAATATTAAAAAATCAGAAAAAGCGGAGTAAATCAGAAACTGCTGAGATTCGGACCATAGTTAATTGGGACATTTTGGTTTTTAGCACGAGTAAGGGAACACCCTGTATACAGGGCAAATATACCTTTCAAATACAAAAAGCTGCTGTACAACACCATAGTTAAGCTGATATGGACTTACGACTGGACGAATGGAGGGGAGGTGTGGGGTTCAGCTAAACAGTTCAACATATGCCGCGTTCAGACCGCCCAATCCTATCTTACGAAAAATCCTTGATGCTCCATTTTATGTATCCAGCCTAACTTAAAGACTTAAATTTTCATTCAAGTTGAAATCCTTTCGCGTTATTCGCGTTGTCGCAAATTGCGCAAAATCCTCCCGACCGCTGTAAATCACCCCATAAAAAATATATAGCGAAAGTGTTAAGGACACAATTATTTGTATATACATTGCTTTGCCCATAGGAATTGGCCAATCTGCTTAGACTCAGTAAACTGTATACAAGGCTTTAGTCTGTACATGTGGATGTCGCCATTGTCGGCGTAATCGGTGGATACGACGCCTAAAAACTTTAATAATGGGTAAAAACTGGGACTGTATATAACAATCTAGAAGTATATCGCTCTTAAATCTGAAAAGTTCTCTTTCTCTTTTTTAACTCTGCGTTATTCTTTTGCTGTTCTGTCTATCTGTTTCTCTCCCTCCCTCCTTCTCACGCTCTCTCTCTCTCTCTCTCTCTCTCTCTCTCTCTCTCTCTCTCTCACTCTGCGTTATTCTTTTGTGGCTTTGTCTATCTGTTTCTCTCTCCCCCTCCCTCTCACTCTCTCTCCATCTCTCTCGCTCTTTTTTTTCTCTCTGCATTATTCTTTTGCTTTTTGTGTATCTTCTCTCTCTCTCTCCCTTGCTCGCACATTTTCTATCACTATTTTTTCCTTTTCACTTTCTTTGTCTTCTTGTGTTTATGCCTCTGCATGTTGGTGTGAGTGAACTTGTTTCTGGCTGTCAGTATTTTATCTCCTCTTTGTCATTTTCTCCCCTTTCTCCGTTATTATTTCGGTCTCCTTCATCATCTGTCTGTCCCTCCCTCATCCTAAGCATTATAAACTATAACTATACTAAATAATTAGCTCGTGAAAAGATCATATCCCAATCTCCAAACCATTGGAAAATACATCGTGACAGTGTCTTGGGTGTGAGGAATTCTGGGTGATGAACAAGCAGAAAAAACGGAGGATGTGCAAGGCTTTTTATAGTCCCGGAATAAATAATCGGGATAACAAGATTCATCCACCAAAACAAATGAAGAAATGGACAAACTCAAGAAACTCCAGGCATAGTAAATTCATGATAGAAGAATCTTCACCAAAACTGGCACACAACACTATATTTAGACGGGGTGTAAACCAGGGGAATGATTGGGCTACATACCATTTACTGGTATATGAGACCTAAAAAGTACGAGAAAAATAATTTCAGCAATTGCAGTTGGTCTATTTCTAAAAAGAAGGACCATGACAATCAATCTAAACTAAGCAAATGTACCATAAATTAGAAGGATGCAGTGCTTGGGGTATCAAACCTCGCATCCCATCATAATCATCATCATGTAATATTTAAAATAATAATCAAAGTTTTCTATAAAGTTCTGTTCAATTACAGTTTTTCTTTGATAATTTCTAAATTGGGTTAAACAGGACAAATCCGGACGACGGAAAACGGTATTTCATTCCCAATTGCGCAAAAATAATTAGCCAGAGTAATTATTTAAACTAACACGTAATAACAGCTAAAAATACCGTTTCATACTTCTTTTCCCAAGGTTTTTTTAAAAACATTTTTATTCAGAAAACAAGCGAAATTGTTAACAAACGGTGTACGAAAGTAATAAACGATTTTAATAACAAGAATTTCTTAAATTAAACGGTTATCTGTTATCAAACTTTCACGTGAGGGAAACAATAATACCGTCCAATTTAATTTTATAGGCAAAATAAAATAATCGCTAATGTCAAAATGCACATAATCGGATGTATTATTCAAACATTAACAATTCGTCAAATATTGACGTTCCAAAGTGAAAGAAAAGTATTCTGCCAACCTGCGGAAATGAGATAGTCTAGACCATGATGGCGCCTCGGTCTTGTAGGACTAGTATCGACACAAATCTACATATTTGAAATCCCAGATATAAATATTTCTTACAAAAACTGAAAAACCAACGTAATGTTAGCAGGTAAATTTGTTTATTCAATTTAGAAAGAAGGGAGTAAACGCCAAAAATGCCCATTTGTCTAATCAAAGATAAGCAAGCAGTTCAGAAAAAAGAAGTAAATACAACTTAACATTTTTATCATAAAATAGAGCGATAAAAAGAATGAATTCAGGTTGGCAAACATGTATTTAGATCATTTATAATCAACCGGAAATAACTTATTCTTGCAGGTTTTGTTTGTTCAAAATGCTTGGCATTTTGCCTTCTTAGCCAGCAATAGATTTGAAAGTAAGTAGAATATGCTGCCATTTTAAATGGTGAAATTATTTCATATAATTTATTTTGTTAGTTGGCCAACAGGTCATGTTTCTCAGTCAAAATATCCATAAATAAAATGAAAAAAAAAAAAGAAAAAAGATAATATAAATTAGTTCTTTGTGATGTATATTCATCACTGGTGATAATTTCATACAAAGACTACTACACAAAATGGAACATTGAGGAAGCAAGATAGCTGCAACCCACATAAAATTTCTGACAATAAATATCAGAAATTAGACCTGAAGTAATTATTTTTAACATGTTCCAAAACCTGGACCTGCATAAATATGAATCAAGCTCTAATGAATGGAACACCACTATTGTGATGACAATTTATTTTAAATATGTCGAATGCATCAATCTAAAATGTAAATATTAGAATGAATGTAAAAAGTTAGTTAACATTAGTAACAACAAATACCAGTGATTTGGTTAGAAGCACATAATTTTTGGCAAGGTAGCACACCAGAACCACATCCAAACTCAAATTAATCCGACGACAGCAAATTAATCTAAATACATTCAATGTATGAATCTGACATGGAAATATCTATTATGAAAGTAAAAGTAGTGATCCTGTAACAATCACGAATAATGAATATCGGTGATTTGACTTGAACCACATTATTTTTGGCATGTTCCGACACCTGAACTAGCAAAAGTACTAACCAAGCTCTAATTAATGCCACTGCACTGTCGTCGTGATAAATCACATAAATACCGTGAATGAATCTGACATGGAAATATCTATTTTGAAAATGAATGTAGTGATTCTGTTATACCAGCTCTAATTAATGCCACAGCTCTTTCGAATGTAATGATGTAGTAATAATTGGTTTGGAAAAGTAGTGATTTCACGTTAAAACACATTATTTTTGCCACATTACGACTGATGAACTAAGAAAAGTCCTAAACCAATTCTAGTTCATGGTGGTAACCTATTGGCAATAATTGAATTGATCAGCATTGATTTATAAACATGTTGGGTATGGTCATTGTCAGTGACATGTTTGCTTTTTCTGAGGTTGTTCCAGAAATTTTAAACAGAATGGTGTTGGGTGAATAGCAGGGATTGTTCCAAAGGAATAAACTGTCTGCATAAATTGTACTTAGAAGGCAAGTTGGTGTGACACACTTATTATGCCTTCTGCGGTAAACGTATAATGATGAATGAATAGATTTAGTAACATTTGCTAATTACAAATGTCAGCAATACAACATTAAATCATGGCACAATGAGAATCTTGAACAAGCAAAAGTGCTGACCAATTTCTAATTGCCTTTAATATCTTTGAATTTTATATACAATTTTCAAAAAAGTAACTATTTGATGAAATCATTTTAAAAAATTATAGAAAAGTGTTATCATTAGTGTATATTTTCATGTAACTAGTTAAGACATAAAAACGTTTAATAAGACATACGTTGTGTGCTCAAAACCAACAGGACTTCAAAACTTAAAAAATAAATACGTAAAAATTGACTTACATATCTGAACTAGACAGGATCGGCGAAGATGAACTAGTTATTTCTGGCAAAGAATAACTATCGTTATTTACCACCATCTATAATTAAACAAAGAAATTCCACAATTGCAAGAGAAACAAACAAATAAATATTTTGTGGACAAACTGTGAACCTACATCTGTTAGCACAGTGCATTCGTATGAGCGCTGATAAATTTCTTGTTCGGCCAACGACCTTTTCTGAAACTTCTCCCTGTCTTGTTTATGCTTGCGCTCAGCTCCTTTTAACTGAAAACTTCGTCATTATCGATCTGTTAGTGAATGAGTTTTTAAAAGCATACTTTGAAAACTTTCACTTGGCACGATGCAGCATGGAGTCTACGAACTTGTCCTACACCGTGGTACGTTTCGACTTGAATTCGAAAAGGGACACCTTTTTCTCCGCCGTGCTTCTTCTGAGTAAATTCTGAACTGATGCAGTTTACCTGAGAACAGAGTTTTTTTAAAGTAATTGATTAGATTTATATAATATAGGTTTTACCTTTATATAAACGCCGACCTCCTTGGTCGGATCCCATAGAAATTCGACCGAGTTGAACTTTTCACTCGAAAGACCGAAAATTCCATAGGACAATGAGTGATCGACTTCAAGTATTGAGTCTCCTGGATGAGTTGACACCCATGCTGACATGAGTTCTTTTTCCATAACTTGAAGTTTTCTTTCAAGGAAGCAAAGGCGAAGAACACTCTAAATTTAAAAAAAAAAAAATTCATTAGTATTTATTTACATAAAACTTCTTTTTTTTTCGAGCAATACTTTGAGTATTTTTCCACGATATTCTGACAGGTCTCCAAGCTTTTTGAGTTTGATCTCATAAGGCTGTCTCTGGTTCAAGTAAGTCAGCGTTTCTTCGCTGACGGTGGTTGCGATCGAAGAGGCTGCCGCCAACACGTATTGAAATCTGAAAGAATAGAAATTTGAGCATCAAATTCGACAGATTTAAACAATCAAGTTGGGTATTACCTGCAATCTTCAGCTGATGGGGTGGTGGCAGAAGTAGCAGGAGTTGATAACACCACTGCCTTGCTGCTGTCATCACTTTGGTTAGGAGATTGCTCGCCCAATTTGAAATCTTTCGACACTGTTTGATCATTCGCCTCTTCTAAAAATATGGTGGGGTACAGCTTAGTTTTCAATGTAAGATAAATTGTTAGATTGAAAATAAAGTGGGTAAAAAACTTACCGCAATAGCATTGTTGGATCGGTTCATTGCATGTATTAACGGGTCCATTTATTTCACCATTAGTTCTGAAAAAAAAAAAAAAAAAATACAGCTTGAATTAAATGAACTGATATACAAAATATTAAATAAATATACCCCTCTTGGCCATGGAAGGGTGAAAGAAGTTCTTGCTTGAAAGCAGAAAGAGACGGAAGTGACAAAAGGGCTTCGCTAGAATCAGAAACTAATATTACAAACTACTATCTAAGGAAACAATCATAAGAATTTATTTGGCAAACCTGTTTGAAAAGTTCGGTGAGGTAAGGTCGACATTTAATCCAGTCAGGCTGCAACTCCCGTCCAAGTCGACGGACAGGACTTCTACCTGGTCCCAGGGGCTGACCTGCCCTCCTGAAATCGATGAAAAATTCCAACATAGCTTAATGTAAAATGTTTAGAATGGTCTTATAAGATGGTTTCACCTTGGATTCATTTAACCTATTACTTTACAAACGAGGACAAAATAATGATCTAGTAATAAATACTAATGGGCAATTAATTACTGAACGGGGTTAACATACAACTAGCCTTGTCTGATAAATATTTGATAAATTAATATTCAAAATATTCATAACATTGTGTTATTATTTGGCAATATTTAAGAAGAGACCTATTTTTTTTTTAAAGATTATATTATAGGATTAAAGTACTTGTAATATGATCAAATCTTATTGAAAGAAATTTATTGATGTGATTAAGTGTTGTAAATAAGTCTGGTTTTTTTTTAATGAAGTGGTGATTTTTAATTTTAACAAATTCAGGTTAAAATATGAGCAGTGAGAAAATGGTATGGGTATGGTCAAAGGTGTCTAACTGTGAGAACCCCCATGGCCATCATCCTGACCACAGTGATGAGTGCCGTGTCAATTTCTTTCAATTGTGGCCACTGAGCCCCTTAGGTGTCAGAAAAAGTCCAGAGGTGATGGCGGGGATGGAACCCACAACTGCAGGATATACAAGCCGAGTGCCTGATGCCGTAACCACTCGGCTACTATGGTCCCCCAAAGGAGCCTTGGAACAACACACAAATTTATTTCATGGCATAAATTATACCGAGATCAAAAATGCCTCTTTTAATAAATCTTGAGTAACTAAAGAATACGAAAAATACTCAGTACGTATTCAATTCACAAAAGCAAACCAATGGGCAAAAGAAAGAAATCCAATTCAAGAAAAAAAAAATATATTGTGGAAATTAATTAAGGATTTTAGTTTAAATTTAATGTTAAAAAAAATTCTATTGAAAAATGGCAAAAAGGAGGGAAAATTAAAAAAAAAGGTGTGGGTTGAGATGAAAAGTTAGTGTCCGAGTGGATCGAAGCTATGATAGCTCAGGTGGTAGAGCAGAGGAATATTTAGCCGACGGTCATGGGTTCAAATCCCGCTTGTGACACTGAATTTTTTATCTCAACCAAAACCTTAATTAATTGAAAGATATTAATTGGACAAGCGGACCATGAAAACTGACGAATATTGTGGAAAGTTTTAATGCTGGTAAATTATATTGATCATCCTCTTTTGGTCTGTTCTTTTTAATTCATTTTTCAGATGTTACAGCCAAGTTATATTCAAGTAAATCACACTTTGGGCGTTCAAATAACCGACTCTTTTGTCTATATCTTCAGCCTCTATCTACTTCAAGGCCTTGTCAGTCAAGCACAAGGAGAAAAATGTACAAAGATAAACAACAATAAACTCACAGTTGACACATATAATAAAAATATATACATTTAAAAACAAATTAGTCTGTTTAGCATTCATACTGTCTGAAAGATCTTGAATTTGGGGTAATTGGAGAAAAAGTCAGACCCTCCATTCTAATAAAATACATTCACACTGTCCCAGACTACTTTATTCCTTAGCTGCTACACCAATGACACGACCTGAACCCTTCTGTGGCACAGGAATCCACACTATTAACGAATATCTCAGACAGAAGAACAAAAAGAAAATGAAGTAACTTTCAAATTCATTCGTCACTGGACATAGACAATCCAAGAATCTTCTAACCGATTTTGGCAGGAAAGAAATTACAGAATGTATCAAGGGAAGCAGGAACAGACTACGCATTTTAATAGGATTCTTATCAGGACATTGCAAATTAAAAACTTAAAGAAAATTGGAACAATCCAAGAGGGCACATGCAGATTCGGCAAGGAGGCAGAAGAGACATCAACACATTTACTAACAAACTGCGGAGCTACATTGGCCCGCAGGAGGAAATATTTTGGGATGTATAACTTGACCATAGAAGAGTTTCAACCACTGGAACAAGGTTTATTAATCAAGTTTCTTGAAATAGGACTCACCGATGTGCTTTAGGCAGAGCACGGGAGATACAATAGCTCTTAAAAAGTGCAGTATACTGTACGCTGAAATTACATTTACATCTACACCTAGGGTGTCTACTTTCACACTAATAAATTACATTCCAATTGAAACAAATCAGAACTATTTCTCTTTCATCTAAATCTGGCCCCCTCCTTCTTGCTAATGTTCCATCTTTTCAAAATAACATACACACATACAAACATTAATGATAACTATCTACATATTCCTGACATACTGGAACAGCAATCTATGCTCTAGGCGTGCACGGGCGACAGTAACAACCACTTTTTAATGTCATTGTTGCAGTTCAGAAGCGACATAAAGGACAGAAGATGTACTATGCAACTGCCCCGCAACAGCTAGGAAAAGGCTGTGATACCTGGGAAATTCCTGTGCGAACGAAGGTTTAATTACACATAGATCCATGCCATACCACTGAGAAAAATTCTGTATTTCATTTAAACAAAAAATTTTCCAGGAAAACCATCAGCAGAGATCAGATACAATAGACAAAAGTTTAAATGCAAAAGGGAAATTTTCTACAACTTCAATTATATTTTTATTTTCAAAAGTTTTCCTTCTCATAGCTTTTAATATGAAGATAACATAAATATACATCAATTTTTTTTAAGAACTTCAGATTTTCAACGGGGTAGAAAAATGAATGATAATTTGATAGTTACACACGACTTACTAAATGGAGCAATTTATGAATATTTAAGGATCATTAATGCGGCGTAAATGGGCAAAGTTTGAAAAACATGGATATTATCTTAAATGCATTAATAAGCCAGTTTTTGTTGTTTTTAACGAATATCAGGTTATCGTATAAAATAACCTTGAATAGAAGAGTATTCCATCCCATTGCGCTACAAAAAAATAAATAAATAACCAAATAAATTAAAAATAATATAATAAAAATAACTATATTTCAAACTGTGCCTGTACAAATCCATCTGTGAATTGTATTTATTCCGTTGGAGTCAAATTGTAAAATTAGCTTTATTTTCTTAGGACTCGTGACTCTTAAAACGCAAGCTGTAAAACTAATAAATAGGATAAAAGGCATTTCCCTACCTGATAAGATAAGCGGCACACAATAAAAAGCCTGAAGGGGAGGGGAAAGTAATTATTTAATTTACAAATTTTGTCTTGGGATTTAAAACTGTTAATTAAATAAGAAAAAGATATACTGTAATTGGTTACATAATCTTATCTAGCAGCTATTCACTGCTTTAAATAAATTCATAAATATGCAAGATATATATAAAATTTCAGACCTGCATTACAGTTCCTATACATATCCATCGTGGCAACAATATCATATTATCTGTGGAATGATTTAGTATTTGATCTCAGATAACCTTATTTTAACTTTGAACAAAGCTGGGATAAAAAGTTTGATTTGCTTAATTTTTTGTGTTAAATTAAATTAACAACTTTGTGAATCAATTAAAACAAATAAAATATCAGATTCCTTGGAAAAAAACAAAAATGAAAATTTGATTGATTAGACTAATGTGAATTATCTCTACCCTGTTTAGTGACACAATGTGAAAATAATTAGCTTACTCTTAATAGTAAGATTTCCAGTGGAAATGAGAACTTTTTGGCCATTTAATTAATTTTATATATTCGTCTATGTTGATTATTTTATTATTGAAAACAAATGCAAATAGCACGAGGACAGCAATGAATATATAGATTAGATTATCTCAAAACCTACATTACGTGGAAATAATTAATAGTTCAGCACTCAAAATTTCTAGAAATCCTCAATTATTGATTGAGACAGTGTGAAGGTGAAAAATAAACCCTGGCTGATATAGATAAACGGAAAAATGAGCCAAAACTAGGCCAAAGTATGACCACAATAATTTCTATAAACTGTGAATGTTTTTTTTTTTTTTTTTTTTTTTTTTTAATGGAACTTGATTGATTTATATGAGCTCAATTCTGCGCATATACATACAATAAACATGTATACAGAATTGAGTTTATAAATCAAATTTCAGTCTTTTTGACCACTGAAGTTAAGCTCAAGGGTCATCAGCTAGGTCGTATCAGTCATCAACACTGATCCATTCATTATTAAATATATTTTTTCATAATTACGTACCGTTCATAAAATTAGGTTGGTAGATTCAATATTTCTCCATCAACGTTTACACGTACTATAATTATTAAAAATGAGAGTTGATGGGGGACTCGATATTTCACCATCGGTCCACTTTGCACATTCACACTAATAAATACTTTCATTCTCAAACACATCCTATAGGCCCCAAAACTATCACTATTGTACACACTAAAACACCCTTTTTTTTCTCTAAGAACTGGAACAGAGGATCCAAATCCAGTGGCATTCCTACACGCTTCCTATATGGAACCGAGGAACTACACCCTTCAATTCAATTAAATGGGACACATCAAATTTTACCTACAAGCTTCTTTTTCCTCAATCCAAATCCTCCAAGGGCCATATATCAATTGTGCTTTTGATGTGCAAGAGCTTCACAGCCAATCCAGTCAACCAATGTTCATTTATGTTAATCATGGTTTTTTTATATACTTGTATAAGCACTACAGCACTATACGTGATAATTTAAATTAAAAATGTCTGGGATGTGATGACTATTTAAGTCAAGTATCAATGGATTATTATGAATGTCTACAAAACAAGTTACAGGCAAAGTAGTGGGTATATGACAATCAGGATGATCAGACAAGATCGAAATAGTGTTTAGCATTGCCACAAGATGACATTTAACATAAGGTTCATCAGTTATAAGAAATTGTGTGATCTATGTAGCACCTGATTTATTTCTTTGTTGATTAAAACAAAAATACTCAGAAATTCGTTGTTTTTCTGTCTTCATGAAATACTTTAGTGCAATACATACTACAGAGCTGAGTTTTTTTCTCTTTGAAATGGCAGTATTTCAACTTTGTGGGTTAACTTTTCAAAAATTTTCTTGACTAGTTAATTATATGGATTTTGGACCTTCAGTTTTAAATTTTTCTAGTTACTGAATCAATTTGCATCATTAAACATGTAGGGTAGGCCATAAAAAACATAAAGTGTCCCATCAATTATATTAAAAATTTGCTCTAGATACTGTGCTTATTAATTTCTTTATTTATTTATTAATGTAATAATTGTATTTTTTGCCTACTATACTTACCATTTAATTTTCTTGTTTTGTTTGGGCTGTTGTCATCAGACCATTGTTTTCTTTTAGGAACCATTCTTTCAGTGTCGAAATTCCAATGGTTGGCCATCGACGGGGATAAATCCTCCTGCGACAGCAAGAGGTCCATAGCACAGTCCTTTTCAATAGCAGTCCAGGTAATCAGCTCGCTTTAGACCGAATTAAAAACTGATGTAAAAAATGATAAAACAAAAAAACTGAAATACTGGCACCGATGTCCTTAGATTTCACTGTTCTTGAAGGGTGTGCGAATATGTTTTACCTCTGCACACGACACTCAGCAGACAGTGGAGGGAGGGTCTTTGCTGTTTTTCTCGGGCAGAGCAGAATGCGGTACTTGAAGGAATGCCATGTCTTGATACTGCACTTGTTCGATTACGACGACAAGTCGATGTGGACGGTTCTTTTTCCCACGGCCACGAAACACTCTAGTCCTACCACGGAGTCTGTGCATGTCAAGCTGACCAGTGCATATGTGAAATAACGTCCTACCGTTGATGAAAACTTTTGGTCCCACTTTCCCACCTGATAGTCACTTTAACAAATTCCAAACCCACACACTCGATTAAAAAAAGAAAAAGTCTAGGCACCACGCACTAAGCACGAGCAAACCTTATTCACTTTGGGTCTACAAATAGGTGCTTGCTGAGTGGGCCTCAGCAACGTAATCTGAAAAAATGAAACAACTTTCTTTACAAATCTATTAGAAAATTTACAAGCTCAAATCAAAATAAAAGCAAAAATTGTTTTTAATAAATATGCAGTATTTTAGTTAAATGTAACAAATAAAAACAGAAAATTTATAAAGTGGTTTACTGATTTTCATAGTAGACTAGAAAGCAACGATAATATATCAATAAAACAAGATAACAGTAAAAACAAAACAAAAACAATTTACGATAAGTTTTTATATTGAAAAGGTTATTAAAACGATATTTTGAATTAACTAAAAAATTTAATTTGGTCAGTACCGATCAGTTTGGTTTGCCTATTCTGACTTGATTGGTCTATCAGGCGCATTTTAACATTCTGCCATCCTCAGTATGTCTGTGCACTTGAGAGACACTGAATTTAGCAAAATGTCGAAACTCATCTGATAGACCTACCCAGTGAGGATAGATGAGCAAAATAATCGACCATGGCCAAATTACTGGTTTATCACAGAATATACAGACAAAATTTACTTAAAAAAAAATGTTTTAACACATCCTCCAAGCAATATTTTTAATAATCATAATCTTTTATGAATTTTTTTTTCTATATATTACAAAAACAACTTGATGATTGTTAAATCATTGTTGAAATTAATTTATCAAATGAACAATTTTTCTTCCTCTAATAAAGTCACAATAAAATGTGAAATTATTGATTTTACCGATAAATTGCTTTATGAAAATTTTCTACAACCATGTTTTAATCGGCAAACTTTAACCTTTGTAAAATTGTAATAATTTTTACTTTAAATTAACTGGTGTTCTTCTTACTTTTGAAGTATTGAGCAGTGTCTAAAGTGATTAAATAAAAAACGAAAAATTCTCTTTCTTTATAGTAATTACAAGTTTCGAAGGTCTTTCTTAATACTTTCTTAATCTTTAAATTCGATTTAAGCTCGCAACAAAACTACTTTTATTTTTTGTTTTGCATCGTGTGATGTGAAATTGAAGTCTTACTAAAAGGAGGAAACAGAAAAAGAAGAAGGAAAAAGCAAATGGCTCTAATCTGAGGATGAGGAAAGTAGGGCCTTCGATTTTTTGAAACATATAAATAAAAATATGCATAGGAGGTAAGAAGAAAACCAGTTAAATATAAGCAAAATGATAGTAACAAAACAAGGGAACATACAAAATTCAAGGCATGCAAGAAAGACATTTACACGATGTTTGAATTCAAACAAAATTTCTGGACAAACCTAGGTACAGAAAGTATTACAAAAAAAAAAAAAAAAGGAAAAGACTTCTCTGTTGAGAATGGCACTGCTGCTATGGATATAGAATGGAAAAAGGTATAGGGGGAAAGGTTTTAGTCCTGGAAGTTAATATTCAGAACATGGGAAAATACAACAATCTTTCAAGCTGAAGTCTACGTAATTGAGAGATATATGAAAATCAACATAAATCTACATTTATGCTGTTATGCCAGAGGCAGTCGTTAGAGCACTAAGGTTAAACATTATTAGCTCAAAGTTGGTGCTGAATTGCAAGACTAAATTAAATGAATTAAGTATGTGTAAAGTTACTCTCTGCTGGGTCCAGGACATGTAGTAAAGGTAGATTGCTTTGGCTTTAAGGCTAATAGGCCTCGAGCCCTTCTGTGATAGAGATTCACAATATCAATTACTATCTCAGGCAAAAAGGAGGATGAAAATGAGGAAACTTTAGTTCTTTCGTGGATATAGGCAATCTAAGACCTCCCATGAGTTTCAGAAGGAGAGAAACAACATAAATCATCAAAAGAAGCATGAAAATATTTCAAATTTTAGGATTCTTAAAAGGGGACTTGAGAAAGAGTGGTGCAAATTCTGCAAGGACAGAGGAGTCACTGTCTAACTAATTGACTATACTTGCCTGCAGGAGAATGAATAATGTATAATTTCTTGATAAAGAAAGACTCACTAGGGTGCTGCAGGTACAGAGTGAGGAAATAATAGCTCTCAAAGGGCATAGAATATTCATCATTAGAAATATCGACCACTTTTTCACTCACGAACACTCTCGATCAAGATATGGCCTCGACGAAGAAGTAAATTTAATTATTATTGTCGAGCTTTCAACCTATTTTAATGTCATCGTCATGGCAAAACTATCTTAAATATCTCTACAGATTGACATATTTAATCTTTTTTTCAGGTGTTCTCAAATTTCGTTGTAGACTGACCTAGTCCCGATTTTGCCAAGGACTCTCAATTAAACACAACATTCAACTTAAACAAAAACATTGAGTATGTTATGTATAAACAGACATTAAATTTGTATATTCATACCAAATGTGAACAAAATTTTGACAAAAAAAAAATATTGAACATGCAGTTTTTGACTGAGCAATACATACTTGTGAATAATAGGAATATTAACAAAATATATATTTGCATCTAAGCACGCTTAGATCCTTATTACTATAGTATTACACATTCACTATACATAACCATAAAGTAACATTTTTCATGATTAACTCATCAATGATAGAATATTCAGTGCAGTAATGATAATAAATATGAAAATGTAATTCATTATATTCCTATTGAATGGATAATAAATTGTAAAATAGTATAAAGAGCTAGATATTTATAAAATGGTGATTTTTTTATGAATAAAAGATATGCTGATGAATTACGATGATGTCATGCACAAATTGTACAATTCCGGCACTTCAAATTTAATCCAATTTTATCAAAACAAAGAAAAATGTAATTTATATGATTCCTATTGATTGGATAATAAATTGTAAAATGGTATAAAGAGCTGGATATTTATAAAATGGTGAATAAAAGATATGTTGATGAATTACTGTGATCTCGTGCACAAATCGTACAATTTCCACACTTCACATTTAATCCAGTTTTTATCAAAGAAAAGATAAAAACATAATTTAAAATAACAACCTAAAAATCGAGGAACTTGAAACAATTGCAAAATAATAACGGAATTACTCTGTAAATTTAAATGATACAATCACCCTGCGCTAATTGTTGCTTCCTTGAATTAAACAAAAGACAATTTAACTTGGTGAGGGTTTTGAAAATTTAAGGACCATCTGGCAATTAATGGGATCAATTTTGCAATTGCGAAGATATCCGCCCAATTAATGCGGCGGAAAATAATAAACGCGGGCTAGAACAATCAAGACGGCGAGGCCCTAGGTCAAGTCGACAGTGGGAACTAATAGGCACTGTCATTTGTGAGTTACAAGGCTTTGATGAATTTATGACTGAGAGGAACTCTAGTGCGGAATTTAAAACATAATAGACAAGTAGTTTCAATTAGAGCCAAAGAAACCAAGGATTGCCCTGAATCGAATAACATTAAATGTTTAAGCAACAAAACATGCAAGTTGTTATGTGATTCTTACTATTTTTACTATAAAAATGAATAAATTTGATTTCAACATAAATCAAAATTGTCAATATCATTAGTTTGTTCGAGCTTCCAAAGCCATGAAAAAAATCGAAAATCCTTATACGCAATAAAAAGTGAAAAAAGAAAGGTTGTGCAGAAAAAAAGAAAATTATGTATTAAAAGTAATATTCACCTACCGTTAAGGGAACATATCAAATTATGAGTTTCAGCAGACCATGATCATTCTTTAAAATCTGAACCATCTAGTACAGATATTAATATTTTTAATAAAATATAAATATGGTCTCCACATTTCTAACTAAACATAGATTTCAATGCCAATATTGCATAAATAAGATGATTAAAGTAATATTTACTACAAGACCCCACAAAATGTACACTATTTGAAAATATTAAAGTCAATAAATATTACAAGTGATATAAAAAATAGATTTTATTTAAAAAAAATAATACAAAATTACAAAAATCATTTATCTTTTTCTAATAATTTAACACCTTCTTCGTACAAAACCCCTTTGTATACTTCATAATGATGGTTTAAAGCTTTGACCACATGTAATTTCAACGAAGTGCCGAGTACACCATTTTTGGATGGTACAGAGTAAAACACTTTCTTAACCCTGCTATGCACCAGGGCCATAGCGCACATGATACACGGTTCTCTAAAGCAGTAGGCATAGTAGTCTGTACAGAGGTAAGGTCCGTCGTGACCTTTCAAAAGAGTTTCTTCAACCGTCGGATGACCCCAGGCCCCTCCGCCTTGTGAACGGGCGACATGGTCGATTGCGACCATTATAGAATGTTGCAAAGGGTGTTCGTCTAGTTTGCTCGAAGAGCTGGCTATGCACGTACCACTTTTCGGATCGACAATAACAACGCCATGACACTCTAAAGCCATCCTCATCCATTTTTCATGAACTTCCATTTCTTTCTCCGAGTAAGTGTTATTAACTAGTTTTTCAACGTATTTGTCCTCGTGGAAATTACAAGGCCATAGTTTATTTGCTTGTTCAAACTGTTTTCTTGTTTTCGGTGGTTCGGAGGCCACGTCAATTTTCAAAATATCTTCGTCAAGGAAGGCAATGTTGTAACCGATGTTTGTTAAAAATTCAATAGGGTCATCAATGCCATCCGCAAGACACAGAAGAATTTCTGTCCCTCCCCTTACACGCTTCAAATGCTGGAGATTGTAAACTGGATGAATGGCATTGAGCAGGACGATGGATTTACTCGTGTTTTTACGATCGGCTATCTTTCCTATATAAACTTGAACCTTCGGTATGTCTCTCGTGAATGTTTCATCAAGGACGCATTCCATCCGAGGCCTCGGCGCTGGAATTTCAAACTTCATTCTCTTCGGTTCCGGCTCCTTCGACCTAGGAAGAGAGTTGTTCTGTTTTAAACAAGTACTATCTTTATAGTAAAAATTAAGATGAAGTAAAACTTTTTAACACTCACTAATTCGTGTTTCAGTAAGAGACTCCAACTTTACCACACGACAGTTCACACAACTAGTACATTTTGTTGTAAAAATATTCAAACCATCGGATGTTTCTTGCATTACATAACACTTCTTTAGAAACACATTAATAATCCAACACCGAAACTGTGAACTGTTTTAGTTTTTATTTTTGTAAATGTATTGATTCATATCTTAGCATCATCATAGAACTGTTTTATCATGCTTATGAGCAAGAAATATGTACAAACTGTAACTAGGTCTATTTTTTGTATTTGTGAGAAGTTGTTCAAGTTCTCACTTAAATTAATACAATGTTGCCTTAATTGTTTAATTAACAAATTATATAATCTTTATAAAATTAAACTTTTAATTTTTGGCTTTTGCATCATCCATTCATTCCAGGCGATTTATCGTTGTACTAAATTGGCTCTTAGACACAACAGATTTCTGCTTTACAAAGAACTTGATCATTTTAAGTCATTTTTTGATTTCATAATGATCTAAAGTTGTCTTCTATCAATTTAGGTTGGTTCTTTGAATGTAGTTGCATACTTATCTACCTTAATTGCTTCTCTCTGGGAGATTATTCTGCTGAGCGATGCTCACTCTGTAATTCATGTGCGAAGTAGGATCTCTACAATTTTTTTTTTTTTTTTGGCTATGTGTTCCATTCTTTTTGGGAACTACTAGTTTTGAGATCGCAACACTTAATTCCCTGGATTGTTCAGACCTGGTTGGATTTGCAAAAGGCGCACTATAGTTCTGAAGACAGTGCATTTAATTTTTTATTTTACATGAGAAGTACTAATAATTTTAATTTAATTTTGTTTACTTAATTTATTATTTTTTATGTATATATTCGATTGATGTTCAATGTTGAAAATTCACTTTTCACAGTCTCCAATAATTTTCAATTGCGATTCAACTAATTTGTGGTGTGAATGATGTCAATTACCAAATGGAATATCAAGTACTCTGTGCCAGAGTGAATTGCAATGAGTGAATGTATTCATTAGCGCGAAATTTATCCCTAATTACACTTATGAGTATCGAGTACATTTGGTTAGTGTGTGAACGTATTTATTAGCGTATTATCTCCATTATCCCAAGGATTATCGACTCTGGGTGTAATTTGTTTGTGAGACTCATTATTCAACTGAATCTCGACTGGCCATCACCTAAAGCAGACTGTTAATCAATGCTTTATTAGACCTGTTTTTGTTTTAATGTGTACTTTTTGTAAATTGAGTATTTTAAAATTCATTCTTCATTAATTTTCGATTAAAACTTAAGTATAAATTAATAGTTCAGAAAATTATTATCTACTACTTACTATTCAGACTATTTTAATAAGTAGAGCTTCCTGAAAGATGAAATTATGAAAATAAGTGGTGCATTTCTATGAAAAGTTGTTTCATTTATAGTTTAAAGGTTGATTACTTACAACACGAGTAACGACAATGGACGAAAAAACAAGTCTTTAGTGATTTTTTTAGTTTTTGCACCATCTTTGTTTTAAAAAGTAGAGCTTTTGTTATTTAAATTTTTTTTCGCTTGAATTTGGAATTGAAAATTGTTGAAACTCAGAGCACAAGGAAAAAGAACAGTCAACTAAATTTTCGTGAAAAAAAGATTAATGTTTTTGGTTCGTTTCGTTTATGTAAATGGTCGCATGCATTATGTAGAATGGGAGTTAGGGTGACATAGCGACGGCAAATGTCCAGCTAGTTTCGAAAAACAAGGGGGAAACTAGCATAACAGGGCAAATCGGTGGAGAAAAATTCAATTCTGTTTAGATTGTTACAAATTTCGATTATAAAGATTTAAATTAATAAAACGCATTACACAAAGAGTCAGATAATAAAAAACGGTCTTACTGCTGTCATTTAGGCCGGAAGTAGCCTATGGAGCACATTTTCGCCAAGTATTTCCGAATACGCACACGTCGGGTTAGAAAAACAAAAATAAGAAAAAACCAAGACGAACTAGGGAACTGGAAGATATCCGTTCGGAAGCTGAATTATCACTGAGAGGACAATAGTCAACTATATCAGAGCTAATTAAATGGTCGCTTCGGGTTGGAGAGGAGAGGGAACCACCGGGGGATTTCAACTCGTTAACGTTATTGACTCCTACTGGACTGGTCAGAGTTCTATCAGGCTGGAAAATTACCAATGGATTTTACAACAGAAAATTAGGGAGCAAGTATGGATTAAGTTCTCCCGGTCATAGAATCAGAGAAGAAACCGTGGACCAATCGGGCAGTTGGATATGTCGACTAAAAAGAAAGAAACACCCTCCTATATAATAAGACATTTTTTTCTTCAATAAAGGAGGAACATACAGGCGCACGATTTATATACATATATACATAGGCTGAGGAGGTCGGCTGTGCCGGTGCAAAACAAAATAAAGATACCCCGGCCAGCATATGCACCTATCTCTTATTGACCGCTATATACCTACTCTGAGGGAAATTGATAATCAGCCCGGTTCAAAATTTGTATTACGGATTCGCTCAGCGCAGTCTCAGCTTTTCAATACAAATTCAAAACAAAAAATGGAAAGATTTTCGAAAGCTTAATTATAGTAAAAGAGAAATAATGCGAGTAATATTCTTCGGGATTTCGGCTCATGGAAATGAAGAGGCTGAGAAAGCGGCAAAAGAAGCAGCAGCAATGCCGCATGACCCCTACACTCCATAGAAAAGCTGGAATAACAAGCACGTCCTGTTAAACTTTGTCCCAAGGAACATAAAAAAAAGAGAATTAAGGATAGGCCACACTCGCCTGACAGATGGGTACATCCTAGTTAGAAAAGTGTCCCCGAGGCGCGACCGTGGCGTAGTTTTACATACTACATATTTTGAAAGAGTGCACTCTACTAGCGCCGCACAGGATTAAGTGTATAAGGATATGTGGAAAATATTAAGGCATAACGATGATCATAAAGATAAACTTCTTGAATATCTAAAATCGATAAACGCATTATATCTTGTCTTGGTATGAATGTATTATTTGCATGAGTGGTTAAGGTGGATTGACGGATCTGTTGCGGAATATAGAGTATCTTGCCGAAGTAGTTAGGTTAGGTGTAAAATAGGCTAATTTTTACTCTCTCTGTGCACGTAGGTGCGTGTTGCTATAATAATTAGTGCACATGTGTGACGTTTATTAAGGAAGAAATTACATGTTCGACCTCACATTTTAGCAGAAGGTACATCGCCCAAAAAGGAGCTTCTAAGCTAGTACACACAAGTGTAAGACAAAAAGCAGAGTAGTTCCGGTACTTTAAAAAAGAAAAAAAAGACAGAAAAAATCCCCGGAATTGGAGGGGGGGTCTAGTAAAATGACAAAACAATAACATATGGACATCATAATTACCGGCAAACTTTATTTCCACACTTATTATTCTTTACCTACAGCCTATATACATTATCCGTGTTAATTTGTAGATTAAATATACAAATCAATTTATAAATGTGTGATTTAATTTACGAAATGGGCGAGAACGACTGATAAAGTTTCAGCAGTGATCTATCAACAGTACATAATAATACCTCCCAGTTTCCAGCTCCTCAACATTTTTAATTTATCCGGCTAATCGGTTTTTTGGAGCTTTTATCTACCTTAGAACAACAAGGAAATGATGAAAAACGAAAATATCCTAAAGCGAAGGGTGGCGATGACCTTTTGAAATAGTCGCTACATTTATTAAAAAGCCGACAAGGAAAATTTCAACCAGGGCGAGGATCAAAAATGAATTTTCAAAATGAAACGTTACGCTGACTATCTGGAATGATATCACGTTGGTTATCGTTATTTAAACAAGTGGAACTAAAATAATACCAGTTTATCAATTTTTTGTGTGAAAGATTTTGACAAAACAAAAACAAGAAAACAAGTTTTTGTTAAAAACAATAGCAACTGTAACTTAAATTGGGTTGGAGAGGAAATAATGCATCTGCCCTAATATTTGTAAAGCATAAATTTTACAATAATTCTATTTATATGTAAACATCCTGGTATCAAGGTATAAATTTATCCTTAAAGCCAAATATAATGAAACACAAATCAAGAAGTAGGAATAATACAAAGTAGAAAACATTTTTCCCTAAAAGTCAAAGAAGAAAGCAACTGACAAACTGTTACTTTAAATTAAAAATAAAGTACAGTGAACATATGTAGTTTTTCTATTTATAGAAAATTTAGACACATTTCTCCAAGTAAATGGCCATGCAAGCACAGGACTGTAAAGAAAAGAAAAAGAAAAATTAGTTGATACCGATCATTTTAGTATGCCAATCCTCACTGGCTGATCTGTCAGGCGAATTTCGAATTTTTTGTTATCTACAATGTGCCGAAATATCGTCTGACGGACAACCCAGGGAAGATAGGCAGTTCAAAATCATCAATAACGATCAATTTTCACGTCCGTAAGATAGCTAATGAAAAGTATAATTTTCCTGTTTCCTGATTTGTGCTTGGTTATAGCGCAAAAATTGTCCTCATTTCATCCAGGTCGACCCAAGGATTTCTTTGACTAGATTATTTAATCATCCTGGCCTAGCAAACCAAACCAGCTTTATCAAACCAGGAAGACCTAAGATGAAGGCAGGCTCATCACCTCGCACTTCATTGAACTTCACACATTCTCGTATCCATAGCTTGAAAAAAAACAATTCAAACCTATCTACTGTGACATTTAAAGAAAAAACAAATAAATCTTCTATTTAGATAAGTACAAAGTACTTTATATAGTTCAAAAATTGGTTTGTTCAAACACTGGGCTTGCGTAAGAGAGGTTCGTATTTAAAATTCAAATTTTCTCGCCAAATTTACAATTCAATTGATTTCTTTCGGACCGACAACTGCGATAAGTATATAATTACTATTTGTGATATCACAAAAACTGAAATTCCACGAATCTCTTTATCCGAATCTTATCTCAGGTCGAGAATATGACGCACAGGGCTACTTTACGGCATTTCGTTAATTTTATATAAAAGAAAGATGAAAACCCTTTTTTAAGTTTAAAAAAAATATATTTATTTGTATTCTGTGTATGAATTACACACCTTACAAATTGTTCTACTGGTATAAAAATCCCGGGCAAAACCATTTAATGCCAGTGCACTCGGAGGAAACGCCATTAGAAGCTGGCTCTCAGAGGTGACAGGGTGGTTTCGTTCCGATTGGTTGAGATTGGCGTGAGACATGAGGAAGCGGGAAAGCATCAGTCCTTTGACGCAGGGAATGCTAAGGTCATTGTCGATGGTGAAATTGGAGACATAGTAAGGAGTCTGGATAATTCTTCCGAGGACTATTCACCGGAAAGTTTAGATTCGATTCTTGTGCCCAAACAAGCGGAAGAAATGTTTTGTACAGAGTTAGGGAAATGTGTGATGATTAGTGACCCTTAGTAGATGATGCGGCCTGGCACATTAATCCTGATTGGTATCAAAAACCAAGAAACATAGCCACTACCTCAACTTTACATCTCACCATCCACATACAATAATAAGCACAGCCAAAGGGCTACTTCACCCTATTACCCTAAGTCATGAATCATTTCACCCAAAGAACATAAAGATGTACAAAAAGATCCTCCATAACAATCACTACCCTAAACACATAATCACCAGAATAATCAACAACTAAAACTGAACTCTGACACCATCCAATCGAAACTTTGGCACAATAAAGAAAATCACGATCTCCGAATATTCATTTTCCGCGTTTCACACGATTCTTCAATGAGCTCAAGATATATTGGAAGTATTGTATATATGTTAGGACGAAGAATTCTTCCTTGTGGGCCACCAGCCTGGATCGGTCTGACTTCGGAAAGCAGCGTTCGGGTAGATAGGATTTTAGGATTTGGCAAATAAGGAGGTGGGTGGTAAGAACTACTTTTGAAGAGAACTCCCGGGTGCCAAAGTTGGACTTAGCCCCCGTCGTTGGACTAGGGCCATTACCCAAAGGTATACCATATACTCCATATGGCATTCTGTGGGAATTTTCGAAGTATTTTAGTTGTTATAAAATCGTGTCTAAGGGATTTTTTACTTGTGGACTTGTGAATATAAAATTTTACTTCGGAAGGCTTATAAAGTTTTATAGCAGGATAAGTAGGAACCAGGGTACCAAGAGTTTTGCTTACTTGCTGCTCAGGTGATGTTTATATCAGAATGAAGAGTAAAGGTGTGTTCAAAATGGTTGCGAAAAGGTTGGATTTGGCCCCGTCGTTCTCCAGTCGTTGACCCAGGACCATTACGTAATTTGATGGGGGGGATTAACTGTGATATTTTAATACATTTTTGCTAGCGAACCAGAGAGAATTATGATATAAAGGGATTCAAAGAATATACTGCTACGAGCTGTAGATGGACAGTTGCTTATTATTTATCAGGAGTACATCGAGATTGCTGCCAATGTCGCCTGGCTTTAAGAGGAATAAGAACTTGCTTAGAACGTGAATAATGCATTTTAGGATGGAATGAGGATCGTAGGACTGAATGCTGGATATTGTTGGTTAAATGCAGTACTGCATTTTCCGTTGGATGTTTTCATTGGAATATTTAGTTTTCGAGAGAAATGTAAAATGCGATGGAATAGTTTACAATCAACTGGGCCCAACAGAAGTGATGGTTTAGTGAGGTTATCTTCATTGACGAGAACAAGGGATTGATCAGAGAATAAGTAATTTCAGCACTGGTTGAGGTGATGGGTCCCATGCCAGACGGCACGAAGAAATCTACGAAGTCAGGACTGTGTCCAGGATCAGACCAGGCTAATCGTTGGTTGAATAGTGTAAATATAGGAAGTTGTCTGTTAGAGTTTTGTTTTGAAAGATGCGACCGCGAGAATTTGCAACTCTGTTACCCGATTCATTCCTCGGCAATAAAGTTCCCTCAGGCGAAATAAAAGATCGATTTCAATTGTGGGAAGCACAGAAGGACTATTCAACCAACGATTAGCCTGGTCTGATCTTGGACACAGTCCTGACTTCATAGATTTCTTCGTGGCGTCTGGCATGGGACCCATCACCTCAACGAGTGCTGAAATTACTTATTCTCTGATCAATCCCTTGTTCTCGTCAATGAAGGATGCCGTAAACTGCTGACAGATTGATGGGTGCAGAACAGAAGTGGAGGGAGATGGATATAACTTGATGGGAGTTTGCGGATGCCATGGAGCGTAAATTATACTGCAAGGGCAGTCGTACAAGGATTAAGGAAACACCTTGAGCTCGTTCTTATTTATAGTCGTATATGTATAGTAGCCTGTCATGTAAAAAGTCCGTCCTTTAAGTGAGTGCCAGTACTTAGTTCTGTGATGTCTGTCGTTCAATAACGTTTCGTTAAATCCATCGTCCGGCCTAAGTTTGACAAATACATACATTTAATAATGTTTTAAAATGGAGGTGGAAGTAAGCGTTAAATATGGTTTAACGTGTGTCTGTTTAAAACTCTTGATCCGTGTCTTATAAAGAAGAGTATTTGCCTTGGGACGGAAAAAAAAGGTTGGTTGGCCATTCGTAAAAATATCCCTGGATCCGATAGCGTAATGATATTTACATTTGTAGTTTGTAAATAGAGAAAACAAAAAAAAAGGAAAAACAACAAAAAGAACAATGCACTCATAAATTACAAACTATGGTTTGAAACAGTGCAAATAGTGACAATTTTGATTTTGAAAAAAGAAAAGTAGAATATTTGACGTTGTACGCGAAAGACGACCGCGGAGAAAAACCGAGTATTTAAAACAGAAAGGAACATAATTTATGTTTACATATTAAATGAAATATATAAATGTATAAATGTCATTTTTAAGTTTAAAAGTCATTTTTGTTATAATATTAATTGTGCATTGCACTCTACCTGGTAATTACGCTCTTTTGTATGTGAATAAGCATTTCTGTCTTAAGAACTTTATTATCTAATTAACATATATCAGGTGTTCTGTCAGTTTGCATAAGTAATTAAAAGTAAAACGAATTATAACTATCCCTTGTGTTTAATAGGCTATTCCAATTATGCCAAACCTTATTAGTGAAGCTTCAGTGAGCGTTAATTAATCGTTTGTCCATGATAACTAGTCGGTTTAGCAAAAGATTTCACATAGTACCAGTGAAAAAAAAAAAAAAAAAAAAATCGATAAGAGAAGGTTTAATGTGTGAAATTGAGCTAATTTTCTCAAGAAAAAGAAATGTGTTGAAAAAAAAGGACAACAGGAATATACACGAAAGATTAAAACGATCTAAAAGATTATTCGGTTTGTTAAACCAGAAAGAACTTAACTTTTGATGGAATGCTGAACAATTAGTTACAAGAAAATTGACAAGGCTTAGAAAATATCTAACCTTAAAAATTAAGCCCCCTCATGCTAAAATCCTCCATGACACATATTATCTCATCGCCAAGTCCTTCCTCTAAGATGGTTTAAAGTGAAAATCGGCAATGAATTTTCAACCATCATGCCAATTGAAGCTGACGTTCCACAAGGAAATATCCTAGGTCCGATCCTTTACACCGTCCACACTGCTGACATACTAACACTTCCGAACAATTCACTGCGGGACGACTCCGCAATCTTATCTACACGTTACAATCTTAACCTCAGAAGTAATTCAATAAAATCTGAAGAGGGCGTCGGAGGCCGCAACGGTTTATGCGTTGACACGGCGTTCATCACTGTAAAGGTCTTGGGTTCGAATCCCTACATTCCTACCTGACATTCTAACAACTGAGCTTTTGTTCAAAAATACCGGCACCCTGAGAGTTGATATGACCTCTGCTGTTGTGAACCCTCGTTTAAAAATAAATAAATAAAATAAAGGAAACGCTTGTCTAAAACCTACGCCACACCAGACTGCATCACACTATATAAATTGTACACTTGATAGGACCAAGATTTCTTCCTTGTAGGTCGCCAGCCTGGATCGGTCTGCTTGGGAAAGCAGCATTCGGGTAGATAGGATTTTAGGATTTGGCAAATAAGGAGGTGATCTCATTACCGACTGATGTACTCGCTGGCGGATCAGGTTAAACATGCAAAGAAGCATATAACGTTTACGCTTAAACGTCAGACCGCCAACCAGTGCAGATGAACAACAACGTCCTCCATCCAACAAAATCCGTTACCGTAGGTAGAAGACGTATGGCACCCACATAAAATATTTTTTAAAAAATGAATAAAATATACGAGCTACTCGGACACCTACTGGAACCAAAATCAACACTAAACATACCGATTTACACTTACGGTTTGAGAGGCTCGACCAAATCCGCCAACATACAACTCCAACCCTTTTGATCCAAAGTTCTCCGCCATATCCTCAACGGCCCCTTTTTCGTCGGAAATCAAAAGATCTAGAATGATGATCGCGAAGGATCTGATACGATCGATACGAGGATGATACTTTCCCCTCTAAACTATCCTTCCACCTAACCAAAACTTTCCTCAACGTTCCATCTAAGCTGTCTAAAACGACGATGGCTTCGTCCTCCTCCTATCTCAACCCTCCCAACTAAACAAAAGCTCCAACACTGGCTAGTTTCTCTCCCCACTGCCTCCTTGTCTGACATATCTGTCAGATTTGTATATAATTATCTATATTGTTTGCCAAATGTATATTTATTTCGTAAAGATAGCAAAAATAAAATAAATTAAAAAAAAATAAGTTACTGTCCTGCTATTAATTTTAATTGTGTGATTGTTAAATTTGTGTTTCATCGTGACTAATAATTTTGTTCTTTTTGGCGGTTTTACCAAAAGTTAACGTAAGTCATGTTTTACATTTCCTCACATTTTTATTTCCAGTCTGCAAACCTATAAGGATTTTTTAAGCATATTTTAAAAATATAAGGACTGCCTTTTTAGCTTTCTTTTTCTTATTTTTCCGGAAAAACATCCCTCTCCTTGATTCATTATTAAATCCACCTTCCTATGGATCTACATTTATCACGCAATCACTCTCTCGTCTCTTGTAAACACGTTATCGAATCTACATCTAAACAGTTTGGATTTTGTAATAAACTTGACTAATGTGACAGGAGTCCAGTGCTATTGTTAAATTAGAAAATTTCATTTGTCTGATATCATATATTATTATATAATTTAAAATCTTTTTCAGACAGTTAGATATTTCATGGAGATAAGGCGATAGAGGGTAAATATATAATATTTGAATACTCTCTCTCTATTCTTCTTTCTTTCTTTCTCACTCCTCCTCATTCATTCTTCCTTCCTTTCTTTCCATTTGACTATATCTTCTCTCTCATTTTCTCTAGTTAGCTGTTCCTACTTTGTTGTTATTTCTCTTGGTCAACTAATATTTCTATGAATCTCAGGTTTCTGTTTGTAACTGGTTTTCTAAATTTTTGGGTATTTGTCTCCACTCACCCAATGGCTTTCCCCTCACAATATTTTCTATTATTCTTCATACATCCCTCACTCTCTTTCTCTCTCTCTCTCTTTCTCTCTCTCTCTCTCTCTCTCTCTCTCTCTGTCTATCTATTTAATTTTACCTTTATCTAACTATATTCATATGCTATGCACACACACACGCGCGCGCGCACGCACGCGCACACAGTGTATAGTTAAAATTATATATATATATATATATATATATAGATATAGATATTTTAAGGGGAAAGCGTAACAAATTTTGGTTGATTATTGATCGTTCAAAAAACGAGGAGTTAATTTGCTCAGAATGGAGCACGTTCCTATCCGAAGGAACCAAGTCGTGAGCAGTGCACAAATTTGCACAGCAATTCAACCATTTTCCTTGTATTTAATTAAATCTAAAAAAAATATCGACGAGTTGGATCTTCCTTTCAAGACTTATGCCTTATGGTTGTCATTTATTAAAAATTATATTGCGTTAAAGCTACATTGTTTGACGAGGTAAGTTGACATATAAGGGTTTATTAGCAACACAAGTGCACTTTTAAGGCAACAAAAGGTGCTTAAATATGGTTATTGGTTGATTTTAACGCTTGCTCACTACTGTGCGTTACTAAATGTATGTTAAGACACATTGAAGGCGTCTTGTAGCAATTAAATGAAACGCCGATTGTAAAAAAAAAAAAAAAAAACGAACAAGGGCCACAAACGAGTACGGAATAGATGTAAACAAGTGTTGGCTGCCAAGTTTGACTCTTTAATTCCATGGGGTTAATTGCCATAAGTCAAATCGTGGAGTGGGACGAAATTACAGCTAGCGTCCGTCGGAAAGAATTTGGGCGAATTTAACCTAGACTCGTTAGAAATTTTTTTTTTGAAATGCAAGTCGTTGTAAAATTTAAGATAAAGAGTCAAAACAGATTTGACTCCGTTGCATCACGAAATGGGCACATATTACGTAATTGTCCTTTCTCCCCAACGTCTTCCCACAAGTTTAGAAAAGAAGGAATGAAACAAGCAAGAAATAAATAAATAAAGGAAGAGAGGAAGAGAGATGGTGGAGAGAGAGAGAGAGAGAGAGAGAGAGAGAGAGAGAGAATATAGTCAATGCAGGAGAAAGACTATTTCTTGTTCGATTTATTAAAAAGAATGTTGAACGGTGTTCAGTTATTTTTACCTTATTTTTTTCGTTTCTTTAATAAACGTATACCACTATATTGATAATTATCGCCCTTTCCACAATTGTAAAGATTAATCTTTGCTTTTAAAACTGAAATACAATTTACAATAGCTAACAAACTGTTGACCTTGGCCTGATTGATTACAATTCGTAACATCCTGAGAAAAGGTACATTAGGAAAGTCGGTTTTCCACGAGATTAAACTCTTTAGTTCGGTTTAACGATTTTTAAAAATTATTATTGTATATTACAACTACTCAGTGGGTAATAAGCAATATTGGAGAAATATCATAGGGCCATTGCCTTCTCATCTAATTGTAGGAATTAACGAGATTTTGAGGGATGCTGAGATGTTGGATGAACGGAGTGAGTTACTGGGAGGGTTTTGTTGAAAGTTATTTGACCAGAACAATTGTGGTTAGTATCATTGACTAAAGTCGCAAAATTACAGCCAAAAAGTCCAAATAGATTTTAGTATAGTGCATTAAACAAGTCGCTATACCAGTGCCATATTTGATATTTTATCAAGCTGCTTTGAAAGGGCATTGATTGTCTACATCATTTGTTATCTTTTAACTCGGGTCTGGGGATTCCAGGTTAGTCGATTGACCAGGAGTAGCCATACATATAATGGATACTAGTTTCTTTGTATCATTGCTCGATTAGGTTAAGATGTTGCTGTAGGTTAATCGAGGAAATAACAACAATGACAGAAGACTGATATACATATATGATATACATTTACTGACATCAGCAGTAAAAAAGGTCAACATGTATGTCAGCTTTATATCTGTTAGTGGGCAGGATACAGAAAGCTACATTGTGGTAGTATAACAAGGTTATTAGATAATAAGTAACAAGAACGGTGTTTTTGAGCAATGACAGCACCCAGAGTGGTGAACATCATGCTGAACAGTGCTGCCACATTGGAGATCAGGGTACTATTCTAAGAATCTATGATACACCTTTTTCCTAAGGCTTTAATGTAATGTGTGGGGTGAACCTTTTCTCCACTGTGTCCTATATTTTGGGACCTCCTATGATTATGTCCGTACCTTTCAGCATGCACTTTTTCCTACAAGACTAAGGACATTCCTCGGCACTCCCCTTGGTGTGTCGATCTCTTTGCCTTACCAAAGTGGCATCAGTTCCTAATTCAAACCAGTCCTAACCATTGCTGACCTAATTACTGCGTACCTGTCTAGGTATATCGTGGAACATCCTGTTTACGACCATACAGTTGAATGTGCGATTTTGCGAAGTACTTAGTTGCACCTTTGTGCACTTCTGTTTGTGTGAGAATTACCATGCCAAAATGGCTGTACCTTTGTACTAATGCCTCACATTCACAAGAAATATGTGCCAATGTCTCTAGTTTGTGTTGATACAATCGGCATGTTTCTGTCTCCGTTCTGCAATCTTCATTACGTTGTGGCACGTAGCCAGTATACATGCCTATAATTCTACTCAAATCTGGTCAATTCAGGCATTCCTGAACCGTTTGGCACTAGAACTCGCATTTTTGCAAAGATAGCCGAACTCTCCAAAAATATGTACATCAGTACATCTTTAATTTTTTTATTTATTCTCTGTGAATTACGTACACCTAAGTTTGTAAGATAATAGGAACTGGTACGTGGAGCGTTTTGCTTGAGACCCCTACAAATACTACCAGACCATATTAGAGCCGCTTCAACCTGGGGCTCCTCTCATTTTGCAGGTACCGTCCTAGTCATCTCACTTATTTTAATTCTCTGTAGATTTTGTGGTGGCGTCTACTTAGATCTAGTTTTACTTCCTTCTATCTCAGGAGTCTCTTGCATTTGGCACTCTCCAAAGTCACCTTTTGTACATAAATGGGAGTTCGAACGCGGTTTTCATCGCGTTGTGGGCCTATGCTCTACCTAATTATACAGTGTTTTTGGCCACCCAACAAGAGCTCCAAAAGAGGACAACTGTCTGTTAGCAGTGTATAAAGAACACGACAACCTGGAATTTCCCCAATTTTTCCTATATAATCTCTGGCCAATGCTTAGCCATTCCTCGATCTTATGTAATATATTGCCTACGTCTCCACCTATGCCTTTGGTCAAAGATATATCTAGGGGCTTAATTTCTTTGGAGAAATTTAACGCTTCGTCTTTTACAGTGTGTGCTTTTGGGTTTAGCTTCTTTTCTTCTTGTAAAGTTTTTATTATTATTTTTTAAACGAAGGTATTTCAACCACGAGGTTTACACGGTGATGAGCGCCATGTCAACGTTCCAACCATTGCGGCCAGAATCGATATTTAAACCCATTTTCACATACATTCTTTCTCAAACATTTTGCGCATCTTTGTTTTGCATCTGATTCGATAGAGTTTCGTCAAAATTTACAGCTTTAGTAAGTCACTTCAGGGTTTTTCCTAACATAGGCATCAGTACAAAGTTAGATATGTTGGTGTTTGTTTTGTTTTGGGTTTCCAGGACAGAGGTAAATAATTAATTAAATTTGTAAGTGATGACGATTCTTTTCCTCGTAAAGTTTTGAGAATGTTAGAATGACATCAAAACAAGCATCATTCCTAGGTTTGACTTCTTATTACATACCAATGTCTGACGGAGAGAAGGCCAAAATATCACAGAAAAACGAGCAATCCGTTCAAATGGTAAACAACATAGCTAAAGCAGGGAAGAATTTTTTTTAAAATGTGTTTTATTTATTTATTTATTTTTTTGAGGATAAACTGCATAGCCTTATTTTAAAATCAATTTGAGAAGTGTGCAACTACGAAAAATCTTGATTTTATTATACTTTTTACTTAGCATCAACATCACAAAGTATAGCACTGCCGTGTGAATAATAGAATAAGTTAACGAAGAGCCTGAAGAGTAATTTAAAAATTTAACGTTTTATTCTAAGTTAATATGTTGTCTGGATGGTACTTACGTTTCGTCATTAGCTGCCATGATATGAGAAAATGTTTCTGTACGAGATCAAGAAGAATAAATTAAATTGGATCCCATCAGCGTTGATCAAGTCAAAATCCCTCTCCCAATTCAAGTTACTACCTGGAAAAAAATTAATAATCGGATAAGAAGGATTTGTAATGTATATTTTGCATGAAGAATGTGGATAGAATATAAAATTCCAAAAAAGACAAAAGAGGAAAGATAAAATTTTGAAAGAACAGGGTGTTGCAAGATTGAACTTCTTTTATAGAGATTATCAAATTAAAGTCCTGAAGCACAGCCGGTGAAGTACAAGCAAAAATTCGAAAATCAAATTGCAACATTAAACGAGCACTGATTAAAACAGAACCGTTTCTTTTTTTCTTTGGATAATTTATACCTCGGCTTTCCTGCATAATTCAGGTAAGGCTGAAAACAATTACAGATTTACCGAATTGACGTAAAGAGTCATTTTACGAACAGTTGCTAAGTGGAAACGACAAATAGTCAAACAGTATCGATTTAGCCTTATGAGAGAAAGACGTCCATCCAAGAACTGTATAAATGAGGATGACGGTTATATAATCAAGCTAGTTCCTCTCACAATTTTCAGTCATTTGACAAAATTACAAATTTGACAAATTTCCTGACATGAGGACAGGAAAAAAGCCAAAGCTATCTATGAAATGGTCAGTTTTGAAAATTATATAAATTATTAAACGTGCGTAATATAAAATGCTGGGAATTTTTTAAATTTTCTTAGCCACCTCTCAGGAAATACGGTACAACGACCTGGCTAATCTTACACGCTAAGATATGATAATTATTGTTAAACACCTAGCTATTATCCAGCATTTAAGTGTTATAACATGTTTACTGTATGTTGAAAGTGTCAATTTCCTGCTAAAATTCTTCTTCGGCTTTTTTTGTTATACACACCAATTGACTGTACAATGATCTTATGAAAAGAATTCACCCAATAAAAAACAAAAAACCAATAGACAATAATTAATAAGTAAATGAATAATATTTCAGACAGGGGGAAGCACCTTATCGTTCCCCTAAAAATTTTTTAATTGAAACTTTTTTCTTGTCATTACAATTTAATTTTACAATTTACAAGTAAATTTATGAAAACTATTCAGTTGAAGAAGCTCAATATTTGTAAAACTTATTTGACTTTTTAAAAATTAAATTAGTTAAATCACTGCCTACACTCTACTACTGTCTTATTTTCCAACAATTCTGTATATCCCAACAGAATTTCATTCAATATTATAAAATGTGACCTAAGATTTTCAAAGAAAAAAAAAATGTTTGGACCACCAATCCTCAAAACTGCTGATGTCACGAACACACTTTGATGTTTAACAATTTGAGAGAAACCGAAATGATATTCTTACTTCACAATAATCTACACCACTAGCCAGGATCACAGAGCAAAAAAGAAGATAAGGTGCATTGTGATTGATTGTATCAAATTTAAAAACAATCTCACATAAGGATGCGTGGAAAGCTGGAGGATTGCACAGAACATGCCATTACTGCTAAATCTAAGTCTGGTTAGAATAAATTCTTTTGATTCTATCATATTTAATTAGGGGTAAAATTAGGCTTTTATATTATTAATATTTTCAGGGTAAACCTTTTGAGTCTACTAGTCAACGCTTGGAACATCAATCATCAAAACTTCTCAAGTCCCAAACACATATCTGTGGTTTATGATGCTGAGAAACAAAAGTAAACTAGGCTTATATTTTTACTTACCAATAATCCAAGCTAATAGCCAAGATCAAAGATCAAAAAACAAAATAAGATTGTATAAAATTTTTAAAAAAATTATAAAATGGAAGACAGAGGATCCCATGGATCATACCATTATGGCAAATTTTTTAAGCCGGGCTAGAATAATTCTTTTGATTCTACCATATTTAACCAGGGGTAGAATTCAGACTTTATATTATTAATGTATTCAGGGTAAATATTTCAAGTCTACTAGTCCAGTAAGTAACATCTGCATGAGTAGAGATAAAAATATATAAGAGAAAATGAGAAAAAATGAAAACAGAAGCTGGCTTCCCTAGCCCTGCTTATTTCCCTGACACAATGCCATCTAACTATACTGAATTCTGGTCAATGGTCATTGATACGAGATCAATATGAGAAAATAAAATTAGGGGGTTAACAGGTTTTTACTAAGAAAGTAAAAAAATGAGTGAAAGATCAGAAAAAGTAAACAATTTCAAGATTCTTGAAGTTCTGAGTTCAAGTATATATATTATTTTAAATGTATACTTTAACAAAGATAAAATTATACATTTGTTATTAGTATTTAGTACAAACATAACTATACGTCAAGACAGTAAAAATTAGTCAATTCAGAAGGTAAATTTTATTATACATATTTCATAAAGTTGTAAAAATAAATAAAACAAATAACTTCCATTTTTAAGGAAAATGCATTTAATTAAACCAGTGATTTCTCAAGAAAACAATAATGGACATTGGAAAAGGTGCACTTTCAATCGGACAAAATTTATTGTACCAATTGGCATAATTAAATGGAAATATTTTACCAATAATCGAGTAGTAAATTTTACCCAATTTATATCAGAAAGATTGATAGCAAATTAAATAAAATGTTGTCAAAGAAAATTTGAATAAAGGAAAACAACTAGGTGCATATGTTTGGGTTGATTTATTTTTAAATTTGTTTTGATTTAAATAAGCGAATAAGCTATTAGTTGATTTTTCAGAATTGCAAAACTAAACTGAACAAATAAGTAAAATAAAAGTGAATAATAAATTAAGACTTGTATGTAGTAAGTACACAACTAGGGATTACCCAAAATATTTTTGCAAAATTTGCAAAATCTTGTTTTCAGAAAAGTTTTTTTTTTGGAAAATCAGAAAATTGGTATAAATTTTAATTGGTGACATATGTAGGTTTATTTTGTTTTTAACCAAAATTTTGGTAGGGAATCTTGAAAAAGCTGACTCAAAAGTGATAGTTCCAGTTGAAAATCTGACTGATTCAATAATTTTAATTTTCATAAACGGAAAACAGAGGGTTTACATTTTCAGCTTATTGAGATATACAATAACTGTTTTTAAGGTCGGTAAATAAGTGTGGACATTGACAGCAACTGAGCTTTATGAAGAGAAGCAGATGGATGAATGAAAGACAAATGGAATCAAAGAGACAGACATAAATTGAAAAAAATGGAAACCTTACATTTTCAGCTTATGAAGAAATAAAATACTTGGCTATTGGAATTATAATTAATTACAAACATTTTGGTGTAAAATTCTGATGGCAAAACTGAAGATTTAACGATAATATCTTACAAAGTATTCAACAGAAAGAAGCAAACTTATGAAAAAACATCAAATTCAAACTGAGACAGGGATAAATTGCTGCATATAAATTTCTAAAAAGCCTTCCAACCTTTTATATTACCCTGTTAATACTCACTTAAAATTGATTCTTTGCGTTGAAAAACAGTAGAAAAATAATTGAAAATGTATCAAAACTTTATATATCGTTTGAAAAAATAAATTTGATACTCAATTGTCTATTAATCTGATATAAAAATTAAAACCAAAATTTATACCATTTATTTACTTCCTTGAGAAAAATCGAAGTTCCTGTTAACTTTTTGACTAACTCTTTGGCTTTGAGAAAAGTGAGTGTACATTGACCTAACAAAGAAATAATACACTTATTTTTGCTTTGGTAAGTGAAACAAAATGTACGAAGACTTTCGGTTTAAAAACATACCATTTCAAAAATATTGTCCATATTTTTCCACACGTTTAATGTAAAGAGGCGAAAGTACGAATAATGTCCACTTCCTACAAAGAGAGAGAGAGTTAGAAAAGAAAACTACTGTACAATCTAAATATAGAATTATTTTCAAAGATATGAACAAATGGTGCCTTCCAACCTCAAATTTTATAAACAAAAATTAGTTCAACACTCAAAAGCTAGTGTTAAGTGCACATACTTTGTCATCTGTGCATTATTTAGAGACAGATACATGAATGAAAATTATATTTAAGCGAGGAGAGAGATAGAATATTAAACTTTACAACCAAAGCATAAAATTATTAAACAGTGCCTTCCGAACTCAATTTTGATAAGGGCAAATTGTCAAGACTCGATCAAAAGAGAGTTTGAGATGAAAATCCAAAGATTTCTATATTAACAGAGGAAAAAATTAGTTGACATTATGCCCACAACTTTTAAATATATTAAACACTTATGTCTGTACATTACAGAGGCAGAAGCACAAACAAAAGTCATAGAGAGGGACAAAATTGCAAAATTATGCTGTAAGACCCAAGCATAAAATTATATTTAAAAACTCAACAAATGATGTCTTCAACCTAAATTTAGAAGGGAACAACTTGTCAACACTTGATCAAAAGTGATCCTTTGAGATGAAAATCTGAATACTTCTATATTGATTAAAATAAAAAATTACATTTGGCTTCAGACGTTCCACTTATAGATAAATTGAACAATTATTTTAGTTTTGGCAATCATGAAAATAATTTTTTTTAAATGTTTAAAAAAAAAAAAAAAAGACTGGTACTTTCAGTTGGTGAAAAACAATTCCAATAAACATAAAATATTTGTCAATTGTGCACAATACGGAGGCAGAAGCATGAAAAAAGGAGAGTGGGACAAAAAGCCAAATTATGCTGTAAAATCCAAACAACAATAATTGCTTTATTAAAACAAAATTAAAACTTTTCTTTATATTAAAGGACAAAAACATTTTGGACATGGATCGTCAGATCTGTCTGCTAGAGGTTTACAAATATATTTGCAGTTTAGAGAAGAAAGAGAGAAGAACAGAAACAAATACAAAAATACAAAGTATAACTGAAAAATGCAAAATACAAAATAAATAAATAGAGCAAACTAGTATTAAAAATGATGGATGGATGGATACAACGGTCACCAGGAACTGTAGGAGTTCCCTCCTGAGCACTGCAGCTATTCAGCTTATTATACTATACCCTGGCTCCATTTTTTCGGGAGGGCTCACAACACAAAGTGAACTTGAGCCCCCGTTGTACCAGTGTTCTTCCATCGAAGAAACTCATTTTTGATGGGGGTTGGGACCAGATTCAGGGTCGCTGTCAAAAAAATTCCAGAGGCGACGGTGGGGATCGAACCCACGACCGCGGGGTCTACTAGCCGAGAGTCTGACGCCTTACTCAATTAAAAAATTACTCGCTTCGGCGGTACATATACTAAAATTGGAACGATTAAAAATTCTTTACCAAAAATTTTGAGCACTTCATAACAATGAAAGAATAAAACTTAAAATTAAATTCTTGAATCAATTCATATCTGTAGCTCCAAGCATGTTTAGCATACTGAATCAAGAACAGAAATAGCTCACTTCTTGGGAGAGTAAAACAACCAAGGTGTAAAAACCGAATCTCGAGCACTCCACCCAAAAGTGAAACACAGACTCAACGGAATGAGAATTGGAGGGAGCATATACCCAAGCTATCCCTAGCATATACTCAGTCCAAATGTAAAATTCTATTTAAAAGTTGAACAAGTGCCTTCCAACCTAAATTGTGATGAAAAAAATTTGTGATCACTAACAAAAGTGATGCATTGAGATGAAGTGAAAGATTCCTATATTAATAGGGGAAAAATTACATTTGACTTCACGCGTTCAACTTGTAATTACACTTATTTTAATTTTGGCAAGTGTAAAAATAATTTTTTTTTTGCTTGTTTGAGAAAGAGACTAGAAGTTTTGATCGATGACAACTGACAATTTCAATAGGCATAATTAACATATGGGGTGATAAGTGATTTAGGTAATCATTATTCGGAGATCATGAGATGCAGTCTGGTGTAATGTAGGTTTTAGAAAACCATTTTCTTTATCGTGCCAACATTTCTATCTTTAATGAGGTCATTTTCAGGGCTCAAAATGTTTGTTTTCCGTAAAGATGTGTCATTCTTGCCTGCCGAATTGAGAGTGAAGAAAATTACTTTCGACTTCAGGCCTTTTTTTTTTGCTTTATCAGGGATATTCAGCCAGATTCAGGTACCAGTGGCAAACAATCAAAGTGACTATCTATGTAATGGAATGACTTGATGAATAAATGGAATAAATAAATAGGAATAAATATATAAATGATAGCATAACCGAATTAAACATTAATATCACAATTCTTGAGGTATTTGAACAAGGCGTCATAGACCTTCTGCCAGCAGTGAGCTTAAGTTCAGTGGCCTTTTTACTTGCTCCAGCGCGTCCAATTCTTTCAAAAGTTCTTCTCGCTGTGCCTCATATTCGGTGCATTGTAGTAATATATGGTCAAGACCCTCTACTACATCGCAGTTTGGCGTTGTTCTACAGTTAATCCTGTGTAAGTATGAGCCGCATATGCCATGGCCAGTTTGGAGTCTTGTAAGTGTTGAGAAGAAACCTTTTCCTCTCTCTATTTCTTGAAACCACGGCTTCTTTTGTAATGTTGGGAATAATGAGCGGTAGAATTTCCCTCCTGTGCCCCTCTCATACCAAATTTCCCACTTTGTGCACACGTCTCTTTTGGTATAGTTTATCGCGTCTCCGACAGTTAGCTTCACGATCGTGGGAGAGCCTTTAATGGTTGCCTCCTTGGCTAAGTGGTCGACTGTAACATTATGTTCGATACCTGCATGCCCTTTTATCCAGCATATTACAATATTTTTGCCTTGAATTCTTAATTTGAAGGTTAACCTGACAATCCCGATTAAAGTGTATTCGTACTTATTGTGAAAGTTGAAAGTGCGTAGCTGGCAAATCGTGCTGAGACTGTCCGTCATAATCCCAATTTTTTTATTTAGTATTTTCGCGGCGTATTCCAGCGCTTTCAGTATGGCTATACCTTCCGCTGTATAGGAGCTAACGAGATTCGGAAGTAGGTATTCCTCGTGATACCTGCTCAGGCTGTCGTAGAATGCACAACCCGCGGAACCATTAAGTTTTGATCCGTCTGTGAAGATAAGGAGGTGGTCTGGGAACTTTTCGCAACAGTCTGCCCTGAAATGCATTTCTGCGAAATTGGCTGGGAGTCCTGTATAATTCAGTTTTTGACAATTTATTTCGCTTATATTGCTTGATATTCGAGCGAGAAGATTGGTAGTATGGGATTTTTATAAACAGAATATATTATTGGGACTAGGGAGAGGAACGATTCGACTATAAGCGGAGCTTTTTTCTTTTCAGTCCTTCAAATTGTACAAATATTAAACACTTAAACACATTCATTTTAGAAAGTATGAAAATAGGTGTTTCTTTAAGAGAAAAAGAGAGAGAGAGAAATTGGGAGTTTCAGTCGATGAAAACTGCTGACAATTTCAATAGATATAATTATCATGTTTTGCCTTCTGACCTAATTCTGGCGGTAAACTTTTATGAACAGTTTATCAAAAGATGCTTTGAGATAAAAATAGAAACATTTCTACAATAGAAGGGGAAAAAATTACTTGACTTCAGGCAAAGATGAAATAGTAGTCTTCTTTTTTGGGAGTGACCTTTCAACTTTGAAAACTGACCAAACAACCATATTTTGTTAACAGTTTATTGCAGAAACGTGAACGAAAGTTAGAGAATGGGTCCAAAAAAAGTAAAATTATGCCGTATGATTAAAACATAAAATTATATTTAAAAACTGAACAAATGGTGCCTTCCGACGTAATTCTGAAGGTAAAATTTTGTAGCATGAAAATAGAAAAAATACTTTTGACTTGAGACCATCAAATTGTAAAAATATTAAACACTTATTTTCATCATGGCAAGCATGAAAATAGCTGAGTCTATATTTTGAGAGAGACTGAACCTTTCAACTCTAAAACTGACCATTTAAAAATACATAATTAACATATTTCGCCAAAAAGTGAAATCATGCTGTAAGACCGAAACAAAATTATATTAAAAACTGAACAAATGGTGCATTCCGACCTAATTCTGGCGGTAAAATTGTATCAACAGTTGATCAAAAGTGATCACTGAGTTAAAAATCGAAACATTTCTACATTAACAGGGGAAAAATTACTTTTAACTTCAAGCCTTCAAATTATAAAAATATTAAACACTTATTTTCGTTTGGCAAGCATGAAAATAGTCGAGTCACTTTTTTTTTTTTTTTTTTTTTTTTTCTTGAGAAAGCCTTCCAACCTAATTTTGACGGTAAAATTTTGTCAACAGTTGATCAAAAGTGATGATCTGAGTTGAAAATAGAAACATTTTTATATTGAAGGGGAAAAAATTACTTTTGATTTCAGGCCTTCAAATTGTAAGAATATTAAACACTTATTTTCGTTTTGGCAAGCATGAAATTAGCTGAGTCTCTCTTTTTTGAGACTGAACCTTCCAACTCTGAAAACTGACCATTTCAAAATACATAATTAATATATTTAGCTGACTGTGCACTCTGTAAAGGCAGATGCATGAAAAAAAAAAGTCAGGGAGTGGGACAAAAAAGTGAAATTATGGTGTAAGACCCAAACATAAAATTATATTTAAAAAATTAACAAATGGTGCCTTCCGACCTGATTGTTAAAGTAAAATTTTGTCAACAGTTGATCAAAAGTGATCCTCTGAGATGAAAATCTAAACATTTCTTTTTAGAAGGGAAAAAATTAGTTTTGTCATCAGGCCTTCAAATTGTAAAAAAATATTAAAAGCTTATTTTCGTTCTGGCAAGCATGAAAATAGCTGAGTCTCTCTTTTTTTGAGACTGAACCTTTCAACTCTGAAAACTGACCATTTCAAAAGACATAATTAACATATTTAGCTGACTGTGCACTCTGTAAAGGCAGATGCATGAAAAAAAAAGTCAGGGAGTGGGACAAAAAAGTTAAATTATGCTGTAAGACCCAAACATAAAATTGTATTTCAAAAATTAACAAATGGTGCCTTCTGACCTAATTTTTACAGTAAAATTTTGTCAACAGTTCATCAAAAGTGATGCTTTGAGATGAAAATCAAAACATATCCTATATTAGAAGGGGAAAAAATTAGTTTTGTTATCAAGCCTTCAAATTGGAAAAATATTACACGCTTATTTTCGTTTTGGCATGAAAACGGTAATCTTTTTTTTTTTTTTTTTTTTTTTTTTGAGGAGTCTGAACCTTTCAACTCTGAAAACTGACCACTTCAACAAATATATTTTCCCAACAGTTTATTGCATAGACGCAGAAACGTGAACGAAAGTTAGAGAATAAGACCCAAAAAAGCAAAATTATGCTGTACGATCAAAACATAAAAATATATTTCAAAACTCAACAAATGGTGCCTTCCAATTAAAATTTTGATTGTAAAAATATTTAAACACTGGCACAAAAATGATACTCTTACCTGAACAACGATAAAGTTTGTTAATAAAAGAAAAAAAAATAGCATTAGAAAGTTTTCGACTCACCCTGAATCAAAACAACTTGTTTTTATGGCCAGTCAGAAAATAGGTGTGGACTTTCTTTGGGGTGAAAACTGTTGGTCTTCAGGTTATAACCTGGTAGGTGTTTTCATCTCAAGGACTAAAGTTGAACGAACTTAATTTTTTTTTTTTATTTTTTAAGTTAATCTTAGTATAATACTGTTGTAATATATTACTAGTATATTGGAAAAATTGTTTGTTTTTAGGGTTTTTTGTTGTTGTTAGGTTGAGATTTGTGTTTGAGTTTTATCGATGAATCTCGACTCGATCGTCATGCTCGTGCCTGGCAGCCAATGAGCCTGCGCGGATTTATCTCAAAGCGGGACGAGTTCCGATGTCATCCAAAACGAAACTCGCCCGATCCGGAGTAACCTTCTTGTTTTATCGGCGGCCGCTAACGATATTCAGCGAGACGCCAGGACGACGAGTCGGACGGAGTCGATGCTGTTGTGAACGAGCCCGCCGGGGCGCGACATGGACTCCAAGTCCTTCTTCGGGGCCAACAGGCTCGTACATCTCGACCTGAAAAGGGCGCCGCTCAAGGTGGACTACCTGGAAAAGGTAAGGGTTCGAGGGACGAGACGATCGCCCGGGTCCGGTTTGCGAGGAATACGCCAAGGGGAAAGGGGAGAGGAATTGTCAACACGCTTCCCACCATTCAACCACTTGCTAAAAATTCAATTTTAATTTTACACACAATATTTCAAATATGAAACAAACTAAAAATTAAAAAAAAAAGTTTAATACAGCGATTCATCAAATTGATCATTTTATATCAGCTAAATTGCACCTCCATTGTTGCAAATATATTGGGTTGTCCGGAAAATAATGCAGGATTTTAAGTTTTCATTAAAAAAAATCTATATAAAATATTCTGTTTACGTTTACAGGATTACTCATTTGTATGAATGTCAACACTTATTAATCCTCTTCCAAATGATATTGTTTGTTTACCTCTGTAGCATTCCGCTACTTGGAAATAATTCAGTCATCCTTATAATGTCAAAGCGAGAATTTCGTACGATTTTCTTTTACGAGTTTAAACTCGGCCGAAGCGGAGCCCAAACGGCTAGAAACATTAACCAAGTCTGGGGCGAGGGTTGTGTTAATGAGTGCACTGTGCAAAGGTGGTTTAAAAAATTTCGGGAGGGAGATTTCAGCCTTGAAGATGAAGAAGGTCGTGGAAGGCCTTCCTCTCTTAATGATGATGTTCTGCGATCAGTGGTGGAAGAAAACCCCAAAACAACTGTTCGAGAACTTGCAGAGCAACTCAAAGTCAGTAAAACGACCGTCGCTGACCACCTCTTTGGTCAATCGGAAAGGGCCCATTTTGTTGCATGACAACGCTCGACCACATGTGTCACGTGTAACGTCACAAAAATTATTGGAGCTTGGCTATGAAACTTTGCCTCACCCACCCTACTCTCCGGACCTCTCGCCTACTGACTACCATTTTTTTAGACACCTGGACCACTACTTACAACACATAATATTCAAAAATCAAACGGAACTGGAAAATGCATTTATTGACTTTATCAATTCTAAAAATTCTGAATTCTACTCAGACGGAATTAATAAGTTACCAACACGTTGGGAGAAATGTATTGAGAGTATGGGAAATTATTTTGATTAAAGAACATTGCTTTAAAGTAACTAGTTTCTTTTTTTTTGTTTAATACCAAAATCCTGCATTATTTTCCGGACAACCCAATAGTAGTATAGACTTGTAGAATGCCAAAGGACCACCAATAAAAGAAAACTTACGGGTATACTGAATGCTCCAAAACTGACAAGGCGTGGGAGCTCGGGTCTTTGCGATACAGCCAAAGACCGAACTGACGGTAAACCTAGTTAAATATGCTTCAGTTTGAAAAATATGCTAGAGAAATAAAAAGACTAGGAATGCATTCCTGGAAGGGGATGTCGGCGGCTGCATGTGTAGACACGGCGCTCATCACTGTTAGGTAAAAGTCAGGCATTCGAACCCGACATGCTTACAAATGAGTTTAAAAACACAAAAAAAAAAAATTGCACTCTGATGTTTAAAATGAACTCTGCTGTTGCAAACCCTCATAATTAAAAAAAAAAAACCTACTTATCAATGGATGCACTTGATTGCAGATCAGGTGAAATATGCAAAAAAGCAACAAATAATGTTTATGCTTAAACATCAGATCTGCCAACAGTGGACATAAACAACAACGTCCTCGATCTAACCAAATCCGTTACCTTTGGCTTCATTTAGTTAGAAGTCTTATGGAACTCACATAAAAGATTTAAAAAAAAACATGCTACTCATCTACTGGGACCAAAATCAACACTAAACAGACAATAAAATGCTTACAAAATACTCATCAGACTGATTTAGAATTACGATTCGTGGGGCTTGACCAAATCTGCCAACATCCAACAAATCCAATCTCTACTGTATCCTCAATGCCTCCTTTTACGTCAGAAATCAAATGATATATAGAGTTTAAAATTGAACGATCTTATACAACCGTATTTCCTCAATTTACCTCTAATCTATACATCTCTAATCAAAACTATTGTTAACCCTCGTAAAAAAAATTAAAAAAAAAAAAAACATTCTAGGAAGACTGGAAGATAGCAATTTTCTCTGACAGTCAGGCAGGGCTTAGAGCCGTGACACTAATGATTTGACCCTGGCATGGGTCCCTGGGCACTCGGGGCATAGATTGAAAATGTGGCCGATATGGACTCCCTGAGTCCTCCTTGGCTTAGCATCCTGCCAAAAAAGATGATAAATCTTAAAATGGGTCCTTAATGAGTCCAACCCCTGGTGGAACAATATCACAGGCATGAGGCACGTGAAGAGATTCATAGAAGGATCACAAAACTTACAAAACAATTACTTGAAGGCAACTGCAACCAAGATTCTGGTTGGACTCCTAACAGGGCATTGCCACCTAAGACGGCGCATGCACCAGATAGGAGTACAGGCAGAAGAAACACTGTGAGATACTGCCAGGAAAAGGAGAAAACTATTCTATGTTTCTGTGAAGGTTTATGTAGGTGCAACTAGGACAAGAAAAACTCCAAGCAAGATTCTATACTAATGAGCCACTGGCTGGCCAGTATCCAATAATTGGCTGTAAATCTATAATCAACAACATTTTGTTAGGTATAATTGAAATAGTTTGGATTTATTTTATATCTAATATGAAAGTAAATTAAGAATATTAACTAAGTGATTTTCTTGTTTAACTTGTCTGTCCTATATTCAATTATTACGCTCATAAATCACTCATTCATGCAACAATTATTTGATATTTGCAGTGCTGCTTACTCCATTTTAACAAAAAAAAAAAAAAAAAAAAAAATCATTTTTGTAGATTGAATAGTGATTAAACATTCATGAATTTTCATGAGGTGCAAATTTTAACAAAATACAAGCCGTATGTCAGTTTACCATCCCAGTGTTCTTTCCTACTTTAAAAGAAAGGAAGAAAAATTACAGTTTTACAGTTAAAAATGTAAAAAATATCACAGACTACACTCATCACTTCCTCCCTTAAGGTGTCAAAATTTAATTTTTAATTAATTCACGCTTTCCCTTCCCCTTGACACTTTCCCGTATACTGCCTGGGCTGTGTTTCCTCTGTTGAGAAGGCATTACGACTTGCCTCAAGTTGTTTCCTCTGTTGAAAGGCTGGGGCGCGACTGGCCTGCTCATCGAGTGGGAGGACACTTTCCCTTACACGGGCAATTTGGTCGAGATCGGCTCGGCCAATTCGCTAGCCAGGGCTTATTCGGACGATGATGTAGACAGGATCTACCAGCTGGCTGATGCATCCAATCTCATCGTGGTCCCATTAGTTCAAACCTTTGGTCATCTTGAGGTAAGGCGCACAAATACTTCAATTAATTTTTATGTGATTATATTTTTTCCTGTTTAGTTTGTTCTTAGGCATGAAAAATGGGCTTATCTAAGGGAAGTGAGCAACTACCCAAGCTCTATGTGCCCGAGTCACCCAGAAGCTGTACAGCTCGTAACATCCATGATAGATCAGGTTATGGCAAAAGTGCCAAAACGACCAATATATTTTCACATTGGAGCTGATGAAGTAAGTCAACTGCTTATCAACACAACTCTTGTTTTTAATATTTCAAATTTTTTACAGGTATGGCATATGGGTCTTTGCGCCGCTTGTTGCGATCAAGACAGGAACTTACTTCTTTTGAATCACCTCGTACTCGTACTCCGTTACTTCAAAGACAAATACCCGGGAGTGAGGCCGATCATGTGGGACGACATGCTCCGCGGAATACCACTGCACTTGCTCAAAGAATACGTTCTCGGTGATTTGGTTGACATAATGGTTTGGTTTTATGAATCCGGATTAAATTTCTACGTCCCTGAAGGTAATTCGATAGATTTATTTTGAACTTTGGGAAATTTTAATCTTTATTTTTTTTTTTTTTTAGATCTATGGGCAAAATACGGTGAGGTGTTTGGAAAGGCTTGGGTGGCCTCGTCCTACAAAGGCTCAACAGGTCCGTGTCAAGTCCTTCCTGTATTACATCATCATATCTCTAATCATGAACAGTGGCTTGCTTTAATTTCAAAGCAAAACTGCTGTCTTATACTTGGCATCGCTCTTACTGGTTGGTCCAGGTCAGTCAAACAAAAATGCATTTTACGTAAAACATTTCTTCCACTGTAACTACATATTGATAAATCGAAAAATTCCAAGTTCTCTGTGGTAGAAAACCTTTATTCAATTTAGTAAATTGCGTTTACGTTTTAAGCTCGTGGTCCATCAACAAAACTAAACAGAGAAATCTCATGGTATAATTATTTTTAAAAAAAACTTGGAAATTACTGATGGATGTGCCTTCAGATTGGGAATTATACCCTGAGATTTCTCTATGTTTAGCTTCTGATGATGGGCCAGGAGCCCGAAACATCAGTGTAATTTACTAAATTGACCAAGGTTTTCAACCACGGAGAACTTGGAATTTTTCAACCTATGAATAGAGAAGATATGAACCATGGAGTTGGTAATCTATAAAATAAGTGTAATTTATCAATTGTGGGTTTGTATGTTTTTGTGAGATTTCTGCTTGATGTCTGAATTTTTAGTGTTGCCTCTCACCTGAACCCTGACCAACCACTGAACATAGCAAAGATCTAAAATGCATCTGATTGACCAAACAGGGTGGTGCAATATTCAGTGTCTTATGCCTCAAGCCATCTCCTTAAAGAGGTAGAATGGTCTTGCATGAGAAAGAAGCCTCAATGGGATGCACGGTCGAATTTTAAAGGGTGGCATAAGGATCTATGTTGGTCATGGCCAATACATTAACCCACTCTTTCACCTTTTTGGACATTTTCTAGTCCAGGCCTATCTTATAACCTGGTTCAGGTAGGATCAGCATTGGATTAGGATGGTGCAAATTGCTTGCGGATGAGGCAGTGTATGTGACTTGGGGCAGTGGTAGATCCTCAGACCTCGCTGACATGGCGAAGTCTGACCTCTGGTGGTGGTGGATTTCTGGTCCATGCTGATATGACCTGTGGTAATGGTGGATCCCTGTGGCTGTGCACAATCTGGGAGGGTGATCCTTGAAAGGAGTGAATTTTTGTGTATATGGACAGGAGTGAGTGCAGCGATTCTGACTCTGTATCTACCTTATTGTAAATTTATTTTCAAAAGCGAACTGTAGGACCTCAAAAATAGAAAATTCTGATCTGATTTCAATACTTAAAAGCATTGCACTAAGATTTACTTTACTGCAGGTATGACCATTATGCAACTTTGTGCGAGCTGATGCCGACTGCAATACCTTCGTTGGCACTGTGCCTTAGGGTCTGTACAAATGGCGGGTATGACCACACGCTTTTCAAAAGGGTTTCTTCATCGCTCGGCTACAAAGAGGACATTCCACCTTCTATGGTACCGTTTCCAAGGTAGAATAAACATACCATTTTGTTTTATTCGGTTATTTTGAATTTGTATGTTATTTCAGACCTCAGGCAGTTGCTGGAGAACTGGATTACCCTGGGTGGCGGGCAGCAACCGGTGTTGAGTGGTACGCCAACCTCAAGGGAAAACACCAAACCTTGCTTCTAGAAAAGTAAGTGCTTTTAATTATATATTAAAACATCCAATCATTGAAATTATTTTTTTTAACAGAGTCAGTGCTTGGTTGAATCCATGGCAGCTGAAAAACAATTTTACCAACCCAATGCAAATCACAGGGCTCGTCAATGCCTTATACGAGTATGGTTTAATTATTTTTTGTATAAAAACTTTTTTTAAATTTTTATTTATTTATTTTAAAAAAATAGATTAACAGAAGAATGGTCTGCATTGGAAGCATACATGACAAAACACCTCGCTGAAGCTTATTACGACGTGACAATAGATGAGTGGGTGGCTACGCTTGTTCACCCTCTTAAGTCTGAAGTGAAACTTCTGTACAAGTCCGGGCAAAAACAACTCGACATGCATAAAAATTCATGAGGTTCTCGCATGGTATCGTTTTATTATGTTCATGTATAAATATTTGTGAGAGTTGAGTGCTATTTTTATTATTGTATTTCTTTGAATGTGTTTTCTTTTGTATGTATGAAACGGATAAAGAAAATGTTCAATTTTTAGACTTTACATCTTTCCAGTTCCACCTTCCCAGTGGATTTGGTTGCCAAACTGTAACCACTGAAAATTGATAAAAAGTATATTTTAAATTTAAAAGGGGCAAATTTAACAAATTTAATAAGCAGTCTAATGAAAAACACTTCTGGAATTGATTAGTTGATACGAACTGGAACTATCCGCCACCACTAAACCTAAAGTCCTAATCCAAAGTCCTCACGATCATAGTCAATGCTCCCTCTGTCGTCTCTAATACCCTAATACCATCCACAACACCCTTAAGATACCCTTTGTAAATAAATATAATTGATCGTCCAGGTTCCACGAAAAACTTTCCCCTCGCCCTAACCATATCCACCATACATTCCTACAATTATTTCTAAAAAAAAGTGGTTCCTACTTACATTAAATTAATCCCTTAATTTGAGTAGGAACCATGTTTTTTAAAAAGAATTCAACTCCACACTCACCCCATCATTTGTAATTTTTATCCTACAATTATGTTAGAAAGCAGCGACCTTACCCGAAATCTAGTCGTTGAATAAAATTGACAGTTTTTAACTCCTCCCAAAACATTTACTGCGTCAATGTGATTAAATAATATATACTAAAACATAAAACTAAGGTTTTTAATTGAGATAAAAATTTCAATGGTATGAGTGGGATTCGAACCCACGATCTTCAGCTAGACAAGTTGCTGCTCTACCACTTGAGCTATCGTGACCTCAATCCATTTATCTCAACTAAAAACCTTAATTGATTGAAAGATTAATTGGAACCACAAAATTAATGAAATAAAAAAAAATCACCAAAAAACATTTATCCCGCTTAAGTTGTTAGTTAAAGATTATTTAGTATAAATGACTAGAGGATTTCTTGTTATTAAGCAATTAATACATATAAGGCAAGACTAAAATAATAGACAGTTTATGGATTATTCAATAGAAACAGTTTTATTTATATATATAATATAATTATTTGATATTCAAAGATTTCTTTAATTGCACAAATATCTAAGTTTCAATTCACCCCACATAAACTTCATATAAAAATGCACATTACAAAGTTTATCTTTACTACCCAACTAAATTGTATCACTTTTAAAGACGGAAATATATCTGCTATACAATTTTTAATGCATTTGCTTTTGATGTATTACATATCTTTATACACATGTATTTTTTTTTTTAAATTTACTTTATAGCAAAACATTTGGCATAAACAGAAATTTATTTATGGAAGATGGTGATGCTAAATTGATTTCCAAATTGACAGTATTTTAAGGTGAATTAATATGTCTTTTTTCCTTTATCACAACAATATTAAATCCCTCGTGAAGAAGCAAGGATTAATATATTATACAGAGAGAGTAACAAAAGTTTAATTAAAATATTCAATAATCTTTTTTTTTATATAAATGAAAATATAACTTATAAAAAATGCGGCTGTGGATTAAAACGTACAAGAACAGGGAAAAAATCCAGCCATAAACTATGATAAAAACAAATAATATAACTGGGTTTATTAGGAGTACATGTAGATAAATAAAATTTGTGATAACAAAGTGGCTTTGTACAAAAAATCAGGTAAATAAGGACCTGAGTCTGGAAACGACGGCGTTCATCAGCTCTTCCTTATCAGACTTGGCGTCTATTGTTAGGTGTGAGTTGAGCCCGTTTTGTTTCAACAGGAGGCACACCTGACCATGGCCTGTTGTACATCTGCAGTACAAGGAAGCTGTCTTGTCAACCCTTTCAACAAGAGTCATTCCTCCTTCCCTGCACGCTTTAGTTAGAATCTAAAAAACAATAATATAAAATTAGGTCAAAAATTTACACGCTGATGTTTGAAAGTTCATTTAGTACAGTTGTAACATAATTATTAAAAAATACATATTGTTATCTGGTTTTTTACATTACACAAAAAAAAAGGGGGGGGTTAAAAATAGATGGTTAAGTCCCCTCACAGAATTGGGGAAGAACCTTGGAGAACCCCCTTGAACCCTGGAAAGAGAAGAGAAGAGGAAGAAATCCAGAGAAAAGAACCAGCCAAGTCAGGACTAAAGCTGATCATATGTAAACGGTTGGTTTTATATAAGAAAATGTTAACTTGAACATATATTTAAAAAAAGTGTGATGGGCTATAGGAAAAGAGGGCTGGGTTTAAAAAAAAAAATTAAATTCAAAAATTAAAATACTTTGAATTATACGTCAAAAATTTTTTAAAAAAATTGTTCAAAATAATCATCCTCTTAACAGCTAATTAAATTAAATTAAAGTAATGATTGTGGTTAACCAACAAAACGACTAAAAAAACACAAAAGCCTTGTCCAAATAAAACAAACAAAAATATTTTCTGGTGCCTGTTGCTGCCCATTCTGTGTCCATCCAATGCTCTGTCCTTCCTCACCCTAGAAATGGAAAATTCGTCCTTATTGCATCCCCGAATCCCATTCCAGGTCCACGACGATACCTGTCTCACTCCCCTTCCGGATAAGGGGAGCAGTGTGCAAGTTGGGACAAGTTGAGTCCAGCAGGTTCTGGACTGGGAATAATTATCCTGTATTGGATGAGATCCAGCAGGGGATTTGTGACTGCCACGGGTAGAGCAATTTTTCCACTGTCAAGGGAGATAAGGAGATCAAATTTAGCGGGCCTGACATGATGGAAGGAAAGATGTGTAATTAAAGCCATTCTGATTCTCATCGCTAGGATGGCTTCAGCTGGGGTGAGGCATGATGAATACCTGGAATGGGGCTGTAATAATGTTGACTTTTCCACTTCCCGGGTAAGGAAGAGGGGTCTCTTGAAAAACCATTGGATGGAGACAGAATGGGCAGCAGAAGCCATCAGAAAATATCTTCGTTTGTTTGACTTGGACAAAACTTTTTAATCATTTTGTTGGTTAACCACAATCATTAATTTTATTAGTTGTTAAGAGGTTGATTATTTTGCTCAACTGTTGTTGACGCCACTAGAACAGTTATTTTGAGTTATTAATGAACCCTAGCAGAGAGATGTTAATTTTATTTGAATTAAGGAGAAGTTCAGTCGGCTTATTTGTTGATGATGGAGGATTAGTCGGGCGATAGTGCGTTTGCTAATCCAAGGATGATAGATATGCGCGTGAAAGGTGAAAGGCAGTGTCCGTCTTAGCCGTGACGAGCGAAGAGGCCCTCCACCGTTCTGCGCCTGCGTGACGCCACCTTTGTGTTTCTCTGGAGACCTGCTCCGCCAACCTTACCGCACCACTACCAAGGAGAAGTGACTGTTTCCGACCCACACCGCTGGAAGCGCCGAGATACTCGCCGCTGCCCTTCTGCTGACCGGTTGCCAGGACAACCTACCGACGCCAAGACTGGTATCGTTGTTATCGCCTGACTACCTCCGTCCGTCAACAAACCCGAATTTATTATTTCTGATTCCCGACCATAAGTTGATTATATTTTCAAATAAGTAAATTTCAGTTGTATTTTGTTGATATGGAGCTCCGTCAGTCTTGTTTTAAGTTGTAAGAACATTTAAGTTAATCACCTTCCATTTGATTTGAACGTATGAGTCTTTTCATTTATATTTATTATTTCACTTTAAATAATTTTATTGTCGCAATAAAAGGCGTATTTTTTGTTTATATTTATGTTTTGTCTATTCCCTGCAATTTATATCAGAGTTAGACGAACCAGCCCTCCCTTAGAGACTTGAGAACTACCCTTCAAGTGAGAAGGGTCCCTCTACTCTACAACTGTTGTTTTTGTTTTTAATAAAGGAGTTAATTTTTGATGTATCATCGTAATTATTTTAATTTTGTAATTTAATTTTTTTTTAAAACCCAAAACCAACCCTACATGTCCTGGGGTTCAGGGTGAGTTGGGATTAATGAGTTCCTCCCTGTGCTGGATAGATTTATTAATTTTTCATTTTCAATTGTCCATATTTGGTACCTTCTTTATTTACTTTGCCCAACTTTTTTAAAAAATTTACTTTTGCATATTCAACATGTATTTATTTTTTAAACATTTTTTTCCTACACCACCATCTCAATTAAGCTTTGGGAATATTTTTATCCGCAATTTTGGGCTGTAATGATATGATGGCCAAACCTGTTGGAAATCGGAAGAAATCTCGTCCAGCTCAAGCGTTGTCGAGTGGTTCAAGCTCCCGGATTGCAGAAGTTCCGCATAGGGTTGGGTAAGGTGCCCTGTCAGGAAAACGCTGACCGGCACACAAATCCAGACGTCCAGTTTGTCTTCTAGGCTTTCTTTATTTTTCTGCAAACATGAAAATATTTTAGATTATTTTTACCCTAATAAATATTAAATCATATTCAGACAAGCAATCTGTGGTTGATTGTACCTGGTGGATATAAGAAATAGTGGCTCGAAGCCTGTTATTCGCCGTAATGTCGTTGACTCTGAGAGTCAGCACTGTTTCACCGCTGCAACCCCCTGCTAACGCAAGTCCCAGCTTCCTTCTGACTTCCACCCTTCCCATCTACGAATCAAATCATTTATGAATTATCAGCGAATCAAAATAACAATTTTTACACTCACCTCATTAATTAATTGTATTTCATCTGTTTGAGATACATTAATTTCAATGTCTCTCACAAGATCTCGTCCTTTATTGGTAATAACGAGATACGCCACTGCTTGGCTTTCAAATCCTCCAAGTGGTCGTAAATGATAATCCTAAAATTTTGATTGATTATCAATAACGTAAGTAGAAGAATAAAATTCAGGTTACTTACAATATTTACAGTCTTATTACTCGCAAGTTTGGTTAAAGTGGGACCGCCGCCTAATATTTGAATTTCCTTCGAAGGAGTACTTATGCCGAGGGCTTCTTCATAGCCATCTTTTAAAGGCACTAAATCTACATATGAGTTTGATGGCTCTTCTGTCTGGTTTTCTTTCCGTTTTTTACCTGAGAAACGAAAACATTAACAACATATTAAGAAAAATTAAAAACTGTTAATTACTTTTCTTAGATGATTTTTTCGATTTTTCTTCTTCCGTATGTTTTGAGTGTTTTTTCTCTTTTTTCTTCTTCTTTGTCGCACTCTCATCGGTGGGAGGCAAGACCTCGTGATAGTCAGTTAAAAGCATATCGTTGCTAATAACCTATGGTAGAAAATACAATTTAATGGCCAATTCTTAACTACTGCAATAATTCTTACCTTGTGTTTTGATTTTTTCTCTCTGTCTTTCTTGGATTTTTTTGTTGATTTATCGCTGAGGGATACGGCCGAAGACGTAACGCCTGAGTTTGATTTCGGTGATGGTTTCGTTTCTTCAACATGAAACGGCCTGTTGCAAATAAATCGTATTAGTTAAATATATTTAGAAAATATTAATTGTACATACTCATCTAAATCTATATCCAGAGCACGATGAGGATCATCGAGCTCTCTTCTGCTGTTGCTAGCCCCTTCTTCACCGGAGTCTTGTGCTCCTTCTGGCATTTCTCCACTTCCCACGTAGACTTCGACCATCCTTTCTGGTTCGTCCTCTGCCTTAAGTTCAAACTCATCGCCATTTTCAGCATTTTCTTTGTTTTTTATTTTCTTTTTCTTCTTGTTTTTACCCTTCCTCTCTTCTTTCGACTTCTTCTTAAGGTACTTGTCGGAAGTTGCGAGACCAGGGATTATAAGCGGGACTGTAAGATCGATGGGGACGACTGGAATGTTCTTAGTGCTGTTCGTGCTGCCTTTCAGGTAGTTAGGGTTCATTGCCTGTTCCTGTTTCCTCGCCTCTCGCATCTGAAATTATTATTTTAAATTTCTCACATCACGATGATTTAGAAAAACCAACCCTGTCCAATTCTTCAGTCGTTGGCTCCTGGACATACTCCATTTCAGATGTGTTATCTACACTGAAGATTCCTGTAAGTTTGTTTTCAGAATGAGGCTCCTCCTCGTCTTCAGATGATGAAGAACTGGACGGAGGTTCATTAATCCACGCATCTAAATCCAACCTTAAAAAAAAATATATATATATATATTTCTCCATTTTTTTGATGAATGGATTGATTTCCAATTCTGGAATGTTTTTTAAAGTGGTTTATACCTACCCTTCAGGTACTTGAACTTTCCGTTGAGCTTTCGGTGCGACAGGGTTCATCTCCCCGACGAAAAGATCGTTGACGGCATGAACGACTTTTGTCTCACCCTTTTCAAGGCTGGCCTTGACAAATTTCACTAGTTCAAGCGCAGAGCAAGCCCTTTCTTGGACCTCGAGGTCCCCGGAGCTGACGAACTGAGGCAACTTCTCTATCACCATACTGCATATCTGAACATAAAATTTAGAAAAATAATTTCAAATTTAATAAAAAAATAAAAAATAAAATTACTCACTTCGATTGATTCTGTAGTTTCGACTGTTGATAGTAATTTTGAGAAAACTTTGAGGATATTGTGAACATAAATTGTTTGGATATGAGCTGGTAATCCTGTTATTCTACCATTGAGAAGCGAAGCCAATGTCAATTTTGGATTTTCTAAATGACTTCGTTAGAAAAAAAAATTGAATAAAAATTATGAAGTTGATATGCCGAATAATGGAAATATTCTTATACAACTTACCAAGAATATTCTCCACAGATCCAAGCAGCTGCGTATAAAACGTCAGCCATTTTTGCAGGAGGTTGCGCCAAAAGGTGGCTGTTTTCTAACAGGAGGCACATCTGTGACACGGTGAAAGGCCTTATAGCCTGAACCCTCACAGCGACATCGACCATCTGCGAAGCGACTAGCTTTCCATGCTGCGTGCCCTCCATCCTCGTCAGTTCAACAAGAACGCTCACATACCACTCGAAATTGGCTATATACTGATAATTATTCTGCGAGCAAATATCAATTATTTTCGAAAGTAGCTCATCGCGATACGTAGTCCCTTCTGCCTTGTCCATATGCACCATAAGCTTCTTTACAATTTCCATAAGGGTCTTTTTAGAAACCTGAAAATTTTAATGATGAAATATGACTCAAATTTAAAATTTTTCTGCCCATTACCATCCCGTATAAGAGATCCAAAGCTCGAAGCCTTATCGACTCATCTTTGTCGTCCAAACAAGCCATTATTAAATCTTTATGAGATTGCACAGATTTTGGGTGCGTCCTCAAAATCTTCGACATTGCGAGAAGACCGAGGTATTTTACTGAAATAATAAAAACAAAAGTGAAAATAATTTCACTATTTTGCATGGTCCACTTGACCAATTAATATCATACAATTAATTAAGGTTTTAAGCTGATATAAAGAAGTTAGTGCCTGAGTGGATCGAAGTCACGATAGCTCAAGTGGTAGAGCAGCAGCGAATCTAGCCGAAGATCGTGGGTTTGAATCCTGCTCGTGGCACTATTTTTTTAATCTCAACTTAAAACCTTAATTAAGTGTAAATAATTTTTTATTTAAAACTTTTAACATGACTTACAATTTTGATCGCTGTCTTCGATAAGAATCCTCAGCTTTTGAACACACAGCTAAAAAATTCAATTCAATGTTAAAATCTGTTTTAATTTAACTTTACAAACGTTATTATTTTTATATTTAATACATTGTTTATTTTACCTGTATAGACGCGCTATGATTCGGCATTCCTGACGATATGGAGATGAGAACTAAAATGGGAAAAAAATTATTGGCATTTGTAATTCTTTATGAGAGAATTCAAGTTGGTGAAATGCTATACCTGCTATGACAGTATTAATACATTCGTACAGTAGTGACATTGCTGAAGTGCTGCATGGAAAAATTATAAAAATAATACAATATTAAAACTAGTTAATAATAAAGAAATAAAGATGTAAAAAAGAGCTTCATTTTTGGGTTAATTTGTAAGCAACTACGTGAATTTTCATCAAGCTAAAAATTACGCAGAAGCGAAATACCTATTTAAAAACAAGGGATTGTGCAAAAAATATAAAATAAATTCTTTCAAAAATGCATAAAAACTCATTTTTCCTGTAATATTGTATTTTGAATTTTTCATGGTTGTATAAAATTTTTAAAAAATATTAGTATATATATATAAAATATGCGTGCACTAAGCCTAAAAAAATATATTCGGTAATTCAAAGGGCTAAAATAAATAGTTTCCAATCAGCGATAAATGCCATAAACCATTTTTGCAAGTGCTTCGTTCTGAGCTCTGTCGAAAGCTTGATCTTAAAGACTGCTTCTACAAGGCCACATGAAAAAAATAAAGTTGCAAACAAATCATGAAGCTATCTGGTGCCATTATTGACGAGGGCGTGGGAGGGTGGAAGTTGAGAACGAATCAAAATGACAGGAGACAAATGGAAGTAGAGGATGATGCTACTTGATTCGGAACTTGATGTTTAAACAAATTCTTTGCAAAAAGTGTTTTATGTCTAAAAACAAAATATGACGCTCATGGTAACAGCTATAAATAAATAAACTTTAAATTTCATTGAAGAACTTTTAGTAACAACAGAATATTATAGATGAATTGTTTCAATTTCTTTTAAATGGCTGAGGCAAGCACATAAAACATAAATGGAAGAGTGTGGAAGTATGTTTCTGCCTTGAGCTTGCTTAGGAAAAAAAATTAACATATAAAAAATAAAAGCTGTGGTAAAAGGAATGAGGGACCACAGTGTTTATATTCAGAGGAAACTTGTTACAAAAATGAATAATTTGGTATTGTAGAAGCAATTGATTTTGAGCTTTTTTTTTTTAAAAGCCGATTTGTTTTTTACCCCAATAAAGCTTGAAAAACTGTTTCCGCAGTAAACCGTAAACATAAAGATATCGATTCCTACCTCAAAATTTTATTGGTTTTTCTTTCTTTTTGTTTTGTAAAAAATGTTAATGTTACCTGTGGATGAGGTTGGTGAGTGGCTCGATAAGTTTCTTACCGAGTCTGGGCTCAAGAGGAGTCAACGCACCAAACTGGAAAAACGTACAGCACAAGCCATTTACAAGGGAACAGAGGAAAATATTATTTGAAAAAAAAAAAATAATAATAGAAAAGAAAAAAAAATTAAAAACAAAATCGGAGAACAGAACAGAAGGAAAATAGTGAAGAATTCATTCCAAAAAGAAGAGTAAAACAAAATTCTCTTTAGTCATTCGAGAGCCCCTCCTCGAATTGTAAACCCCCACCAATTTACCAATAAATTAATAATAAAAATAAATTTAAAAAATCAGACATAGGATGTTTTGACTCCGTCAAATAGGAATTAATTAATTATTTTAAGCTCAACTTTGATATAGGCCAGTCAATAATTTGTTCGCTAACACATTCTACCACACTCACTACTAGGGTTGCCAAGGATGACAAAAATAATATAGTACGAAATTTAAACCTATCCACCGCTTAAACCATTTTAAAGTTAATTAGTGTATATCCATTTTACAATATTTTTACCAGATTTTTTGTGTGTAAAATGTTCACTGCATGTTATCTGTATTTCTTATTTTGTTCCTTTAGTTGGAGGAAAATCCTTGTCACGAAAGAAATTTAATGTAAAAATCATTATACATTAAATTATATGTAATTTGGTTGTCACTAATCATCCTGGTCTGACTATTTAGGTTCTGTCATTTTTGCCATCTTCGGTATTGAGCCTGTGTGATTTTTGTGAAAACAAGTTTCTTTTATATATTTATGAGAGGCAGAGGGAAAGGTGTGTGCTGATGTTTTTATTTTACATTTTTTTTTCCAATTATTATCATGTATATAACAGATTAAATAAGGATATTCACAAACCCAACACTGTAGAAGGTGAAATATGTCTGACATCAATACAGTCAAGGTAAGGTAGAATAGAATGATGAATAATGATCTAATTATTTTATGGTTTTTCAAATTTACTGAGCATACTTCTACATAAGAGCAATAGGAACTTTTTCTTTTTGAAAATTTTTAAACTCCGTAGTATTATTCAGAAGTGCTCTAAAAACATAAGTCCGTCTCTTTGCAATTAAAACTATTTTGGGGCTCAAAATAGCTCGATCTTGTTTTTTTTATCCAGTTTTGTCAACCTCAGTCTTTTACTCCGTTAAAAGAAATCTCATGCCATTTTCTAAATTTGTCGCGGCAACTTGAAGATGCTTTAAAATCCGTTTTGCTAAATGTTTTACAACCCGCCTTTTCTTGAATAAGCTAAGCCAGAAGTGGTATTTACAAGCCAGGCAAAACTTATAAAACTGATCCAGGAGTAATATTGTAAGTACGCCTAAAATCCTGTCAGTAGTGAACGGATTAATTTTGCAAGATTACTACAATTTTTGTAAAAAATTATTTTAAAACTGAATGTTCCACTAGGTGTTCAACATTTTAAATCCAAATTATTTTTCAATTTGTAAATATTTTATGAAGCATGTAGATGAAATACAGAAGAAAACAGAATTTTCTGGCTTGTTAATATAAAATAAATAATAATACATTAAATTAAAATCAGACAATACCTGACAACCCCAATAAACTACATTATATTTATAAATTAACTATAACTCTTCTATTTATTTATGGAAAAAACTCAGACTACACTTTACCTGAGTAGCTAAATTAAAGACTACATTTCTCAGAAATCATCAAAGTTGTGCAAAAACTGTCAACTTATTATTTGCCTTCAAAAGGTTTGTGGTTACACCTTCTGAGCTTTGTCTACAATGCAAAGTTGCGAGGAGGGGCACAGGCCAAACTGCATTACATTACCTCCTTAGAAACAACAAAACTACCCAAAATTCTTTTGTAATTTGTATTCGTATATTGATTAATTTTTGCAAAACAAATCAAAAAAACAATCCTTTCTCCACTATGACAAATATTTTTAATTTACAAATCAAACATCTTTTTTTTTTTGATGTCAATTCAATTATACTTTCTGTCAGTCAGGCCTAAACTGCATTTATTTTTACCTTGATATGAGTTCGATGAGAGGCTGGGTCAACAATCTGCCCACTTTTGGTTCTGTGAGTGTGAGTGACCCGAACTGAAACATAAGACCCGAAGGAACGGACAGAACGCGGACAATGAGAACAGTTTTGATAGAAACGCGGAAAGACAAAAGAAAAACCAAAAAAGACAATGAAAAAACACAAGTAAGATTGTGAAGAGCGAAAAGAAGAGAATATCTCTAAGAGTAGATTTAGACAAAATTAATCAACAAACATTGGTTGAAACAAAAAACTAAGAATGATTATAACAAGATAAACTGAAATTCTTAAAACAAGTAACAATTTATATCTTAATTAAACTAATTATCATTTCTGAAGACTACCAATTCTAAAGCACAATTCTATAAAAAGTGACTTACGAGTTTTATGATCTTTATGAGCATCCAGTTATTAGTAGATGTTGTCATTAATTTGAAGAATACTGGGGCAAGGCTCAGGTAATTTTTGGGATTTTTACGAGCAAGTTCGCAAACCACATTCACAGCAGCGGATTGGACACCTGAAATAAAAATATTTAAAAAAAGGAAAACAATATTACACTACGTCATTGTTCTGCTAACCTGGTTTCTTATATATTGCTAAGTTTCAATATTAAAAGGATAACTTTTGTTTAGTATTTAGATTAAATATTTTATTTTCATAGGCACATATTAATATTAATTCAATTATTCTTTATAATCTAAGGCCTTGCGCAAGATGAAAAAGTTAGTTCACGAGCAGGATTCGAACCCACGACCTTCGGCTGAATAAGCCTCTGCTCTATCACTCGAACACTAACTTCCCATCTAACCCCACCTTTTGAATTTTCCATCATTTTTGCCATTTTTCAAAGCTGAAGGTGCTGAGTTCGAGTCTTGCTCGTGTCACTAATTTTTAACCTCAGATAAAAAGTATAATTAATCAGAATAATTAACATGGTCAATTATGACGATTAAGCAAATACTGATTAATATGACCCATTCAATTCTTTACCATCCTATAGCTTGAGCTCCCCTTACATGTTTCAACATTTCACCTTATTAACTGATATAAATATGAAAATATGATCCTAATAAAAGCATGAGCAGGTCGACCGGAGAAAATCCACACTCAGATCATTATTTTAAACACTAACCTGAATCAGGATCTTCCAGTTTCTCTTTCAGCCTTGGAAACGCTGGTCTCAGAGCTTCAGGATATCTTAGGAACACTTTATACATCATAAGTACAGCCTTTTTCCGAAGATAAGGTTTCGTAGACGTCAGCTGTGAACCCGAACAATTATAAATATAATGAATGATTATGTTTATTATCTGTAGCCTTAAAACACTCACCAGTGTCATTATATCGTTTGACAGATCCCTCGCAAGGTCGGCGCTTATGAAACACGAGAGCGCAGAAAGTGCGAGTCCTGCATCGTATTGATTTTGCGAATTTAAATCTTTCCTGACCATGTTCGTGGTTAACATTAAGAGCTAAACAAAACAAAAATGATTTATTAAAAAAATAATAATAATAAAAAATCCGATGTACCTCTGTATCTGCATGAAAACTTTGACTTGATGCAAGATATCCTATCCGTTTATATGTGAACTTAGGTGAGCTCATTACTTCTATCACATTGAACCCTGCCCAGCTCATGTCGTACCCGAGCATTTGAAGCTGAAAAATTAATACAAAATTATCGCAAAATTGACTTAAATTGAAAAAAAAAAACAAAACAAAAAAAAGGCTCTTACGTAAGTTAATTTTGCGACAGCTGTTGCTTTCACGGCAAGATTTTCTTGCCTTAATTCTTGTTTGATCTCTTCTATACATTGCGCTATATATTTAGCCTAAAATGGAAAAATATTAATTAAAAATCAAAACAAAAACAGTCAGGGTAAGGAGGTACGCTTATAGAAATAAATACATTTCACAAGATCAGCCGTAATTTTTAGTATTTCTATTGTTTTAACAAGTCACAATAAATATCCATATTTTAAGAAAGCTTATTGTTCAAATTGCAGTGAATAAAAACAACTACAACAATTTTAATTGAACTATTATTAGGTTCCTTTTGTACCCAGAACTTTAAAAGGAGAGTGTTGAGATGGGAAGTTAGTGCCCGAGTGGATCGAAGTCATGATAGCTCAAGTGGTAGAGCAGCGGCGTAGCTAGCCGAAGATCATGGGTTCAAATCCCGCTCATGACACTGACCTTTTTATCTCAACTAAAAAACTTAATTAATTGATATATATTAATTGGTCAAGCGGCCCACGGAAACAAGTGAATTTAATAAGTAAAATGAAGTATATCTTCAGTAAAGCTCTCCGTAGCGATTTCCTTTGCCACGAGAATCAAATGGATTACATGACATTTGAAAAATGACAAAAAAAAAAAAAAAGAAAAGAAAAAGGGAATTCAAAGAAGGTAAAGTTGAGATGGGAAGTTAGTGTTTGAGCAGATCGATGTCTCGATAGCTCAAGTGGTCGAACAGTGCCATATTTAGCCGGAGATCATGGGTTCGAATCTCACTTGTGACATTGGCTTTTTTTTTAAATCTCAACTAAAAACCTTAATTTATTGATCCCAGAATTTTAATAGGTGGGGGTGAGGATAATGACAGTGTGACACATAAAATCAATTTTTCCCTTCAGAAAACAAATAATTTTTACACTTATTACATATTTTCAAATATACTGTAAAAATGTTAAAAAAAACAAAAACAAAAAAACTTGCATTTCAACATATCCTCTATGAATTATAACTGAATGAATAAAAAATCAGTACTTATGGACTTTTCAAATTGTGGTATTCAATACATACCAGCCTATTTCTCCCCCCTAATTTTAAATTAAGCAATAAATCTCCTTCTGGTATTCACATCCATGGTATAAGTTACACAAAACCTGCTCTTAACACTCCTGCACCACAGGTCTACTTCATGTACCGTGACAGTCCGTTACATTCAGACAGCTGATTGGATGAACTCATCTAACCTAGCCAGAATATGATTTATTGCTCGTGCGGCAAAAGTGTACATATTAAAAACAGGAAAAACTATATTATGTATATATTAAGTACATACTTTTTTTATCTCAACCAAGACTTTAGATAAAAGTATAAATAATTAAGTTTTAAGTTATTTAAGCCTTAAGTAAATATGTATGCATTAAATATACTTACTTATTATATAACTAAGTATATAAATTTATTGTAGTTAATACAAAAAGATTACTCATTGTTATGTTGAGTGAGAGAGAGAAAAAAATTGAAAGTTTAATCTGATTGTCAATATTAGTGTTTGTATTTGACTGTCATGTTTCCTTGGATCGTAAAAACAAGCATAACAGATTTTCAATGCCGAATCAGCATTAAGAATGTTTTACATTTCGCGTACGAATTCTTTTGCTGACTTTCAAATATCTAATCTAATCGCAAATAAAAATAGCCCAAAGTTGGAAAGTAAAGAAGACAGAGAGAAATAAACTTTGAGACACAATTTATAACAATCATCCCTTTTGAACGCCCCACCCACATTCCGTGTACCGAGTGGCTCAAATATGTTTTCAACAACCTCTTTGAAACAAGACAAAATACTCCAACCGATACATAGAGAACAAAACGACTTTTGGCAATTATCAAAATTTAAACTAAATAAATAATCCATTAAGTTTAGTGATCTATTGGCCAAATTATTTCTTTCAATTAATCATTCTTTGTATATAAGGTCTTCGATGAAATTAAATCACGACAGATCAAGTAGTGATATACTGAGCTAAAGGTCATGGGTTCGAATCCCACTTGTGACTTAACTTTTTCATTTCAACCAAGACATAAAAAGAATTAATTAAATAATAATAAATCTTAAGCAAATTGTTGGTAATTAATTATATTAAAGCAATGGAAAGCACTTAATTAACAAAAGTTGCCAATATATTAAATTCCATTGATCCACTCAAATAAAATAAAAAATACAATTTAAAACATTCCGAATTAAAAGTACAATGGTGTCGGATGTACCGAGAAATTTTTTTACCCTTCAGTAAAAACATTATACACGGTTTAAAATAAATGCAAAATTTAAAGTTAATTGTATGTTATCTAGGTGGTACAAAGTTTGTTGTGAGGCAGAACAAACTCTACATATAAACTCTTTTCATCAAGTTACATAACTGAAATAAATTGGAGATGAATAAGTTGAAATCGTACAGAATCAATATTAAAATAGTGAACTGGTACAAATGAAAATATTAAATACGTACAACTGGCTATATATTTCAGTACAAATTTCATACAGCTTACAATTTTAGCAATCAATAAAGGGGAATAAGGCAACAGATTGTTTCTCATGTCCTGTAACAGTCCTGACTTTGACAGGTTCATTGAAGCAGACAATATCGATAGGATTTTAACATGAACGTGTAAATATAGAGTACAATCATTTCAGATATTCATTGAAATAAACAGTAAAACAACTCAATGAAAAAAAAGCCTAAATGATGAAATCATACCTATTAGTCAGATATGTTGGACTTCGTTTGGAATTGAAACTGTTCTAAAAATTAAGACAGAGTGAATACTGAACAAAATGTAATAGGTAAAACTGAGGAGCCAAATCAAACGTAAAGAGGCTAATAAAACCCTAAATCTTTATAGTGAAGTTCATTTATCTAACTTGTATCTATATATTGCCTACTGTATATACTGCATGTAGGTAGTGAACATTTTGCAAAATGTTTCATTTAAATCATGTGGGTATTTTTTGAGAAGATGGGTCCATATATGGATAAGTGGGCTTCGTGGATCCTCTTATAGAATGTAGTTTAAATACTCACAAGTACCACCAAGCGTTTTATCCTGTTTTATAGGTGCCATCTTGAACAAACTACATTTATAAAATTGCAACAAGATTTGATCCGGAACGTTTTTCCAATATGACTTGACAACTTTAATTTATCACCGATGATTAAAGATCCAATACCATTTTCTTAAAAATGTTTGATACGAGGAAGAACTGTTCGAGATGTTGAAAGTTAATCCAAGATGACACCTACCAAACTATGGCGATAAAAAATAACAAAAACTTGGTGGGACTCAGGAGTACTTTTGAGTAATTAATTTTAACTACAGGCATTAAAATTTATTACAAAAAATTTAAATAACAAATGGAAAAATTTACTTGTCGTGCGAGGTATGTAAGGTTCTGGTCTTTCCCTCACTGAGAGAGTCTACCGGACCGTTAGAAGCCAAAGGACATGGATTCGAATCCTGCTCATGACACCAATTTTTCATCTCAACAAAAACCTTAGATAAAATTATTAATTCAATAAAGTTTATTAAAAACTTATTCAGTAAAATTTATTATTTGTTTCACGACAAAAACGGACTGAACTTTCCGGTAGATATGTACTGAAGAACTCTCAGAAACAATAGTGGCTCATGTACTTTTAATAATCAATTTGTTATCATTTTTGCACCGTAAAGACCCAATTTTCATTAAAAAATCTTTTAACTTGTAGTCCGGACATCTTAGTAAAACAAGAGATATAATTAATTGGACAAAATAGACAATGGGATTTGGAGATTTTTAATATGTCTGCTGGACAGACAACAAATGCAAAGTTTTTACAGAGTATTTTGGTTTGGCTCAATATTGTTTTTACACCATTATATTTTGTGGTCTATTGACCAAATTACTCATTTGTTACTTCTTTGAATTAATTACTCATTTTATAAAAGGTTTTGGTCGAAATGAAAAAGTTAGTGTCACGAGCGGGTTGAGCTGAAGGTCGAGGGTTTGAATCCCAGTCATGACACCAATTTTTTCATTTCGACCAAAACCTTATATAAAAAGAATAATTAATTGTTTTTACTCTTTTTCTTATCTAGCTTTAAGAGACTTAACTTTTTCCCTACTTCTAAAAACAATTCCAGGTGTTCCACCAGATCATTCATAAATTAATTTAATTGTGTTTTTAATTAAATTCAATTATTTATACTAGGAAAATAATTACATAATTTTAAACTTTTTGGGTCATATGTGGTAAAAATATAGAGTAGCAATCTGATGAAAAGAGCCTGGATTTGGGATCATTCTCTCTATTATACAGAGTTTCAGGTGTTTCTACTCACCATATGCAACAAAAAAGTGCCTATAAGCCCCTATCCAAATCTCTATGGTAAAGAAGTAATTTCACTTTTTTTTTCTCCTGACTTAGGTCCTATAAATTGCTTATAAATTTCAAAATTACTGTGTCTAGAAAAATCTGGTTTGTGCCATCTAAAAGCATGTTATTATGTGCATTCGAAATACTTGGCTCAAAATTTATAACTGCATCTTAATGTTTTTTTCCCTTTTATTTTTTTTTTCAATCTTTTATTTTTTTTAAATTATTTTTTCCTTTCATTTTTCCAATCAATATGTTTTTCTAATTTGCCCTGAAGATGACCCGAATAAAGGACGAAACATCAACAAAAAAATGAAAAAGGTTTTTTTTCTTCTAAACATTGTTAACTGATCCTCACGACTTCAACAAATTATGAAACAACGGGTAACTTAAAAAAACATAAAAATACCAAATTTTTGGGCTTTCCAGAAATGGGGTGGATATACATTGTAAGCTAATTAAATGGGGAAATTTTGAGTGAATTTGCACAGGTCTAAGAGTTAGTAGTAATTGACAGTTTCCAATCCAACATTAAAAATAAATAAACAAATATAAATTTCAATGTTTTTGTCGTTTCTTAACTTTTCATGCAGAACTTTTTCATCAATTCTGCAATGTAAATAAGTTTTTGTACAGCAAAATTTAACGTTCTTTGAAGTGGTACAAACCTCGATTGTGAAATTTATAAACAATTTAGTGGGCCTAAGACAAAAACTTTTTAAAAAATTGTGTCATAACCGTTGATATTTGAACGGGGGCTTGCAGGAACTTTTTTGTTACATATGGTAAGTGGAAACACTTGAAATTTTTAACGGTTATCACCTGTATATTTTTACCCAACCCCAAAAAGCTTCAAATCAGTTATTTCCCTAGTTTAAACAATTTAATTTTAATTAAAACCATGATTAAATATCCTTCGCTTTTATAAAGTGGGAAAAAGTTATCTCTTTTTAAAGCTAGTTATGAACAAAAGCTTAAAAACAATATTGAGCCGTGTCAACATATTCTGTAAAAATTATTTTTTGGTTTGACATTAAAAAAAATCAATGCTGGGTTTTCCATACCGATTTAATGTGTGAGAATGCCAGGTTAGTATTGATTTATGTGATCGTTTTCCATTTCTAGCCCAACAGGCACCTTAAAGATATGCAAATTTCCTTAGTCACTTTTATCCAATTAATTGTTTTGTTTTAATGCAAACAAGGAGTACAAGTTAAAAGATTTTTTAATGAAAAATGAATCTTTATCGTGCAAAAATGCTAACATATTGATTACAATATGCAAGGCATTACTTTTTCTGTGAGTTCTTTAAGTTCTACTGGAAAGTTCTGTCTGTTTATAGAATAAAAACAAATAATTTTTTTTTTTATACGTAACTTTATTGAATAGTTATTATTTTTATCTAAGGTTTTTGGACGAGATGAAAAATTAGTGTCACAAGTGGGATTCGAACCCACAAACTTCGGCTCAATACACCACTGCTGTAACCAATCGTGACTTTTTGAAGGATAAATTTTGTTGATTATTTAAATTGAGTTTTTTACTTTTTATAGGCAGATTTAACATTAATATTAATTCAATTATTCTTTATAATCTAAGGTCTTGAGCGAGATGAAAAAGTTAGTTCACGAGCGGGATTCGAACCCATGACCTTCGGCTGAATATGCCAATGCTGTAACCAATCATGATTTCGATCTACTCAGACACCAATTCCTCATCTCAGCCTACAATCTTTCTAATTTTTCATCTTTTTGCTATTTTTCAATGATGTATGTCGTATTAACTGCCTTGTATAAAAAAAAATTCTTTTTCATACCTAGCTTTAGGAGAGATTCCCACTTGAAAAACAACGGTTCCAGGTGTTTCACAAGATCTTTCATAAATTAATTTTGTCGTGTTTTTAATTAAAATAGATTTGTTTACACTAGGAAAATAATTGATTTGTAAGATTTTTGGGCAATCTGGAGAAGAAATATGGAATAGCAATCTGTTGGAAAAGGGCCTGGATTCGGGGTCATTCACGCTGGTATACATTTCGGTGTCCGTCAATCTCCGACTCACCTCGTTGTCTTTGTTGTTCCGGATCCCGCGGACCAGATCGGTCAGGTTCTTGTCGAACATCCTTTCCAGGTTCCCTTTGACTTTTTTCAAAGCCATTTTGCCGAGTGACGCCCTGCGAGGATGCTACGCGCCCCAGGCGAAGGCGAACGGAAGATAATCGCGACGAAAACGGTGGACTGTGGGCGCCGCCAGGCCAGGATCAGATTTAGGACATCCCGCAGCAGATGCCGTCGTAACCTGGCAGATTTCCTCGACGTCGACCAGTTCTACAAATCCGTCTGATAAAGGGGCAAAATCGATTCACCACAGTTCCAACTCGATTCGACAAACTATTCTCCTACATCTAGACAAAACAAAAAACACATTTACCTAATCAACATTGATTTTCTTAAGTCAAAAAAACGGGCGAAAATCAATCAGAAGAAGATCTTTTAAATATTTAACCCCTTCTATTTTAGAACATAAAAGCTTCCTATACATCGTCATGCCGTCCAAAAGGTTGCAAAAAGGTTAAGTTTTTGAGGTTTTCACAACATGGGCGACACTTTGAATGTCATAGTTGAATTTGGGTAAGTGTAAAAAATCATATATCTTTTTCGATAAATTTTTATAGTTTAACTTTGTATCTAAACTGGTTGTTTTAAATTTTTTCAGAGGAGGAGCCGAGCTGCTTTTCAACAAAGTGAAAAGGCACGACCTAGAATTGCCAAACAAAGACTGTGAGTGTAAGTATTCTATACCTCAAAAACAAAAAAACCAGACACTTGTATACATTAGTTTATTTTCCATAATACCTATGTAAAAAGATTAATAACTAGTTGTTAGCGTTTGTAATGTTTCTAATCCTTTTAAACTCATTGGTTTATAAAGAAAGTAGGAAAACTCAAAAGGTTGGGTTGAAATAGGAAGTTGATGTCCGAGGTGACGATAGCTCAAGTGGTAGAGCAAAGTTTGTGGCTTTGAATCCCGCTCGTGCCATTGACTTTTTTTTCATCTCAACTGAAAACCTTAATTAATTGTAATTATTCTTTTTACCTAGCAACTTGATTGAGTTGAAAAAAGTTAGTGTCACGAGTGGGATTCGAACCCTTGCCGTTTGGCTAAATACACCGCTTTTCTAACCGAGCTCTCATCATTTCAATCCGCCCCCAATCGGACACCCTACTCATTATGGCAACCTCCAACCTTTTGAATTTCAAAGCTGAAGGTCGTGGGATTGAATCCCCACCACAACACTGATCTCTTCATCTCAATCAAGATCTTATATTACAAAAAAAAAAAAAAAATTGAAATACTTAATATGGTAAATTAGACAACTAAACATAAATGGATTAATATTTAATGAGTAAAGAAATATCACTTAGATATCAGCTTCCCATGGCCACTTTATAAGTCGCTGAGAATCGAATCCACGCATTTTAAAAAATGGCGAAACTAGGGAAAATTCGAAAGGTTGTAGGTTGAGACGGGGAGTTGGTGTCCAAAGGGATCAAAGTCACGATAGCTCATTTGGCTAGAGCAGAGGCATGTTGAGCTGAAGGTCGTGGGTTCAAATCCCCTTCATGTCACTTTTTCATGTCAATCAAGACCTTACATACAAAGAATAATTAATTGTAATAATTTGAATGATCAATTATGTCGGGCAAACGTATTACATATAAATAAATTTTAATTGGTTTATATTTAGTGGCCTAATTGACCAAGTAAATTATTTCAATTAATTATTCTTTTTGTGCAAGGTCTTGCTTCCCGCCCGTGGCGCTGACTTTGTCATTTCGGTCAAAGCCTTACATAAAAATAATACTTGAAATAGTTAATATGGTAAATCAGACTACTAAAAATAAATTGATTAATATTTAATAAGGAGAGACATTCATTATCAGTTCACCATGACCACTTCCACACGTTTGAAAAATGGCAAAAAAAAAGGAAAATTTGAAAGGTCATAGGTTGAGACGAGGAGTTGGTGTCCAGAGGGATCAAAGTTACGATAGCTCAAGTGGTTAGGCTAGAGCAGAGGTGTATTGAGCCGAAGGTCGTGAGTTCGAATCCTCTTCGTGACACTAACTTTTTCATCTCGATCAAGTGCTTACACAAAAAGAATAATCAAACAATCAAAATTGAATCAAAAAATCAAAAGAATGGATCAAAAAATAAATCCAGAGCCAAAGAAAGAAGAGTAATAAAGGAAACCAAACAAAACTCTCTAAAACATTTAATTTCCAATTTAACACCACGTATGGAATCCTCGAATATATGGAGGAAGATCAGGGCAATTTCCGGCAAAAGAAAACCCCCAATTGTGCCGATACTTCGTGCAGAAGACGTGGTCATAACAGATCCCTTTCAAATTGCTGAGCGAATAGCTCGTTTCTAATTCCGACTGGTATTCGGAGCGTTTCAGGCAGATAAAGGAGGAGGAAGAAAAACAAGATTTAAATTTTGCAACCGACGAAGAAGAGGTTTGGAACACTCTCATCACTCTGGCTGAGCTGGATTTTGTTCTGAGTTCTGTGAAAGAATCTTCCCCGGGAAGTGATGAGATCACATATTCCATGATTAAAAATCTGTCTCCAGAAGGAAAAGTAAAGCTTTTAGAGTTGTTTAACGAAATATCGGGTGCGGGATATTATCCAGAAAACTGGAGGGAGTCGGTCGTTATACCCATTGCCAAGCCAGGTAAAGATCCTAGCTTTCCAGAAAATTACAGACCTATTTCTCTAACATCATGCCTCAGTAAGACATTGGAAGCCAAAGTTAACAAAAGGTTAAATTGGTTTATCGAGAAAAAAGGTTTGTACAGTCCATACAAGGCTGGGTTTAGAAAACACTTTTGCTCTGAAGATCATGTATCGCTCCTTGAAAGTGTTATTCAAAACACTTTCCTGGAGAGGGAGCATACTTCAGCTGTCTTCTTTGACCTGGAACAAGCATACGACACGACCTGGAGATTTGGTATTCTTAAGAAGCTCCATGATTGGGGTTTAAGAGGGAATTTTTGAAAAGCTTCCAGGAAATGAGGAGATACCGCCTTATCTAGTACGTTCATTCAAGAAAACGGTATTCCTCAGGGTTC
>CM077112.1:3806139-3816345 GCA_039619505.1 Cimex hemipterus | reverse complement strand
CTCTCTCTCTCTCTCTCTCTCTCTCTCTCTCTCTCTCTCTCCTGCTGTCTTGCAATTGTGTTAAAATGGCAGTTACTTACTCCCCTGAATGTTGTAAACACATCTTCGTATAATTTGTATATTTCCACGTATTATTCTTGCGTTTTATGTTAATTAATATTATGGCAGTAATTAAATGTTTGTCTGTTCTGATTCATCACACATACAAAAAAGGCCTGAAATCCTGAAAGTGTAAAGGCAAGTTCAAAATGTCACGGATGTATTACAAAAAATACCCAAATCTAGACGAAACGGACTCGTAAAAGGTGCTAAGAATTTCAGATAAAGGGAAAGATTTCGTGGATTTTAACTACTCTGTCATTATCCCAAACATCCATGAAAATAATAAACTGTGTGCCATAAAATATAAGTTGTGAAGTCTTACGTCCCTCATTTTTCTCTCTACTCTCTTACTTCAATTATAAAAATATATTAATCCATATGTTTTAGTTGGTCCTAGTTAACCGAATTGATGATTTAAAGTTGACATAAAATTTTTATGTAAATTGTGGTTGAGATGAAAATTTAGTGTCACTAGCGGACTCGAACCCATGAACTCCCACTCCTGACACTAATTTTTCATCTCAATTGCACACTACGTAAAATTTATAAATCATTTATGTATTATATCATCTGACCGTTTTTATGAAAGGTCTCTGAAAATAATTAAACCTGTTTATGTGTTAGGGTATATGAACTGTATTTTTCTTTATTTAAATATTTATTTAGAAAAAAGTCATAATGATGTTACATGTAATTAAAAAAGAAAAATTACCTTAGTTTAACCTTTTATCTGTGTTTGTTCTCCGAGTTGTAATTTTTCGTTGCGGACGTACAAAAATAAAATAATTAGGAGATAAAAGAGAAATATTCAATGAATGGAAGCTAAGCCGGACGGGATCTAACCCGGCACGGATTAAAAGGGTTGACTTGACGAAGTTAATATTGTTCAATTAAGAGAAGGGATGAAGCCTTAACGGTGGCCAATTAAACACTGATCCCTTCCTCTGAGGATTTGCACAATTTCCAGGGGTTTGCCAGCCATATTAGATGTACACGGAGAACGTCAATAACATTGTAAACCCGGAGGAATCGGACCCTGGAGGAAATTCCAATAGAAAAATCCAACCCTTCAGTTCCGCCTCGTCCCCTTCCCGGGAAATGAGACTCGATGTGACAACCTTCGTTCGGTAAACGAGTGGTTCCGAAGACTGGATTTCCTGGATGTCTTCTCGGTATATAAAAAAAAATCTTGACTGTGGCCGATTTTTTGTTCAACAGCGATCATAACCAACCTCCTTAACTTCATTTTATTGGTAGCTTTTCAGCTTTAGAAAATTTTTAAATTTATTTCATTCTGTTTTCAGATTCAATATGTTGGAATCAATAAGTACAATGTTTATCTGTATAAAGTCAAAAGTGTTTCAGTTAATTTTTGATTAAGAATTTGTGAACCCTTTGATATGCTCGTGGTAATTGTTGATCACCCTTTTTCCGTGCTTGTACCTAGTATTGAAATGATTTTATTGTTTGAAATCGATCTATTTTCCTTTCTTTCAACCTCGTTCTTTGAAAAGACTGGACGAACCGATATCAAAATTTTTATAAGTTGAATCCACCGATGTTAGGAAATGTTTGTTATCAGCTTAGGGTCATCATCCTGTTAAAGTACCTTGGTTTCTGTTCATGGCCCATTAAACATGAACCCTCAGCAATACGCTCTCTTGAAGCTTGGAGTGCAGGCTTAGCCTAGAAAGCGGATTTAACATGCTTATCCTTATTTTTTGAATAACCACTAATGACATTTCTGTCTCTACAAATTGGAATCGTACATTTAAAAAGTTCAACGCGTTATCAGAAAATCATGAAACATTTGGCATGGAGACTTTAAAAAGGTCTCAGGGAAACATTTAAGATCATTATGTCATGTTTTGATCGACGCTACTTCTAATTATTAAATATGTCACATCTCTACGAGTTTGTTTATGCTTTCCTTCTCAATTTATATCGTAATAATTTGGAAGTTTAAATTGCCGTAGGGTCGTTCTGAAATTCGTTCGTAAGTTCTCTTCTGGTCCTGGTCCGTCGATCCTCGCTGCTTAATTTGGCCTGATCCCCCCTCTGCATGAAAGGCTGTTTCCAACTAAATAATGAAGCACTCCGGCATTAGATTTTACACAATCTTCTTTATTACGATGTACTTTTGTTTGTAAACTTTGTTTTTAACTCTGCTGGACGGAAACGTTGTCAATTTTATTATAGTGGATGGATTAATAAAGTTGCTTCAGTAACTTGCGAGTTATATTTATAAAATAATAATCAAGAAAAATGGACAAATATTAATTGTTGATTATTAACAGAATTGTTTTGTTAACAAAGAATTTTTTTACACAAATCTGTGGTGATCAGTGAACGTTATTCGGTGATTATTCAGAAATCGTGAGATGCGGTCTGGTGTGATGTAGGTTTCAGAAAAATTTTTCCTTTGTCTTGATAACGTTTCGACCTTTATTGAGATCATCTTCAGGGCCTAAGATTTACAAACATGGTTTAAATTTAACAAATACTTGTAGGATGTGGCAAAAATTGAATTTATACAATGCAAAAAATAATTTTTTTATTCACTCAAAGTACGCAGAAAACAAACCCTTTAAGTGAGTAGAAATATTTTGATTGTATATAAATGAATCTATTTTTTTGAATTGTATAAATTCACTTTTTACCACATCTTACTCGTATTTGTTGAATTTAAACAGCGTTTGTAAATCCCATGCGTTGAAGATGATCTCAATAAAGGTCGAAACGTCGGCACGATAAAGAAAATGTTTTTCCGAAACCTACATCACACCAGACGGCATCAAACGATTTCTGAATAATTGTTTAAATTTTAAGTTCAACTTTAGTTTCTGAGTGTTAGACCTTGCAATTGTTAATCCTAAAGAAAGTGAAAATCACAGGAAATGATGTACTAAAAACTGGGCGTTCGGTCTACAGTTTTGTAAAACCTGGTGGTCATGCTGGTTTAGCAAAACGAGAGCGCCGTGAAATGGGCATTAATTCTGCTCATTAGCCCTAGTTATTATATTTCTTATATTATCTTAGAAGATATTTTTTTCTCCTCGATCGGTTTTGCTCTCTCCACCATTGTAAAACCTCGGCGATACCTTTGATATCTTTTGAATAAATTCTTTTATGGTTAGTATTTCGAGTTAACCGTGGATTTGGCATTTTCTGACAAACCGTTTATTCAGATTCGAATATTTCGCCTTGTAACACAAAAGTTTTCCACGGTTACCTATTAACCAGGGGTCGTAGAATTGATTTTAGAAGACCAGTTTCAGATTTGATTTTTATTTCACATATAATAAATGTATAGTATGATGCGAATTTCCGCTGTTATTATGTTTCTGTGGACATTACAGGATCCATATAGAATGGTCCATACTTGAGGAGGTTATCCTAATGTCCATTAGTCTAAAAAGTCCCTATCGTCCTAAGTATGATTCTCACTAGATATTTCACCTTTCAAGCTATTAATTTCACAACTTTATCCCATAAAGTACGTCGTTTATCATAAAATAGGAATCCTATGGAAATTTCTTTTCACTTTCTTACTTACGTTTTGCCAAATAGAACAAAAGAATTTCGTAGGGTTTTAATAGCATTTTCTATAAGTTTAATCAAATTTACAGTAGGATTAACGTGATGTGATTAACAGCGAACTTTATGGAGTAAAGTTTTTATCTAGACCAATACCTTTCATAATTATTTAGAAATCGTGAGATGCGGTCTGGTGTGATGAAGGTTTCAGAAAAACATTTTCTTTATCGTGCCGACGTTTCGATCATTATTGAGATCATCTTCAGGGCTCAAAGTGTTTGTCTTCTGTGCAATTGTGCCATTCTTGCGTTAATTGATCAATGGATTTATGTGGGTAAAGTTGTGAAAGGTTGAAGTAGTCTGAAGTAAAATATCTCTAATATAATCGAGAAAAAGACCTTAGACAAAAAAAGTCCAATTTGACACGTTGGATCACTTCTTGATGGGTTGACTCTGTTCACGGGACTCCCTGCATAATGCTTTGGTTAAGTGGTTTCCACAGTACTTTTTATTCTTTATTCTTATTTATTTTGGATTGAGTACTGTCGGGCGAATAATTTTGTATCGTATTTAAAAATATTTTTGTTCAATTAATAACTTCTGGGGTATGGCAGTACTACGTTTGAGCTGTACAGGGTGTAGCCAGACCCTTGGGGCGGTTCTGCCCTCACTTTTTGGCAGGAAAACCTGACCTGTCGTCCTGTCTTGTTTAAATTTTAAGCCCTAGTGCTGTACTTTAACGAAAGCCCATTTTAGCTATAGGAACGTCTCTTGCCATCAAACACCTGGTGAATGAAAGGGTGTTTTGCTTTAAACCTGAGTTGGTGTAGTGCGGCATTCTCATTGTATTTTAGTAAGTATTTCTATCACTGTTTTGCTTAAGAAGGTAACTTTCTAAATTTCTTTTGGTTCTTTCTTAAACAGTGTTCGGCATTTTTCATGTATCTGGGATATATCTTACTTCTAGATAACTATCGAGTTAATTTGTTGTCGTTTTTAGAGAACCATTTTTTCCACATTAGAGTTCATTGAGCCTTGATGGATCAGACTTTTTGGGTCTGATACTAAATTAATTATTTAACACACCCCTGTTTCAGAGATGTGGCTACAAGATCAGCGTAAGCCGGTGTCTGACAAGGGAACATTTATGTTCCTATCCTTTTTTTTTTCATTATTTGCTTTACATTGTTTTATTTAGTAACACTAAACATATCCGAGCAACCTCCCACATCCAAGAGTACAACGTATTTTCAGATGCGAAAAGTGAAGGACAAAATAGAATGAGGAAAATTTCACCGTTGCCCTCCAGTGGATAATAACGAGGAGACTGACATCCCCAAACAAGGGTTAAAAGAAAAAAAAACTTACCAGACGACTTTTTCTAGAGCAAAAATCTGTTTTGGGAGTCAAAACTCGATTAAATCTATTACATTACTGCGACTTGTTTAAACGTACGAAGTGGAACTGTGGTTTGATGCCAAGCCATGGTATATCCAGCCCGTGTAATTCTTAAAATCACGAGTTCTCAGATAAATTGTCAAAGCTCTTTAATACGTCATTCACTTCCGCTTTCATAAGTTACACACCAATCTTTCGATCCTTGGTCTACTGGCAAAACGACCTACACTTTTTCGTCAAAAGAATCCATAACATTACCTTAAAACCTCGATATTTTTCCCCATGTGGGACAGATTGAGTGCTATTAGAAATGATAAATGACGGAGTGAGTGTGGCTTTCAATCCTTTTAAAAAACATAGTTCCTACTCACAGCAAGTTGTTTTGCAACGATTCGGATTTCGAGACCTTTAGTTCATCATCAGGTCGATCATCAGTTCTACAACCACGTCATGATGAACCCGCTGATACCCCCGCCAACGCGACGTTCCAATGAACATCTGGTTTTTTAATGGCGCTCAATTTGAACGTGCGAAACGAGGAAATTATAACAGAAATAAATATTATAATAGTATATCCTTAATATTATTAATTTATTATAAAAATGATAACAATTAAGATAATTATTTTAATTGTTTGAACGTTTAATATTATTTATGTACTTACTTAAAATGGAAGGTAGATCAAAATCTGTTATATTATTAACGCATTTATTACTATGTTCAATTTTACACTTTTTCATTTTAAATTTCTCATATCGATCTAGTTGTATGTAAATTTGAATTGAAGTTACGTTTTGTTTCTTTTAGTGGTTCTTAAATTCCGAAAATTTGCTCAATTTGGCAAATGTCCTTTTACTCAAGTTTTTGTTTCTCTACCGCTTTGTCCTATATATTTAATATCACAATCATTTATCAACTATCTTTTAAAGAAATATTAAAAAATAAAAAGGATCGAGTGCTAGAGTTGGCTGGTTTCTCTTAACCTGGGTTTTGTGGGTGTAGTGCTGGCCGTAGAGTCAGTGACTGGGTGAAAAATCCATACAGCGAACCCCACATATTGTAGTACATGTTTTGATGCAACTACATATAAATTAATTTGTTTAATGTTGTTCACTCTTTTTTTCAATTTGTTTATAGCAGATGAAGAAGCAAATGACCTCAACGACTAATTAAACTTTGATATACAGCTATACCACACTGTACTACTCTCTTTGTTTCGTGTCGAATTTAATAAAACTTTACCTTTTATCATGACGTTTGTATTTTAAAAACATTTCCGTTTTTGTGTTTCAGGGCGAGTTAGAGTATACAATTCAACCAGGGGATAAAATATTGTTCATCAGTACGTTACACGGAGGTTGAAGCGTTAAAGTGTTCTATTTTATCATAATAAAGGAACTTTTATTGTTAACCCGCCCAACGAATATGCGAGTTGACAAATTCCAAAATGTATTTTTCTCATCCATTTTCAATATTTTCTTATATCCTCGTCCTGAGGGCAACTCTGTAAAAGTCGAGTTGTAATTTGATTGATTACGGCCAAGTTGACTCTTGCCGATTGATTGATCGCATCAGGCTCAGAATTCCCTTGTAACTTGTTTTAACACAATTGTTTATAATCGTTCATTGTCCTGTCGGTGACTGATTTAAATCGATTCGTTCCGATAATTTTTTGACAAGTTTATTAGATTTGTTTATCATTTCAGAACTTCGGACTATTTTAACTGATTACCTTTCTAACGATTTCTGCAGGAAAGTACGTAAGATTTTTAATGTACAAATTGCACCAGCGTTTGTTTCTATGAAATATGCGTATGATATGCTTTATTACTTCATGTAATATGGAAACATAAATGTAATACTATTTAATGTAATTGTGTTAATGAAATATATATTTAATTTTTGGTAAACATCTTGCAATTATTGATACACCTCATCATCTTGAAAGAAGCAGTGATTATGCGTATTTTCGTTTCAGGAAAAGAAAATTAAATGTTTTAAGGAAAAGCTTTAAAAAAAACCAGACATTTTTTATAATTGAAAATTGACTGAATCGGTAGACGCGTGAATAAGAAAGAAAAACTGAAGGTAAGAAAAAAAAGTTCATTTTTCATTTGTTTGAAAACGCCGTGTATACTGATGACGCCTGCGAGTCTTATTTCGTATTCTGTTCACAATCCTGTGTTCTAACTTATAATTTATTAATGACTTATTTAAATTGTATGACATTGTGAACCGAATGCAGAACCCGGTTGTACGATAAACTCGTATTAATGCATTCGCTGAATGCATATTCATACAATTGATCACCACACACATACACATACACACACACACACACACAGAGAGAGAGAGAGAGAGAGAGAGAGAAAATAGCCAATAAAGTGCGACATATCAAAACTGTTAGTAACATTCACTCATGGCGTTTATAGGCATAAACATAAGGACACTTATGTTTTATGAACTACACTACAAATAAAAAAATAATAACAATAAAAAAGACCACAATTTGACCAGGTATTTGTTCGAAAAAATGCCAACTTTGAAAATGCTTACTTTCTCAGCCTTTTAAGACACAGACTTGAGCTAACTCTCATATTTTGGAAAATTTTACGCTGAGTATGACGGCTTTTTAAAATATATTCAATCATATGACAGAAAATTAAAAACTTCGCGAACCTAATTTTTGCAATTAGTAAAGGTTTTTAGTTGAGTAAAAAAGGTAAATAGCACGAGTGGGATTCGAACCCAGGACCTTCGGCTCAATACTACGCTGTTCTAACACTTGAGCTATCGTGACTTTGATCAACTCTGACACTAACGCCCCATCTCAACCCCACCTTTTGAATTTCCCTCCTTTGTTTGCCATTTTTCAAGTTGGAAGTTAGTGTTCGAGCGGATGGAAGTCACGATAGCTCAAGTGGTAGAGCAGCGGCAATCTAGCCTAAGATCCTGGGTTTGTGACCCTTATGTCACTGACTTTTTTTATCTCAACTAAAAATTTTAATTAATTGAAAGTTATTAATTGGCCAAGCCGACCACGAAGACCACGAAACTGTTGAACTTAATTTTTGCGCTTTTTACGACGAAGTAAAACTTCAAATTGAGCTTTGCAGTCAGAAAATCGTCCTGGAGCAGCGCCTTATTGCAATCGATGGGTAATTTTAATAAGCTTTCAATTGATCTCCTTCCACTTTGTCCGATTTGTCAAATTTGTTTTATAGTTATTCGCTTTTACAGCAGCGTGAGTCAATGACCTGATACTTCTCAGGAGAAGGGTTGAGTCTATTGCACGGAACTAAGGAACTAGGAAGGTACAGCAAGCCAAAAGCCTGGCGTTCCTGGAGATGACAAACCCCACTTCCTTGTACCTTTTTTTCCATACCATAGTTATTCTCGATTTTTCGTCAAAAAACGTGTTTTTTACGTACTCGTGTTTTACTTTCTCTCGCGATTTTCATGAACGCATAAATTTCAAAAGCTTATTAAAATTTCCTACATTGCCATTACTGGAAATTAGGATAGGACGATTCCCTGTCTCCACAGTTCAATGTAAAGTTTTCGTAAAAATTGCAAAAATTAACATGTTCCTGTATTGTGGAATTTACTGATGAATGATTGAACTTAGGTAATATTAAAAAAAAGACTTATTCAGCCGTAAAATTTTATAAAAAGTAAGACCATGTTTTTTAAAAATAAGTGTTATAAGGCGTTTTAGGGGGCTTCGGTGCTGTAACGGTTATGGCTCTCAATACTGTAAGGTAAAGGTCCCAGGTTCGAATCCAGCGGTAATACACTAGTAAAAAATTAATATTTTCAATTGTTAGTATTTGTGCTTAAACCCTGAAATGAAATAAAATAGATCCAACTGGCGCCAACACGGCGCCATTTATATACAGTTAGTCATAACTTCTTAGTTTTAGCTTCTTAGGTTTAGCCTATTTTGACCGCATATTTATATATAAAAGACTTTACTGATTATTTCTCGTTTATTTACCACTTTCATATGGTTATTTAATTTGTTTTAATTTTTAAAATATTAAACCAACCCCAGTCCACGTATAGGACCAATTATTTATTTAACAACAGTACAGCATACTTTTTTAATGATTATATTCATCGCCGTAAAAATGCAACCATGAAATATCCATGGGAGGAAACAGAGTAACAAATAAATCCACACACGTTTTTGTAATACTTTTCAATAGGTTTAATATTTCATTTTCTCTTTATTACTTTTCGATTCCTATAACAGTTTGTTTATTAATTAAATTTCATGACATCGACATTCGGTCCGGTGATTTTTCGATTGCTGTATGAAAAAACAATTACAACGACCAATACTTTTGTTTGTCGATTGCAATTGTTTATAGCCCCGGAGTAATCGCATCAAACGGTCCGGATTTTGAAATAAGAGCTTGACACCAACAGGACTTGGTTCCAAACGACGGCAATGTTGCAGTAGTGAAAAAAATAACTTTTTCCCAGTCCAGTTATTGGTTACGGCCCGTTTGAAGTGTTGTGTTTTGAACAAAAGGGGGTGGTTTTTCAATCAACGGCGCTGGACAATGCTCGGGGAACAATGGCCAGAGACGTTAGCATTTCTGGAGGGCGAGGGTTATGTAACGGTTGCGCAATATCTGTGTTAATTAAAATGATTACCTAACCCTCTTCTTCTTGGGAATATTGTAACTTCCATTTTCTCGCCAAACAAGCGCGGGAATGTAATTTACTCGTTGGCTAAAATTTTTGTGTTGATTAATTTGTGCTGAGGTTGCGTGATACAAATACAAAAGGAAATTCCCATCCCCCATAAATATTATCATTACGTTTGTTTTAAATAATAATAATAATAATAATGATCTGTTAATTGTTATTTGCGTCAATATTATGTGGAAGGTTGTGAGATGAAAAGTACACCGCGATGTGACAGGATAATCGTTTCTAGTTTTGGCTTCTTCAACGACATATTGGATACTATGACCGTTGTGAGTTGTAAGACTGGATACGTAGAAAGGTGCGTTGAGGTGGTTCCAAAGACTATGGATTATAAAAATTAAAAACTAAAAAAAAGAGTTTAGAACGTTCTGTTGGGGCTTAATGCATTATAACTAAATGCGACTTAGTTTAAAGTAAGCTTAGGCGCTTATTGTATAGATTTGATTGTAT
>CM077112.1:3770792-3805739 GCA_039619505.1 Cimex hemipterus | reverse complement strand
TGGGAAATTATTTTGATTAAAGAACATTGCTTTAAAGTAACTAGTTTTTTTTTTTTTGTTTAATACCAAAATCCTGCATTATTTTCCGGACAACCCAATACATCGATTGTTGAAAATTATTTTCAAACGCTTTTGTCAAACTAATTTCATTAATAAAAGGGTCATCGGAATTCATCTCGTTAGCATTTAAGAGAGGGCGTGCTAAATGGCCAAACGTAATTAATTTTCGTTTTTAAAATCAAATAATCAGTTACAAATTAAAATTAAACCTCAACAACTCTTCTGTCCACTTGTCGAAGCTTTAGGCGAAAAATTGTCTGCACTATATCAATTAACACTGGATTAATTGACGCAAATTTGTATTTATTTGGTTTTAGTAAAATTTTGCATTGATTACTTTCTCATGCTGTGATTTTTTTTTGCGTTTGCCATTATTGTATTTTTATGTTGCTAAATTTTGTACCAATAACTTGAGGGAGGGGAGTGTCATTTAATAATCAAGCCGCAGACTTTACCATCTGGGTAGGGGGGTAAATTTGAAACTCGATATTAAAACGATAAAAAAATTCTTTTCATCTTTTATTTACAAATAAGTAAAAAAAAAAAAAAAACACGCTCCCACCCGCCACAATGTATGTACATAAATTTAAATTTATGCATGAGTTACTTTATGTTAAATTTTGCATACACCCTTCAGGGCCTTTTCTGGCCTATTATGTTGTATAAGAGATGAATATCGGAAGGAGTGCACACTTTAGAGATATATAACTATTGATATGAAAATATTCCTATTCATGTCATTCCCCGCTGTATTGTATACAATAACAAAAATATGATAAATTTTCTTGTTTCCTTCATGTTTTTTTTAAATATTTCTAGGAGTTGTATTGTATTAAAGTTTATTTAACCACAGTAAAAATATGTTTTTCTCTAGTTTTAAGAATCACAGTAAATATTAAATAAAGTTTACTCACAAATAATTAAAACAGGTCGAGGATTTTGAAGGTATCGGATTGTTGTCTATTTTACTCATCATAGGGAGGTTCCATTTCCCTTTAAATATTATTTTTTAATTATTCAGAAACTGCGAAATGCGGTCTGGTGTGATGTAGGTTTCAGAAAAAACATTTTCTTTATCGTGCCAACGTTTCGATCTTTATTGAGATCATCTTCAGAGTCTGGAATTTCTAAACATTGTTTAAATTTAACAAATACATGAAGGGTGTGGAAATTTCTTTTATAAATTATGAAAAAAAATGAATTTATAAAAAATATTTTTTGTTTCAATCAAAGTATTTCTTCTTAGCATATTTCTTCTTGTTTACACAGAAAACAAACGCTTTGAGTATGTAGAAATACTTTGGTCAAAGATAGAAATTTTTTTTGCCTATGCGAAGACCATGTCATATTATACGCTTTTTTCCGGATAGCGGCTAATTTCTCCTTCTCTTAATTTTATAAAGTCTCTTTTTTTAAGTCCAGTGCTGTTTGTCTTCTGACTCGATTCCTTCTTGTTTGTATTAGATATTTATTGCCAATTTTTTCGTACACTATATCGAATACTGTGTATAACTGTTTAGTCCATCGTGATCGTTAGACAAACTTGCTTACGTATTAAATTCGTCTCACTATGAAGTATGCTCATTATAATTCCATCGTACTGGTTGATTGGGCCGATAACTTCTCCGCTTAATTCTACCATTAAGCACAACAGCTTTATCTGTTTTAGCGAGCCGACGATTTTCACTTCCGATAACTGCGCCGAATCGCGATGCTGGTTATTGGCCTGGTTCATTTATGGCAATTGTCTCCTCGTTCCATTGATAATTGGTTCAAATGAGTTTTTAGGCGTGAAACTCAATATTAAATATTCAACAACAGCATCACCTTTCAACTACAATTTTATAATGTGACACGTGACAACGACGTGACTTTAAACACATCAAAGAAACACATCTTTCATAGAAATTATGATTCAATTATTCACGCTACTATATACATTATCGTTTAGAACAAAAAAAACACTAATATTTACTTAAATTTAATTACATTTTATAATTTAAAGTGAGGAATATTTTTTACTACAAATTAAGACAAATATGTATAGTTGTAAAAACCATATTGATTTCTTTCTAAGCTTTTTAATATTAAAAAAAAATTGATTGATCAAATCAACTTCTATTACTAAATATTGCTAATATTGTTATTTTCACTTTTATTTGATTGATATAATAAACTTTAATTGTGTAAAGATTATTGTTTTAACTGTATTGCACAATTAGAATGAGGACGTGTAAAGGTCGAAGTAATAATTTTGTTTCCTTCGACGCTCGATAAACCACTTTAAAATGAAGTTCAAGAAATGAAAAAAAAGCTCTATCTACCATGGGGAATATATACATAAGTAGAGCCATATGGGGAGGTGATGCAAAGAAAATAGACATCCCAAGTCTCTGGTTTTCGTGGTCCGCCTGACCAAATAAATTCTTTTTAATTAATTGAAGTTTTGGTTAAGATAAAAATGTCATTATCTCTAACGGGATTCGAACCTACGATCTTCGGCTAGATACGCCACTACTCTACCATTTGAGCAATCGTGACATCGATCAACTCGGACACTAATTTCCCAACTCAACCTCACTTTTTGAATTTTCTCTCCTTTTTGCCATATTTCAGTGAGAAAGCAGAGACGTATTTAGCCGAAAGCCGTGGGCTCGACTCCCGTTTGTGTAACTGACATTTTTTCTCTCAACCAAAAACACTAATTAATTGAAAAGTATTTATATGGTCAAGCGGATCATGAAATCTAATATTAATAAAACTAATTATCTATAAATCTATTTCTATAAAATATCAAAATCCTTCCCTCTCATAAAGATTATTTTATTTTCTTAGAATTCCACATTGAACCACTTGGCTAAGTTCACCTCATGTGCTATTTAAAAGAAGTATGTATATCAATAGTATCAATACTGCTACAGACCATGGCAATGCGGCGTCTGCATCGTTTTTCAAAGAAATCTGAAATCGTCATATTGGAATCTTAATTAGGACTTCGATCCACTCGGACACTAACTTACTTGAAAAATGGCAAAAAGGAAAGAAAATTCAAATGGTGGGGTTGAGATAGTAAATCACTGTCAGAGTGGATCGTTGTCACAACAGCGCAAGCGGTAAAGTAGAGCCGTAACACGACACAGAATAATGACACAGCTGCACAGAAAACAAACACATTGAATGGTGCAAGTACTTTGAATATAAAAAAATATATTTTGCATTGTATAAATTAAATTTTTTCACATCCTTTATGTATTCGTATAATTTCAGGAATGTTTATATATTCTAGGCCCTGAAGATGATCTCAAAAAGGTCGAAACGTTGACACGATAAAAAAACGTTTTTCTAAACCCTGCGTCGTACTAGACCGTACCTCACGATCTCTAAACAATCATTAACTTACGGTCATTAAACCCCACATACGTAATTTGATCAATTAGGCCATTAAACATAATGGAGTAATTGATTTCATTCCATCTTATATAGCTTCGAAAACTAATACTGTTTATATTTCAAAAATGATATGGAAAATTTAATTCAGCTCTGAAATTGTACTTTCAGGATACTCAAAATAATGTTACTAGGTACACTAATATGGACATTGGAATCTAAAGAAGAAGTAAATGAAATAGGGAAAACAATCGGGGAACCAATGAACCTGATGCAAAAACTGAGACTACATTATTGGCACAATCAAAGGAAATAAAATCGCGTATTAGCAAAATATGGTGGAAAGCCCTTGAATCTTAAATTTAATGCACTATTTTTGTGGTCACTCGACCTATTAATATTTGACAATTAATTAGGGTTTTTAGTTGAGACGAGAAAAGTTAATGGCACGAGAGAGAATCGAACCCACGACCTTCGGCTAGATACGCCGCTGCTCTACCACCTGAGCTATCGGGACCTCGGTCCACTCGGACATCAACTTCCCATCTCAACCTCACCTTACGAGTTTTCCCCCCTTTTGCCATATTTCAAATGTCGTGTAATCTATTGTATTTGATTCTCGGCAACAAATGAAATGGCTACGGAGTGCTTTAGCGAAATGTACTTTATTTTTAAATCATTAATTCACTATTTTCGTGGTCAGTCGACCAATTAATATACGACAATTAATTACGGTAGTTAATATATTTTAATTAATTAAGGCTTTTAGTTGAGATAAAAAATGCAAAAAGGAGGGAAAATTAAAAAGGCTGGGTTGAGATTGGATGCTAGTGTCCGAGTGGATCGAGGTCACGATAGCTCAAGAGGTAAAGGAGCGGCGTAACTAGCCGAAGATCCTGGGTTCGAATCCCGCTCATCACGCTGAATTTTTTATCTAAACTAAAAACCCTAATTAATTGTATGTTTATACTTTTCCCAAGGTTTAAAATATTTCAGGGCATATTATTGATCAAATCACCTGTAGTAAGTTTAAAGAAACTCAACGCAAACGGGGGAAAAGCAAAACACATTTATTTTGATTTAAATAATTTAACAATTTAATTATATGACAATTTTTTAATATAAAACAAATTTGTTATTCAGTTATAAATAATAACTTCAAAAAAATAATTGCATAATTGATTGTTGTCAATGTTATAGAAAACAATCAAAATATTTTCAGTAATCAATTAATAACTGATCGTTATAATAACTACTAAAGCACAGTCAACAAACCCTTATTGGAAATTAATGGACGAAGATAATTGGGAATGACGTATTATAATAAGGACGTAGGCGGGCCTTGGCTTAATTGCTGTTTATTACGGGGCCAAGTGTGAAATTGTGATCGATCTAAAGGGCCGAAGATCATTTGACGAACATAACATTTGACTTGGCCGAAATTACAGTCGCCAACGAGTCGCGACAGCCACTGGTAGGACTTCCACCCTCACAATAAGGAGTCTGACGATTATATTTGGCCCAGTTCGAGGAGGCCGAGGTTTAGAGTATAATTATTATTTTATTCTGATCTTATGTTTTGTACATATTTTGCGTCTAGCTTCCTATAGCGTCTGGCTATAGCTCTAGCTCGTAATAATGTTAGTTTCCTAGATGTCTTTTGAAATTTTAGCTATTTTTCATTTCGTCAAATCAGTGCAGTATAAACTAACACTGACTGTTTTACCAATCAATCCATGCTCTATCATTTTTCTCAATGTAGTCTCTTTTTGTAATAAAATAAATGAATATTTTATAATTAGTGGATAAGTTGAAGTGGGAGTAGGCAAGGAATGGCTGTGTTTATCTAGAGAACATAGAAATTTGGCAGGTCATCAGTAGGCAAAGGATCTTCATGAATGCTGACACCTAAGTAAGATTAATTTGGGATGAGGTTATCAACGGTTTCTGTCTCTCTTGATTACGCGAGTGGAAACCTTACTGGCGATGGGCCCCCAGCAGGGGTAGGCTTGCCTTGATGAGTACACGAATCCGGAGCTACAACCCCCTCCGACTCGGGCTCATATTTCCCAAGGGGTGGCTGCGGGAGTTACCTTCTTACCAACAACCCCTGCCGCCCTCAAACGCGAGACCGACTTAGTTTATTCAAACCTTGGCATCCTTCTGGGGCACCGTCACGACGGGAGGGGTGGAGTTAAATCTTATTTCGCAGGCGTTCGCCTTTTTTTCCGGTCCCAGACTTCTACTGGGCTGAATACAAGGCTGCCTCACCCTCAAATGTAACACATTGTGATATCACTACCGCTTTTTCGCATGGGAACGAGCATTCATCTCGATTTTCCTTCCTGTATAAACTTCAAGGGATTCGCTAAAAATTGCTTTTTATAACGGAAACACCCACCTTCGTGAATTTTCTATTCTGTCGTCAAAATTATACGATTTTTGACAATCGTTCAATAGTTCTGAAAACAAATCTGAACTGCATAATTAATCTTTTTTTCTGTTAAACACGAGCAAGGACAAATTCTTGTCCACCGACGGCAAAGAGGAGATCCTCATGAATAATGTATTTTATAAGGATTTAATAATGTACAACTTTCAAAATATTGTGAATATAACTGATTTTTCCATTTTTCTGCATCTCCTTATTATCTCTTTTAAGAATATCAGTAGTGAAAAAATATAAAATTTATTTACTAATCTATTTGGCCAAATGATTTTAACATTTTGACACACAGATGTTTTCTGGTAAGGAAAAAATCTGTCCCGATATTCTATTGATTATATAAGCACTTCGCGAAATAAGTCGAAACTTCACTACAGGTGTGTTGTAAGAAGAAGTCTGTCTCCAATTTATCAAAGCCCTTCATTATCGTCCAATTGCGAAAGTTTGCCCGGGTTGACTGAATAAGTAGCTGTTAAAAACAGTTTTATGTCTGCAAAAGGTTGTAATTTCCATGTATTAAGCTGGAGTCGATACAACAAATTTCATTGTAAAAATGGCAATACCTTTGCTCTTTTTCCTGACTAATCACCCAACAACCATGTTACCTTTAATCGAATATTTGCGGAATTTTCTCGGAATAAAATTAAAAAAAAACACCTACCTCCTTGTGAGCATAGAGAAACATGGAGTTAAAATATTGCCAACTTTTCAGGAAAGCTTTCCAAACTTAGTGACGTCGTCGTGAGACGTTTTTATTCCAATTTTCGTTCGCTTTTGGTTCTTTTGATCGAAGCATTTTGGTTTCTTGGTTTGCGTTTATTTATAGTTCGTGATTTTTTTAATTGTTTCTTTATCATTTTTCGAAAGTTTACTAGTTAATTGCAGCTTCAGATTTTGCCAAGGGGAAGTTTATAAACAACTGTACTTAGTATTTTGTTGTACGATTTATTTAAACGATTTGAAGTTAGTTTTTCCTATTGATTGTATTTTTTAATCAAAAGCCCTAACAGTATTGATGAAAATCCTGCGATCGTAGATTTAAAAAAATCTCAAAAATGATCATACTGCCTAGAACTAAGGTCAATGGTTACAGCCCAGCTTTTGACATATTAAACCGCGGAAACCTATTAGGTTCAAACTAATATTTTGTACATTTTTCATCACAGCAAAACGATTACAATATGTGTAAAGGTTGACCTAATTAAAATTCCAATATGACGATTTCAGATTTCTTTGAAAAGCGACGCAGACTCCGCATTGCCATAGTCTGTAAATTTCATTTTTCCGCTTGACCAAATAAATACTTTTCAACTAATTATTGTTTTTGGTTGAGATAAAAAATGTAAGTGACACAAGCGGGAGTCCAACCCACGGCCTTCGGCTAAATACGTCTCTGATTTCCCACCGACATGTGGCAAAGAGGAGAGAAAATCCAAAAAGTGGGGTTGAGATGGGAAGTTAGTGTCGGAGTAGATCGATGTCACGATAACTCAAGTGGTAGAGCAGCGGCGTATCTAGCCGACGGTCATAGGTTCGAATCCTCCTCGTGACACTAACTTTTTCTCTCAACCAAAAACCTTAATTAATTGAGAAATTACTAATAATATTGAACAATTGTTGTGATTATTTGTATATACCTAAAGTCCATAACGAATGTTTTAACGATAAACTTTAAATAAATTTAGGTGTTTTATCAATTACAAATTAGCACATTATATCTAGTCTTTTTATTTTTATAAAACTTCGAAAGCGAAGTATGTGTATGACATTGCCCAGCCTTTCTTTAAACAAAAGTTCTCAGTTTTTATCTTTGCATATTATTTGTATCAGTTCTAAATGAAATCCTGATGAAGGGGATACATTTTTTATGATCTTGATGAAATAGCTGACTGTTTTATTTTCTTAAAAATTAGCGTTTTGCCTTGATTTTCACATCAATTTTTGTACGTATGGTTTGAAAAAAAAAATGATCTTGTACGTAAAATATTTAAACTATATTTTCAAAGAAACTGTTGTTTATTCATTTGTCTCAATGAAAATGAACAAATTGCGCCGGTACATCACTGCCTGCAGCTTTATGTTGGCGTAGGCGTGAAATACCCTCTGTGCAAACGGGACGGCATCGATCCTGAGGTGCTGGCGCCCCCTCATTTTTTTTTATCAGCCCTAACGAAATGTGCACAAACCTCCTATACACCTCATGTCGTTAGGCTTAGGAGTTGTGTAAATAAACTTAAAAAAGAGACGGATCTCGGACAAAAGGTCGGCGTGACAATGGGATTCCAGGAATTCCGAGGTAACGATAGCGGTTGTCGATTTTGTGGTTGACCGCACTTGTAAGCCCGATTGAGACGAAAATATGACATCAGCACCTCCGGAGTAGCTTTTTTTCCCTACTAATTGGCAGTTTTTCTTTTCCCCCATATTAAAAATCCAATTTATCTATCCAATCACTATAAAATATTGAGAGTATAGCCACGATTAAAAATAATTAAGGTCTTTTTTAAAGGCAGTAGTGACACTCGCGTATAAGGCATGCCCACCGCTGTTTCAGGACTATCAGAATTATACACTGATGAAAGCCGGGTTATTAAGGGATTGGGATGGCTAGTGAATTAGGAGTGGGATTTGTTACATCGATAATGGAAAATTCCCGAGTAGAATATAAGGGGACAAGAATAAAGAGTTGCAGGTCAATCAAGCCAATTTTTTTCATTTGTTTATTATTATTTTTATTATTTTTTTATTGGGCCTCGCAACAGCAGAGGTCGTATAAACCCTCAGGGTATCGGTCATTTGAAAAAAAAACAAAAAAACAAAAAAAAAAAAACGTAAGTATGTCTGTGAGCGCCGTATCAATGCCTAAACCGTTGCGGCCACCGGCGCCTCTGCTTCATTTGCTTAAGAAAAACTATTATCGTTCCGGGATTTTTTAAAATTGGACCACTAGAAGTTAGTTTAAACATTTCCTGAATTAAGAATCCCTATACCAGAAGCGAGCTCCATTTTCTAAAAAAGCCGGCCACTACATCTTTCCGTTGCTCATTTTCAGAATACCCAACTGGAGAAAATTATCAAGAAACACAATTAATTACGGTTTTTAGTTGAGATGAAAAAAAGTTAATGGCACGAGAGGGATTCGAACCCACGACCTTCGGCTAGATACGCCGCTGCTCTACCACCTGAGCTATCGTGACCTCGATCCTCTCGGACATCAACTCCCCATCTCAACCTCACCTTACGAGTTTTGCCTCCTTTTGCCATATTTCAACTATCGTGTAATCTGTTTGGATTCTCGACGACAATTGAAATGGCGACGGAGAGCTTTAGTGAAGTATACTTCATTTTTAATCATTAATTCACTGGTTTCGTGGTCCGTTCGATCAATTAATATAACACAATTAATTACGGTTTTTAGTTGAGATGAAAAAAAGTTAATGGCTAAAAACTCGTAAGGTGAGGTTGAGATGGGTGTTGATGTCCGAGAGGATCGAGGTCACGATAGCTCAGGTGGTAGAGCAGCGGCGTATCTAGCCGAAGGTCGTGGGTTCGAATCCCTCTCGTGCCATTAACTTTTTTTCATCTCAACTAAAAACCGTAATTAATTGTGTTATATTAATTGGTCGAACGGACCACGAAACCAGTGAATTATCAAAAAAGGACAGAAAACAGGTTCACAACTCGGCAGAGATGTCCGTCCGAAAGGTTTATAGTGGTTGAATCGATAGGAAATGCGAAATAACTACGAAACGTCTCTTTTCGGGGACTACGCCAGAAAAACGGACGCCCTGCAAAACTAACGTTTTTTTGACACAAAAGGGACAAAATCTCCCAACCCGTTTAAATCGGGGAACTCACCAGATGGTACGCCCTGCGACCCTACCGCATGTACCGTGCCTTGCCATGTTTTGGTAGGATGTGCACATCTGCCCGACTCAAGCACACAGTGTGTATCACAATGGCGAGGCCTCTTTTGTTCTCAATGCACTATTTTGAGCAAAACCTTGTAATAAATTGTTAGTTAAATTTTATGAGCACAACCATGAAATAAATTTTTTGTTAAATTTAATTGTTTTAAATAAAGTTACTCCGGTGTTTTGATAAATTTTCTTCCTAACCTTCATAAGTAAATAATTTCACTAACTTACAAATTTTTGATTTGTTTAATAAGTTGTACATTGAAATAATAATGATGTAATTAATATAACGATAAAACTATATATACTTAGTTTGAAATAAGCTACAAAAAATACCAGTGTCCTGTTCTGAAATTTGTCTGTTTGAAACTGTTCTGAAAAATGGTGTAATTTTAGGAGCAAAACCAAGAAATAAAAAATTGTTCGTTAAATTCATTACATCAAAAAATCTTTTTCCGTTGTCTTGATCAGTTTTCTACCAAACGATTAAAGTTAATTAAAAAAATTAATGAATTTTTGGTCTGGTTAATTTGGTTCATATTGAAATAAGTAATTTGAAATTGATATAACGGCAATAATACATGTAGTTTCAATAAAAGTATGAGTGCCCGGTCCTTTTGTCTTCGGCCGTATTCGATGCGACCCGACCAAAATCTGATCAGTACGGGATCGCTGATAGTGGAGTAGCATAGTATAGCATCGGGCCGCCGTACACGGGGGTAATACAACCCTATGGAAATTGTACCCTGGATTGGCGTCGGGTAGGAACGTCGTTCCATCGGGTGTGTTCCCGTTACAATTTTTTATGCGATTACAGAAAAGGTCTTTAGAAACTTGTATGAGAGGTTTTCCGAAAATAACAACTACATTTGGAAAAACAAATTCCTAAATGTTTGAAAAATGTAATCAGAAGTTTTCTTGCTGTAGATTTTTTCAGACTAAAGGTTTCGACAAGGCTCTTGTTAAATATGAGTATAATTATAGAGAAACAACTTCGTCAAAAATGGTTCAGTTGTTATCGAGAAAATGACCCTTTTGCGGTTGTAACCCCTACCATGTAAATAATACGGGCGTCAGTGGACGCAACGGGGTATTGACACGGCACTCATCGTTGTAAAGTGAAGGTCCCAAGTTCGAATCGTTCTACCTACTTACAAATGGGGGGATGATCTGTACTGGGAAGAACAACTTACAATGATAATTGCTTGGTTAATGACTCAATGTAATAAACTACGTATAATAATTATTAACTTCATTTAGGATGTGTTGGAACTAATTAGGCACATGCGCTTTTTATTTGTTTTATTTAAGAGTTAAATGAAACATGTACAAACCGCATGGGCCTTATTAGTTCTACCTCATTGTAAATGACCTAAATAAAAAAAAAAGCCCGGGAAAAATGATAATAATTGTATTTGTTATTAATAATAATAATTGTGCTAATAAAGCTTATTAAAAACAGACAACAGGAAGAGAGAAGGTTTATATTATAAATAATGTTTATAAACTTGCTCTAATATGAGTTGATTGATAACATATTTTTATGGAGTCGATATCGAATGGTTCCGAGGTAATTTGGACGATGTTGACAACCGAACAACTAGGCTGACAGTTCGAAACGCGCATCGGGCTCGTTGACTGATGGATTTGACAAGTGTCTTAACATTGTATTTGTTCAGCGGGGGTCTCATTTCATAAACAGGCGTAAGCCCCCCTCCCGCATGTCAATGAAAACACTGAGTCTTGTAAAGCGATAACGTGGCGGAATAACAATGTTTTACAGTCGCCATTAAATCTTTTATGTATTTGCCGTTAGAAGAGTTGATGAAACATTACGCGACATGTGCAAATAGGTGGACAGGTTGTAGCGTGACAACTATCGTTAACTGATAGACTGTTTTTGAGTAAGCTTTAACTACTGCTGACTATTTCGAGGAAGTGGCTCTTGATGGCCGAGTCCACTTAAGCCCTCCGGATGCAGTAAAATAACAACGGTAAGTCTCTCTTCCTATAAAACTGGCCATTTCTTTCACAAAAATAGCTTTTATGAGATTTTGATAACAATTATTTTGACATGCACTCAAAGACAAATCCTGGACAATCGTACTTTGTTGTTTATTTAAAATATTATTTATCAATTTATTAATTACTGCTTACTTATTTTAATGTAAACTGAAATAAACGACATCTTATATTAGTAAATTTTCATAATAATTATTTAATTACAGTGGCTTGAAAGAAACATTACCAAACGCCTGAAAAATAAATTAATAATAACAATATAATTTTATTGCAAAAAAGTACATATATTAACGTTACATAATATATAATTTAAAGTAAATTTACGGCATGCGGGTCTGTCTGCAGGAGGTCTATTTACAATTTGATTTAAATTTTAGGCCTACACAGAGAAAAAGAACGAAAAAAAAAACAACAAAGAAAATAAAGAAAGAAAAAACGTGATCATTAAATAAATATTACAATTCATAATTTTATATTTAATAATTGCACTAATTACTAACATACATTATAAACCATAATTTTTGTTCTCCGTTTAATTTACAATAAGTATAGATTTATAAATTATTTGGGCCAGGAATTTAGAGTGAAAATGCTTTAAGATATTCAAAATTTAAATTCTAATATTAACTTTATATTAGGTTTCGTGGTCCTGTTGACCAAATAAATTTAAAAAAAATTAGTTAACGTTTTGGTTGAGATCGAAACATAAGTGCCAAAAGCGGGATTCGAACCCACGACCTTCGGCTAAATGCGCCTCTGCTCTACCACTTGAGCAACCGTGACTTCGATCCACTGGGCCACTGACTTCCCATCTCAACGAAACCTTTTGAATTTTCCTTTCTTTTTGCCATTTTTCAAATGTCGTGTAATTTGATTCTCGGTGACAAATGAAATGATCGCGGAGGACTTTAGTGAAATAAACTTCATTTTTCTTATATTTTATTAGGTTTCGTGGTCCACTTACCAAATAAATTCTTTTCAATTAATTAAGGTTTTGGTTGAGATAAAATATTAACTAGTTGCGATAGTGCTATGCGTGGCGCGCATACTTGATTACATTTTTGTAATCATTAAACAACACGTCAATAAGCTGAGTTTTATTCAATTTAACAAAATTTAGATTCAGAAGCGATAGTGCATTTGGTAATAAAATGTCTTCTTTAACATGGGTCATTGGATAATGAACAAATTACGTTTTCTGTAGCCCGAAAAGGTGCACCATTGTGATAAAGCAGACCTCTGATTTTGAATAAACTCCATGACTCGACCAATGACAGACGTTTAGATCTGGAAAATCAATCTGTGATAGATCAAAATTTCTTAGCAATTTATACCTTGCGTTGATCTTAGTAATGATTATCACAACTAGCCTTAAGTCTAGCCATCGAGTAAATAAGCGATTGTAGTATGTCTCGTGACACAGAGACACATTCTTCAAAAAGAGCTTTTTGACGTTGTTCAACTCTTGTCCAGTATAACTGGTCTTTTTATAAGATATAAGATCCCATAATTGTACTAGGGGATTTATGTCAGGAGAACATGTTGGCCAACTCATGGTAATCCCTAAATCCTCCACGTAATGTGTGACAAGTCGAGCTAAAATGCGGTCAAGCGTTATCATGCATTAACACGAAGTTGCCTTCAATAAATGTTACGTATCGATACACGGCTTCTAGAAAAACGTCCAAGATTGTTGGTGCAGTCTAAGATCCGTATGATGATAAGTTCTGTACGGGTAGAGACATTCGACGTACCATAGCTGACTGAAAAGGCTGCTTCTCACGCTAAGCACACGAAGCAAAGTATTTTCCACACACGGCCCATGTCATATGATTGTCGCAAACCGGCACTCATTCGCGAAGAGAACAGTCATTGTCCAACATCATTACCGACCGTTTGCTGTTGACTACCCATCAAGAAAGCAGTTAAATGACAGTTCTACAGTGCGGTAGGAACAATAAAACGATCTTATCTCGTAGACGACCACTATTTCTTTTCGATAGAAACGTCCTATGTCCCCTAAACTGCTGTAGAACATGGACGTTGTTAAAGTGAGTACACCCAAAATGTAGGCTCTGTAACGAATCGTCCTTCATCGGCCAACGCACCTTTCCGATATTTTCGACTTAAAATCATCAAATAAAACAATTTAAAGGACTAACTCACTCCACAAGTGCCTCTTTACAAGGATAAAATTAAGCTGACTTTCTTTATTTACAGTCTAAGGAGTTTAAAAGAATTGGTATCATTCTTTATACTTTGTATTATGGAAAACAAACAAATAAATAGAAATGTCCGGTTTAATATTTGTAAACTTTAAAAACTTCATCCTGATGATGAGCTATAAGCTCGAAATCCGGATCGTGATAACAACTTACTGTGAGTAGGAACTATCTTTTTAGAAAGATTGAACAACACACTCGATCCACCATTTATCATTACAAACGTCCGGTTTTTGACTTTGATAATCAATAAATCACCTGCCCAAATACTTGTAAACAATATGTTCATATTATTTCAATTTTCTTTTCAAAATCAAGCTCGTTATATAGTGTTTTAATTAAACGTACAATCAAATGAGATTATAAATAAATGTTTTCTACGAATCGTACTGTAGTTACTTATCCCATCAACATAATCCACATGTTTAAGCCAAAAAAAAATCAAATTAGCGGCTTAATAATTGTACACAGTGAAAACACGTTGCATTATTAATTTAATACAAACGTGTATATTCCATTAACAGAAACGGTTTTGGTAATGATTAACGTTTACAAGAGCTTTTATTAGTTATTAATTAAGTGCTGTCGGTAAATTCTGAGTAATTTTATCAAACAATTTTAAAATTAGTTAATTATGTAAATTAGTACAAAATCTTGTATTTTAACAACTAATCTATGACAAATGAAATGGATTACATGACATTTGAAAAATGGCAAAAAGGATGGAAAATTCAAAAGGTGGGGGTTGAGACGGGAAGTTAGTGTCCGAGTGGACCACTCTATCAAGTGGTAGAGCAACGGCCGAGGATCGTGGGTTCCAATCCAGCTCGTGACGCCGACTTTTTATCTCTACCATCAGCGTTAATTAATTGAAAAGAATTTATTTGGTCAAGCGGAGCATGAAACCTTATAAAATGTAATGAGAAAATGAAGTATATCTTACTAAATCACTACGAGGCCATTTGTCGCTGAGATTGAAATAGATTACATGAAATTTGGATAATGGCAAAAAAGGATGGAAAATTCAAAAGTGGGGGTTGAGACGGAAAGTTAGTGTCCGAGTGGATCGATATCGCTCAAGTGATAGAGCAGCGTCGTATTTAGGCGAATGTCATGGGTTCGAATCTCGTTCGTGACATTGACTTTTTTATCACAACTAAAACGTTAATTAATTCAAAGGAATTTATTTGGTCAAGCGGACCACGGAACCTAATAAAATCCAATTATAATGTATACATGCCAGGAATCATTAAGGCATGTGTTTTTGTACTTATTGTTTAATTACTCAATATTTTTATTTTTGTTATTGCGTGCTTTCTTGACTACTCCTCTTGTAGGTTCACTCTGTTGGAGCATAAATAAATAATAATATCGAAAGATAATTTTTTTTTTTTTAGGAAGCTACTAAAATAACGAAAACAGTCTTCAAATAGGTAGAAATATTGCAGTAATTTTTAAACCGAATAGCACACATAACAGAAGAAAGGAAGAAAACTCTTGGCGGTGTTATATGGAAGTTGGATTCGTTAGGTTATGCTGAATACTTTTGTACTTGAAAAAAAAATGATGTTGAGACTTTACAGCTACAAATCAATTTTTCTGTATAATGCTGTTTGTTTCAGAATTTAATATTATTAATGATTGTTGTAATTGTTTGACAATCCTAACGGATTAAAACATCGGGTTTGAAATGTTGTCTACGGGTTTTATATTGAGACTGTTTAATAGTCTTATGTTTGTAATTAAGGAAGAAGACATGTCCCGAACACGCTTTCTGACACGACGGCGATAGGACGAGGAACGAGCGTGCTTTTGATTGATAAGCAATTACCTGATACAACAAGAGACGCCTTTCGACACCTTGTTGACATCTTTTAATTACAGGCTGCATATTTATAAGCGATTTATCCCCCTCCCTCGGTGGAGACGGGGCGAGACTTGTAGTTAAATTAATATTCAAATCTTGCCTCTGTCGTTCGACGTCTTATAACTTGGCTTCCAACAGCCTGTGAAGGGGTGACTGGCATTTAACGGAGTCAATAAGGGTTAAAGCCAAAGGGAAGAGAAAGTTGGTCTCTTTGAGACTCGCCGCCGACCATGCTAAGTTAGAGTAGGGACGTGATTCGGTAATTGTCATCTACTCTTATTAACCCTTCTCAACTTCTCAACACCTGGAAGAGATCGCGTCTTACTTTAAACTTCAAAATTCGGAGAAATTGCGCCCACCTACATTATTATAGCAGGGCTATATTTACCAAGCGGCATTTACTTAAAAGAAAAGGTTTTTCAAACAAAAACCGTTTTTAAAAAGTCAATATAGGTTAAAATTTAAAAGTATGTTAAAAATTGTAAATCATCTCTGAGCATATTCTGCATCTATTGATATATTGTGTCTTTACTTTTGTTCCAAAATAAAGCTATTTTTTAACTATAAAATTATGATTTTAACTGACAGATCTCATCATATGGGAAAAGGACCAACTCTCATTGGTACATTTTTCTCTTCTTAATGTTCAAATAATTTAACTCATATTTTAGTTGTGTGTTTCATAATATTTGTCAAACAGTTCTTGATAGGAAAAAATCGCTGAGGTACTTAGTTGTAAATGCAAGTTTTCAATTGTGATCGTGTTTATTACTGATCGGGCAAAAATTAAGTACTGTGTAGAGATTAGTGACCGTTAACGGATAATTATTCAGATATCGTGAGATGCGGTCAGGTGTGATGTAGGTATCAGAAAAACATTTTCTTTATCGTGCCAACGTTTCGATCTTTAATTGAGATCATCTTCATATATAAACATATATAAACATGAAACAGTAAAATCTCACTGGCACTCTCAACACATGGCACAATTACACAGAAGACAAACACTTTGAGTGAGTAGAAATACTTTGATAGAATATAAAATATAATTTTTGCATTGTATAAATTCACTTTTACAAATTCTATATGTAATTTTTAAATGTAAACTATGTTTGTAAATCCCAGGCCCTGAAGATTTTCTCAATAAAAAGATCGAAACGTTGGCACGATGAAGAAAATGTTTTTCTGGTACCTACATCACACCAGACCGCATCTCACGATATCTGAATAAAAATAAAGTACTTTTGGTTGTTCGCTATTAGAGGTAAATATTCTTTTTTTTTATCAATAGCAACATATCAAAATTTCATTGTATTGTGTGGTGTTTCATGACCGTTAGTTAATGATTATTCGGAGATCGTGAGATGCGGTCTGGTGTGACGTGGGTTTTAGATAAACGTTTCGATCTTTATTGAAATCCTCTTCAGTGGTCAAAGTTTTTGTGTTCTTCTCTGTCGTGTTGGGAGTGCTCGACGCAGAAAATAAACACTTTGAGCCCTGAAGATGATCGCAATAAAGCTCGAAACGAACACGATATAAAAAACGTATTTCTAAAACGTTCGTTATATCAGACCGCAGCCCATGATGTGCGAATAACCATTGAATAATATGTTATGAGGATTAAAATAATCTCATCAGTGGCTTGATAAGTGGAGGAACTCATTTTTTACTTTTACATGCTCAACATCATAACGATTAGCCAATTATTGTAAAATTAAATCTCTACCCCTCTCCATCTCCTTCACTCTCTCTCTCTCTCTCTCTCTCTCTCTCTCTCTCTCTCTCTCTCTCTCTTCTCTTTAGATGTAGATCTCATTAGATGGAAGAGTGGTCCTTGAGACCAAATCTTGAGAGATTATGTAAATAAAGCGGTATCTCTCTCTCTCTCTCTCTCTCTCTCTCTCTCTCTCTCTCAGCCTCTCCCTTTCTCTCTTACTTTCTATTGACAACCGGTATTAATTTTTTTATCTTTCTCCGGATTCTTGCATTACGTCTCTGTATGTATGTTAGTCTCAGGTTAGTTTTTGTGAATTATCAATTTGAAAATAAGCTCAAGATTAAGATATTTCTGAAATGGCGGTTCTACAGTTTTTATAGTAATTGGCATAGTGAAATGTTTAATTTTTTATTGTAAAAACTTTCTGTTGTTACAACATTTTGTGCAATATATATTTTTTTAAACAGGAAAATAGGGAAGCAACAGACTACTTTATTAACGTATTATGCTAATTCTCTGCTGCGATAGTAGAAAAAAATAGAAAACGAGTAGAAGTTTCTCTGTTTCGAACTTGAAGCAGGGTACTTGCTACTCTTTTGCACTTCCGACTCTATTAAAGAAAATGTCTCCCTGGAGTTAGGAGCCGATGCTCCGCCCTTCTCTTCCTCCGGGGAGATCTCGCCTCGTTCAACTCCTCCCCAAGGGTAAACTACTGGGGAAAATGATATAATGATATTCACAAGAGAAGGGCAAATTCCCAAAATAGGGTCGCCGAGGAAAGGAGAGAAATTTAATACTGAGAAGAAAAAAAAAAAAAAAAAAAAAAAAAAAAAACGCCGTCTCGTAACATTTTAGTGGAGTTGGGAATTAATTTGGATTTTAATTTCCTCAAGGGTTCGTGTTAACTTTTTTTTTATCTAGACTAGTTTTCAACTTTAAACTTAATTTTGTATAATTTACCCGCAATTTTGTTTCTTAGAGGGATATTAATATTTCTCGTTAGACTTGGGAGCAGAGATGACTTTGCCAAACAAGATTTTTAACGGTTAGTCCTCAAACAGAGTTTATTTCACTTTTCCTGCGCCGTTAATCATATATCCATTTTTATCTATTTTACTAATCGCTTCGTGTTAGGATTTAGCAGGTGCTGTACATTGCTTATACACTACAGAAAAGAATGAACTTTATAAACGTTTCTCGGATTTCCTTCGCAAACAATGAACATAATAATTCTTGCCACTAGTATTATAAGTTAAATCAATGTTCTATGACATGCTGTTAACATTTAGTCGTTTATGTATAGTTTTTGTACATTTAAATATATTTATTAATATATTTTTATAATTTATATTTAATAGCAACATTTAATTTTAAAATACCTTGAAATCTATTAATATATATACTGCGGAGGACCAATGGTTGAATTAACGAGTACATATATGATCATGACAATAATTTTATTTTGAATTTTTTTAACCTAAGCAGCAACTAACTTTTTAGCCTAAGTTCAATCCCAGAAATCAGAACACTCGTCGTTGTTCCAAAATGTTTAAATATATTTTTACTGGGTTCAAACAACATTGGATTCTTGAAGGATATCTATGTCTTCAACCCAGGACATAAGGTTAATTTTTCTCTCTCTCTCTTTCTTTCTTTCTTTCTCACTTACTGTCGCGAATTCTATCTATTTATATTATCACGTGTCTTTAATTTTTACTGTCACTTTCTCTCTGTATCTCTATCTTATCTATCTATATCTACGTACGTTATCTCATAAACTTTTGCTTTTTATATCTCTATCCCTCACGTTTTTTCTGTCTCCATCTACGTTAAATTAGTATCTTTTCTTCTTCCTCTCTCTCCACATTTCTCCCTTTCTATCACTCTCTCACCTCTTTCTTTATTTCTCTCTTTTCCCTTGTTTCTTACTCTGTTTTACGCTTTATCTTTGTTTCTCTCTCTCTCTCTCTCTCTCTTTATTCTTCTATCTCTATCTATCTTTATCTATCTACGTTATTTCACTACCTTTTGCTCTTTATATTTTTGTCTTTCTCACTCTATTTATTTTTTCTCTATCTATATTGTCTTAGTATCTTTTCCTCTCCCTCTTTCTCTCTCTCTCCCTCTCCCTCTATTTTTCTTCTTCTTTCTCTCTATTTCCCTCATGTCTTTCTCTTCCTCTTTCTTCTCTTTCAATGCATAATATTTTCGTCCTTTATTTATTATTATCTTTTCCCCTTCCTCTCTCTCTCACCCGCTCGCTCTATTTCTCTCTATCTATGTATCTATCGATCTGTATCTATCTACCTTAACTCACTATCTTTTGCTCTATATCCACATCTTTCTCTTCCTCCTTTTCTCTTTCTATGTACATTATTTTCTTCCTTTATTTATTATTATCGTTTCCTCTTAATCTCTCTCCATCTCTCTCTCTCTCTCTCTCTCTCTCTCTCTCTCTATTTATCTATCTATCTATCTATCTATCTATCTATCTATCTCTATCTCTATTTCTATCTCCCTCTCTGTCACGTTACTCTTAATTGTTAACTTTTATCTCGTTAATTGTAAAAATTGGCGTTCGAGACGGGGTGAAAAATGAGATATTCATTCATACTTCAGGACGTCGTTTATTTGGCACGTACTCTAGTGTGACACTATGTCTTTTCCACTTTACTTTTCTCTTGTCCATTTCCATTTTTTTAAGATATTTCTTGTTATCTACAATAATAACTAATACAAATGAACGTTGAAAGATTACAAAGTGGTTGGTTAATTGATAATATATATGTTTCAGTTGATAGAATACACATTTACTTATAATATAGAAAGCCAAATATAAGAATTTTCTTTAAAAAATAATTATTGCAAAACTCGCGTTTCGAGAATTCTTTCACTATTTTGAAAGGATTTTTATTATTGTCGGTCCCGCGCCGCTCTCATTACATTAAACCCACTTATTTATAATCAAGTTTTGACTAAGCGAATTTTTAAAATTACGTTCATGTAGGACATACTCTTCGCTACGCTATTACGGAATTAAACAATCCCCCCCCCCCGTGTAATGTTAACAAGGCCCTGTGCAAAGAATGCTGTGTAACGTTACGAAAGCTAAAAAATACAACCTCGGCGTTGTGATAGCCGCATTCCTTATCTTAATTACTTTCCTCCGGCCAGGACCGAGGTAAGTACAAGTCGCTATCTCCAACCCCGTTTTGCTATATCCCCCCCCGTTGCAACCGTTTCTATCTCGCTCCGGGGCAAACTACACGTTGCATAATGCACCGGCCCCTGCAGTATTGCAGCTGAGCCCTGCTAAGCCCGCAGTCTCCTCACTATATCACGGAAAGTAGTTCCGAAGAGGATGGGGAAAAACTTTGTTGCATTCTAGTCCCCTATAATGTATAAACTTCAACCCTTTTCTCCTCCCTATTAAATCTTTAATTTTATTCACAAATTAGTTTTCACAAATTTAATCGATTTAAGTTTGCTTGACTTCTTTCACATTCTATTTGGTTCTGAAATTTCGTTTCAATATAATCAGTCATCAAGGATTTTATGTTTTAGAAAATAATTGTGTACACTTTCAAATTTGGGCTTATAAGTTTATAAAATAAAGTATTTGTCTTTGTTTATAATCTCTTATAGATTCCATTGTTATTCTTATTCATTTGTCACCGAGAATCGCATAGATTACACGACATTTGAAAAATGGCAAAAAGGAGGAAAAATTCGGGAGGTGAGGTTGAGATAGGAAGTGTCGAGTGGATCGAAGTCGCTCAAGTGGTAGAGCAGCGGCGTATTTAGCCGAAGATCGCGGATACGAATCCCGCTCTTGACTATGACTTTTTGATCTCAACAAATCCTTTTCATAAATATTAATTAATTGAAAAATGTTAATTGGTCAATCGGACAACGAACTGCAATGGAGTTATCCTTATCCCCAAAGCTCAGAAACTTCAAAAACGTCTTCTTACTGACCCTGTTCCTGCATGTCGGAAATTCTCGACAGATTTCTTTTTAAATAACAATAAAGAAACACATAAAATAATTTCTTATCACCAATTTGGCTTCGGTTCACATCATTCTCCGATCGAACTAGTGTCTAGATGTAGCACAGGCTTTTGATAGGATCTGACACTCAAGCGTGCTTTATAAACGTAACTTTTTACCAACTCGTTATTACCTTATCCTGAAATTCTACGTCAGAATGAGCCGCGGCTACGAGTTCTTGGTAATCAGAAGGATAGACGCCGTTATCAAGGAGCATTTTTGCGCCCATTCTTTGTACCATTTATACTTCTCACCTATCTGCACATGTCAATACCATCAACACCACCTACATGAACAATACCGCAATTTTGTACTCTAGCTCCATTTCTACCCAAGCTACTATATCTTACTAGCTTATCTGGCGCCAAAAGTGTAGGACAAGATTGAGATAAGAAAATTGTACTGAGTGCTCAGAGCAAGTACGGATTTAAATAACCCCCATACCCTCTGCTGTGCACCAACAAGTAAAATATTCTTAGAACTGTGCCTGGACAGCTGACTGAGGGTGAATTACCCATATATGACTTAAGAGCCAAAAATAAACGGAACTTCAGATTTCACATAGTCTGGACACACGAACTTTAGGGTTCTATCAAGTTGTCGAACAGCCGGCTCATTCAACTGTTCCAATCAAAAGTACAAAATCGTCAAACTTCTTACTATGTATCCAACCTCCAACCAACCCGATATACAATGTAACCAACCCGATCCACAAGACCAAACAGAAAACGTTTATTGATCAGAAACGATTTTTAAATGATTATATTATAAATACATGCTTGTTAGTAGAAACTGACCCCGTAATGATCACAGCGTTGTCTTTAATGCAGTAAATACCTAAATAGCCGAGGAAAAAGAGGGCAGCTTGGTGCAGGTTTATAATTAAAACCTTGGCTTTAAACGACCCGTTAAAAGGTCGGCGTAATAAGAACCTAAGTTAGTACTTATCCTTTCTTCTTTACTTTCCAAAGGGCTTCAATAAGAAATCTTTCGAGTAAAAGTCCTGAATAAATTACATCGGCAAATTGTTACCCCCGGCGATAATGATCCGGTTCTCGATTTATTCACTTTCGCGTGAATTCGCCGTCCCGATAGAATAAATCGGGACAAAAGCAGCGAAAAAAGATATTCGTCGAAACACCTTTTGTCAACTTTTGCAATAGGGACGCTCCACAATTACAAACATCCCTTCATTTGAGAATGAAATCCAATCTGACATTCTGTATAAGAATCAAATCATTTGAGGCATTTCAATACACGACGTTAACACATAAGAGAAGACTGCGGAATTGTGATCTCTCATTTTAATTAAACTTTGTTCTGTGATACTAGGTCGAAATTTTAGACACGTGCTTGCCAACGTGCTCTAGTAGCCGATAAAAAAAATTATTATATCTACTTTCCATTTTATTTAAAAAATAACCTTCCATTCTTTTTTTTGTGGAAAATTTTTTTTATGATATTACGTATCACTAGATTTACGGTTTTATTTAGGATAAGAAAATCTTACACAGGAACAACGACAATATGAAACAAAACCATGCTTCCAGTAAAGTAAATAAAAATTCATTTTATGCTTTTGTTCTTTCTAAGTTAAAGAAAACAACAATTTTGAAGAAAACAATTATTTTTTGATTGAGACAAATTTTAGACTCGTGTCGGAGCTATGCTATTATTTGGTTGTGCACCTTTGACAAGAATAATTTAGTATTTTTACGTCACATGCAATAAAATGAAAAATTAACGTGGAATATAGCATATATTAGTTTTCGTTGGTTGCTTGACCAAATAAATTATTGTCAATTAATTAAGGCTTTGTTTTGAGATAAACAAGTCAGTATTACGAGCGGGATTCGAACCCACGACTCTCAGCCGTTGCTCTACCACTTGAGCTATCGTGACTTCGATCCACTCGGACGCTAACTTCTTATCTTAACCCCACCTTATAAATTTTCCTACATTTTTTCGAAAGGTGGGTTTGAGGTGGGAGGTTAGTGTCCGAAAGGATCGAAGTGGTAGAGCAGCAGCGTGGGCTCGAATCCCGCTCGGGAGCTCATTTTAGCTCAACCAAAGTCTTAATTAATTGAGTAAACTATAACTTTGTACAAAGTATTTTATAAATTATTTGACTTAAAAATACAAAATTTAATAAAAACATTTACAGATAAAATAATAAACTCCAAAAATCTATGCCTACTTTGTTTGATGTGTCTTTTTTTAATTTTTTTTTTTTAAAGAAATTTTTATATGTCAAACCGTTTTTATTACAGTCTGGCTACTATTTTCTTTTTTGTACGTCAAGAAAAAAATGTACTCTTTATATCATAAAAATGTTTGAAATACATGAACAATAAGTCACAGTGACCTAAAAAATTACTTAATTTAGATTGAGAAAAATATTATTGGTTAATTTGTAAGAACGCTTTGAAGTAATGTCGAATATTTTACGAGTTAGTATAATAAAACAGATGGCATAAAATCGTGATTCCACGTCTGTGCCTCTTCTCAACTTGAAATTACCAAATTTTAAGTTTAATTGCCTAACCTAACTTGTTCTTTATCAAAGTGTTCCAGTTCGTGATAGGAACTAGATTTATGTCATTTAGGATAACTATTTTTTTTTTAAATTTGATGGGAAGGTTTTTGCCATTTAACCTGATTTTTTATGCAAGATTGAATATTTAGAAAAGAAAGAAGAAAAGCAACAAACAAAAGGAAAATATCGTGTTCAAATGTTTGGTTCATGAATACAACATGACAGACAGTGACATATTAACTTTTAAAATTTAAACCTGTTGCGAATTCAAAACTCCCAATGTTGTTGAAATACGTCTAACGCACTGAACTCAATGTCTTGCGAATAAATTAATTGTGACCCCGAGTGGGATTCCCTGCGGAGTGATAATAAGGGATAAATTCCGAGGATCCTCGATAAGCCAGACATTGAGAAGCTCGCACACGTTCCCCGGGTTAGGTAATTATACTGGGTGAACGTGTGGGGATGGCGCCTGGGGGCGAGAATTGACAATTCTCACCGGCGGAAACAAATCAGGACGGGAGGAATTGAGGAGAGGCTCGGAATTCCGGTTCATCAATTCCTCATTAACCCAAGCCCGAGCGTGGAAGTCCTGCCCAGTAATTAGTTTGCATCAGGGGGATGCGAAGGGAAATGTGCCCGAGGATTTGTTGCAAAAACAATAGCCCCCCCTGCCCGAAACGTTTGGTTGGGTCATTTTTCCTAAATTTATTCATTAAACTTTAACAGTTTCTTTTTTCTTGTTACTTCAGTAGAATTAAGTTCATTCTAATTTAAAATTTGTATTATTTCGTGTCCGTTAATTAATGATTACTTGAAGTTCGTAAAATGAAGTCTGTTGAGATCTGGGTTCAAACATACATTTTTTATCATGCCAACCTTTTGTTCTTTATGGAGATCATCTTCAGGGCTTGGGATTTATAAACATTGTTTAAATTATACAAGGACATACATAATATATAAACAAAGATTTATACCAAATACCAAATAAGTTTAATGTAATTTACAAAATCAATCGTATAAATTATCCGGCATGTTTTATCAAAATACATGATTATTTTGATATACTAATTATTTAGAAACAGTGAAATGGGGCCTGGCCTGACGCAGATTTCAGAAAAACGTTTCCTTTATCGTGCAACGTTTCGATCTTTTATTGAGATCATCTTCAGAGCTCAAAGTGGTTGTCTTCTGTGTAATTGTGGCGTTCCTGCGTGTCGTGTTGAGAGTGCCCCCTCAAGGGAAGAAAAAAATTGACGTTTAACCCAGACATTAAAATTATGTATTATTTTCTTTCGTAATATATCAGTATACTTTTTTAAATTAATTTTTATTATTCTCTATGACAAGAGACTTCAGTGACCCAAGAAAAGAATTCGTAAAAAGAAACATTTTCCCATAAAACGTTCTCGTAGGTTTTAACGATTGCTATATATCACAGCCAAGATGAACGTTTTTTTTCTTCGTTAAGTACCTGTTATATTTTACTTGGTACGATTGCTGTTTGTTTACTTCAATGTTAAATAATGAAAGCCTTTTAGGAAATTGAGCAAACTTGTTTAAAAACTAACATCGCAGCATTGTTCTTATCATTCAATCACGTTGATGATGATGATATTTCGGGGTGTTGTATACTGCACCCTTTAAGAGCTATTGTATCCCCCGTTCTCTGCCTAAAGCACATCGGTGAGTCCTATCATTACATTTTTCCTTCTTCTCGGGAAAAAGTAATAAAGTTTAAACAGTGGCGGGATGAGCCGAGAAGAGACGCGCGAGAAGCAGGAAGCAATCCGCGGCCGGTAAGATCCTGCTCGGGGTGGCACTGGGTCCTGCATTGGAAAAAAAACAAAACAAAGAAAAAGAAAGGAGCGAAAAAAACAAGGGAACAGTTGGGGATAGACGTTCCGAGGAAGAGGTGTCTCCGCGACGAAAAGAATATTGTTGTTGTGTTTTTTTAACGTGTATGCGTGTGTGTGGGTTGTGACCCTCGTCGTGGGTTCGAAGAGCTCCTACGAAGACGAACTGGCTGATCCCGGCAAGTGAGGAGTAACCTCGTGAGTGGGCACATCTCCGATTTCTTACGAGGCCTGATAATCCCCGACTAGTGACATTAGGTATAAGTTCTGGCCTTTGAAAGCTTTTATTTGAGAAGGATTTGTTTTGTACTTGTAAATAGAATAGTTGTAACTAAGATTCATTTTTTATCGTAGTTTTAAGGCCTAAGTAAAGTATTATCTAAGGCATCTTGCTTATGTTAATGAATTAACTTGGATAGAAGCAGGAAGACTTCACTATTTGGCTCCCATCATCCTGGTTGGAAGCATTATCAGGAATAAGAGAACCAGAAGCGCTGTATCGCTACCCACCCCCTTTCCATTCGTCCTTTTGTCCTACTCTTCTTTTCCTTTTATCCCCTGGTTTCGGTATTTATCTATTTTATCAAGAAACTTGATTAGGAGGCCCGGTTTTATTGATTGAAGCTCTTCTATGGTCACATTGTACTTCCCAAAACACCTCCTCCTGCGGGCTAATGTTGCTCCGCAGTTTGTTAGTAGATGTGTTGGTGTCTCTTCTGCTTCTTTGCAGAATTTGCATGTGCCATCTTGGATTATTCCAATTTTCTTTAGATGTCCATTTAATCTACATTGTCCTCTTAGGAATCTTGTTAGGGTTCGCAGTCTATTCCTGCCTCCTATGACACATTCTGTAATTTCTTTCTTTCCGAAATTGGTTAGAAGATTCTTGGATTGTCTGTGTCCAATAAGCGAATTCCAATGTTCCCTTATTTTCTTTTTGTCCTACTGTCTGAGATATTCATTGATAGTATGGGTTCCTACGCCACAGAAGGGTTCGGGTCCTGTCAGCGGTGTAGCTGCCCCTTTCCTTGCAAGGGTGTTCGCCTTCTCATTGCCATCTACTCCCATGTGTCCTGGGACCCAGAGAGGCTAACTTTGTTCTGCGTACCTAATTAGTTTAATTTGGTTTTGCAGTTCAGCACCATTCTTGAGCTAATGATATTTGAACTTAGTGCTTTGATGGCTGCTTGGCTATCTGACATGATAGTTATATTCTTGTTTTTGTATCCCTTATCCCTTAGGTTGAATTGGACACACCTTTCTATTGCGTGAATCTCTGTTTGAAAGATACTGGTTTCCCATGGGTTCCGAGTATTTGATACCAGGTCCAAATACTTCTGCTCCTGTACCTTCCTGTGTTTTGGATCCATCTGTGTACCAAAGGATGGTGCCATTTTCAAAGGAATTATTTTCCATTCCTTCCCATTCCTTTTTGATGCCCAGATGTGTTCGGAATTTTTGATTAAAATTAAACATCCTGTTCATGTCTTCTCTTGGAGCCATGAGTGATGGATGGTTTTTCCACAGTTTGTTTCTGTCTCACCTCTACTTCTCATTTTCTTTTTGTGACTTGTTCTGCTTTGTCAGCCCAGGTTATAGCTCCTTCAATCACGTTACAAATTTAATGTAATATTATTATTGATTTAACATCATTGTGTACACTATGCAAAAAAATGGATAAATCTTTTAATTATAAAAGAGGATGAAATCGAAAAAGAAAGTTATAGTTAGGAAGGGAGGAAAGACGAGATGGTAAGAGAGTTAGGGTAATTTGTCTAGGCGAGAGGGTAGTAACAAATGAAGGTGTGCAAAGCATAGATCAAGGGGTAGGGGGTGTGACAATACACGAGAGACATCGATCTCGGGCACGTGACAGTGCAGGTGGCATCCATCTTGCACGTGCCAATCACCTCTTTCACGTGGACTGAAACCGGTCACCGCAACGTCGCGCATTTCGCCTATGTTATTGCCGGTGAATTTATACGGTCCAATAAGGCCGAAGGAGGCCGTCTTCCATGTCAAACCGTTATTTACGTCTCACCTAGACAAACTTAGTGACCGCGATTGTTCATTCCGGGGCCCAATATATTTAATGTCGGCCTCAATCGATTCTCGATTTTTCCTGTATTCCTTCCTCCCCCCCCTTCTGACACAAACAGCTACGACGGAAAGCTTATAAACTTCAATTTGTGGGGTTGGGGTTTTTTCGTTTCAGACGTCATATCGCTACTTATTACGACCGTCGATCTGGAAAATTACACCGAATTCCCTCCGGTACAATTGCTCCTTGATTCCTGCGAATATTATTATGTGCCATACGCAAATGTACATAGCTATTGAAAGAAAAACCCTTAAAATAATAATACGTTTCGAAATGGTTGCCTAATTTTCAGTGAAAAAAATATTTATATAAAATATTTCTGCCTTTCGAGCAACCCCTTTTCAATTGTATAGAACGCTGTTTTTGTATACAAGCCCAATGATATTTTATAATATTTTTTGCTATACTTACTATCACGCTGCAAATACTTTAGGATATTATTTGCAAGCTTACAAAGTTTTTCAAGTGCGTGAACACAGGAAGCTCATTATAAGCTAAGTGGATTATGTACAATCTGTCATGTAGTCCGTAGTGACATTTTATTCTTTAAAGATGATGTTGGGTGATGTGTTCTTCTTTGGATAATATCGACAAAAGTTTGTTACTGTTGATTTGAATCATGCTATTGAGGTCCTTTATGCTCTTTTGGTAGACGGACCCATCTGAAAATGAATATTCATGTTATCTTTTTGTCCATTATTTGTCAGTGCAACAGATTTGTTATCTTTAAATGAGTGTGTTACAATAATGTCAGAGTTGACACTCAGAAATAGTTGGGTAAGTTTCAGATGTTTAACTAACATTTTATTTACTGTTTACACTTAATAGTGTTTTATTTTATTATTAATGAGTAGAATATTGTTTATTCCCATTTTGATGGGCTGTTAGATCTTCATCTTTTATGAATTGGCAAATTGATCAATATTGGCTAATATATCAACCGCTTAGTAATTGGAGTTAATGGAACACAACTTAAGCCGAAGCAGTAGAACATTAGGAACGGTCTCATCGATTTGTGTGTTAGCCCGATTTACCACTCATCGATAAGGAACTTATCAACATTGACAAATTTGATTTAATTATTTAATGTTGTTGTTTCCGCTTTACTTTGGATAAATCTATTTTACATAATTTTCCGTTCTGATTGAAATACTTTGGTAATGTGTTATTTTCGTGCCGTATGGCTTCAAATTATGTAAATCTGTGTAGGATGATATTTGGCCAAAATCGATTTCAATTTTGAGTTTTAATATTCTTTTTTTGTAGTGTTGTATATTATTATTCATGGAATTAGGGTTTCATAATCATTAAAAGGTTAATTTTGTTGTCAATTATAAATCTTTTATTTAAATAATTTGAATTAATCTGATTGCTCCTTATTTGATTAATTGGAATTTCTTTTGTGTCTCTCTTCTTCTGTAGTTCGTAGCCAACTTTATGGGTGTATTCAGATGTGTTGTTTGATTTAGAACAATTAATTAAGGTTTGTAGTTAAGATAAAAAAGTCAGTGTCACGATCGGGATTCGAACCCACAATCTTCGGCTTGAACTATCGTGATCCACAAGGACTATAACTTCCTATCTCAACCGCACCTATTGAATTTTCCTTTTTTTGCCATTTTTCAAATGTTATGGCGACAAATGAAATAGCTACAGAGAGCTTTCGTGAAGATATACTTAATTTTAACTTAGTAAATCCACAAGTGGTATGCTGGAAAATTTAATATCGTTCAATTAATGAAGGTTTTTATTTGAGATAAAAAATCAATGTCACGAGCGGGATTTGAACCCATGATTTTCTGCTAGATTCGCCGCTGCTCTACCATTTGGGCTAACCTGACCTCGATCCACTCGGACACTTTTCAGCTCAACCCAATATTTTTGATTGTTCTCTCGTTTTTGTCATTTTTCATTTTTATCTCAACTAAAAACCTTAATTAATTGAACGATATTAATTGGTCAAGCGGATTTAATTTAAAATGTTCCCTTGAACATCCACTTGAAGATGTGGTATTAAAAAAAACTTGTTTACTATGCTTGATCTAAAATCACCTCATTGGCAGAAATGTCGTCTAAAGATTTCTTCAATAAATTATATTGTATTATACTAAAAGTTTATTGGATAGGGCTATTTACTGAGGAAAATTTTTTCGTTTTTAAAATTTTCCATATGTCAAGGAATTTAAGGATTTAAGCGATGCACTGATTAATTTGGCACTTAATCCTAAAATGCCAAATATGATTTGTCAGATCATAATATGAGTCATCCCCCGTAGAGATTATCGATGAAACAAACTATGTTTTTTTAAAGCAAGTCAAAAACAGAATAACACCGTGCACAGCTTTTGTGCTCTGGCCGCTTTTTACCCTGTCAGTACTCATCATCAGGATGAGCTGAGGCCTTTTGTTTATCCCCGAAGCGGGGGCGGCCGGCTCGCCGTGGGATTACTGTTTAATTAAAATATGTATTCCTCTAAGCGTTTATATGATAATATGTTGAAATTACGTCCTACCATATATTCTACCCGTTTGTCTTAGCGACGATACAAAAAGTTAATTTGTGCGTTTTTAATTAAATAGACTCGAGGAAATAATTTTCAGTTTATTCCCCGTTTAGAAGGAATGACACTTTTTTTTGTTTCAGTTACAGATTATTCAAAAATCAATCAAAACGACATTTTCACAAGTTTAACAAAAAAAATCATTTATACAAAAGTAATTTCTTGTTGAACGCTGTGTATTATACGCAATAAAAAATCCTTTAAAAATGCTTAAAACGAATTCAATTTTTCGAGACGAAATGATTTTAGCCTACTTTACTCGTAGTGTATGATTTTTTTTACAACTTTTTATATACCTAACGATGCACGTTTGTTTTCATATCTTAAGTAAAAACAAATGAACAGTTTTTGTAAAAGAAGAAGAAAAGAGTCGTGAGACGTGGTCTAATACGAAGTTGGTTTTAGAAACACATTTTCTTTAGCGTGCTAACGTTTCGATATTTATTGAGATCATCTTCAGAGCCTGGGATTTACAAAATTTTGTTTAAATTTTTACTTCTGATATGCCCACAAATGAGAATACACTTACCGCCACATACGCAGATGACACCGCCATATTAACAAGCCATCTCTCTTCTACACAAGCTTCACGCATGTTGCAAAACCACATATCAACAATTGAGAAATGGAGCAATCTTTGGAAAATAAAGTTTAATCCCTCAAAGTCACAACATATCACCTTACACTCCGTCGTGAGACTTGCCCTAGCATATACTTATACAATGAACCTATTCCACAATCCGACAAAGTTAACTATTTAGGACTTACATTTGATAGAAGACTAACTTGGAATCCACACACACGATTAAAAAAACAGACACTGAACAAACGATTTAAAATTCTTTATTACCTACTCAACAGACAATCAAAATTACCATTAAAATCAAAACTTTCGACATACATATACCTACTCAAACCAATTTGGATGTATGGGTGCCAAGTATATGGATCGGCCAAGTATTCCAATATTCAAAGATTACAAAGTTTTCAATCCAAAATTTTAAGACTAATTGTTTCTGCCCCATTTTATGTAAACAATAATACACTTCACAGAGATCTTCAAATCCCAACAGTTTTTTCATCCATCAAAACATATTACAGACGTTTTCATAGTAAATTACAAAATCACACCAACACACAAATACAATCACTCCATTCCCCACAATTACCACGTAAACGTCTGAAAAGAGTATGGATAAGAGACCTCTTAAATGATTAATATCATTTCATTAATCCAGAGCGGCTGCCAGTGGGTAGCTTTCTCTATAACGCCCATAATGCCAAACACACAGTCTGAAATCCAATCTGCTGGTTGTATATCATGCATGTACAGTTGTAGATATAAATAAATGAAGTAAAAAAAAAAAAATTTAACTAATACATGTGTTGAAGTTATGGGAAAACTATGTTTAATAGATGTGCCATAATTAATTTTTGGCAAAGCCATGTGTAACAATCTAGGCCAGACATAATTATGTCCCATGTATTAAACACATACCACAACTTTCTTTCATTTTACCCTTTCTTACTAAATACGTATGCGATATATTGACAACAGTTCCCACAGATCAAATTCAAACTACATCAGGTACATAACATAACTTTCAGCCACGCCTAAAATTTCACAATAAATCGAAAACGACAGAACAATACCATTTTTACATACACTCGTAATAAAACAAACAGACGGCACATTAATCACAGATTGGTATCAAGAACTGCAGATCGCTACTTCAACTTCTCACCATTCTCTTCCTTCAATAATAAACACGGCCAAAGGGCTACTTCACAGCATTATTACCCTAAGCCATGAATCATTTCACCACAAGAACATAAACTATCCAAAACACATAATAAACAGAATAATCACCAACTACAACTCAACACTAACACCAACCACTATTGCTAATAAATAATACCTCAAAACTATCAAATATAGACAAACCAAGATACATTTCCATGCCATTAATTCAACGAATGTCATATAAATTAAACAAATTTTATCTCTTCTGACAACTTTAAAATAACGTTGAAAAACTATAAAACAATTCATACACTTTGTATTGAAAAAATTGAAATTAAAGATCCCACACCATTGACAAATAAATCTGACGTATTTTACAAAATCAATTTTTTAAATTCTCCGGCATTGTTATCGGTATTACATCCTAACATATATGTGATTGCAAAACACGGAAGCAAAATCCTATAACACTTGGCTACATATCATTTTTTACGGAAACACCATTTCGACTTCAATCCGAAAATATTACATAGAGAAGAAAACAAAATTAAACGTAACTTTTTAGAAATGGTTTACATCAGCCGAGATAAACCCTGCATCAATTACAGAAGAGATAAACACAGTCGTACCTACGACAATATCATTAATAAAATTCAATATCGATTAAATACATACATCATCATCACTTCAGAAAAAACATATTAAAATAACATATAAAACAATTATCACATTCCACACGTCAAACATTTCTACGTTGTCTAATTTTTCAACAATTTAGCTTTCCTATACCTAATTATCCTCGTGTAAAAAAGAATAATCAGACAGAACCAATACCCATTTTTCTTCTTTGTCGGCCTCTTTCTCCTCAAAAAAGCCGGCACCTCATACAAAAATGTCTTTTTTTTCTGGACATCCCCCCCCAAAATTCCAATGTATATAAACATAAAACATCAAAATTTCACTGGCACTCTCAACACGACACGCAAGTGTTACCAAGAAATACACAGAACACAAACATTTAAGTGAGTAGAAATATTTTGGTTGAATATGTAAAAAATATATTTTGCATTGTATAAATTCACTTTTCCAAATCCAAAATGTACTTGCAAAATGTAAACAATGTTTGTGAATCCCAGGCCCTGAATATGATCTCGATAAAGATCGAAACGTCGGCACGATAAAGAAAATGTTTTTCTGAAACCTACATCACACCAGATCGCATCTCACGATTTCTAAATAATTATTTAAACTTTAAATCCGACATTAGTTTCTGAGTGTTAGATTCTTGCAATTGTTAATCCTAAAGAGATTGAAAATCACAGGATATGCTGTACTAAAAACCGGGCGCTTGGTCTATAGTTTTGTAAAACCTATCGGTCATGCGTGTTTAGCATATCGTCAGCGCCGTGAAATGGGCATTAATTCTACACATTAGCCCTAGTTATTTATTATCTTTCGACCATTCACCCAAGGAAGTGAATGGGCTCTCTCAACACGACACGCAAGAATGACACAATTACGCAGAAAACAAACAGTTTGAGCTGAAGATGTTCTCCATAAAGATCGAAACTTTGGCACGATAAAGATTCTGAAACTAATATCATGCCAAACGCATCTCACGATTTCCGAATAAAAATTAGTAAAACAAAAAAACCTCTATTTTGTAAACGTTGAATTAAATAACATTTTAACACAATTTATAGTTTTGTATTGCTCTAAAATATCAATTAAGTCTCGGAATATTTTCGTTCATATAACAGGCCTGTAATTAGGACTATCCACTTTTTCGAATTATCCTTGCGCTTGCATACCGAATTTGTAAAAACCCGCCAAAATTTTATAATTATGGTTAGGATAAATATGATGAGCCCGGGTGTTGGTGTTTTGTAATTCTGGCAGGTCCTGAAGATGACCCGAATAAAAGTCGAAGCGTAAGCCAAAAAAAGATGAAAAAGTGTTTTTCTAAACTTTTTTAACCGCTCCTCACGAATCCAAAAATTAAACAACTGATCGTTAAAAAAACAAAAAATCAAATATTAATACAGTCTTTGGGGGAAAAATTATTAATACTAAACTTTGAGCGAATAAAAAATTTTATTGTTTTTGCATTGTATAAATTCACTTTTTTCCAATCCTACAAACATTTGTTAAATTTGAACCATCTTTGTAAACGTTGTTGTCCCAGGCATGGAAGAATTTATTATTTGAATAAATTCTAAACTTTATTAATAGAATTTAATAAAGTTCGAAACGTTGGCACGATAAAGAAATTGTTTTTCTGAAACCTACATCACGCTAGACATAATTTCACGATTTCACCAATGGTCACTAATCACCACACATATTACATAACCTTGCGCCAATAAGATCCCGAAAAATATAAATCACTTCAAAATTGTTTTTTCCACCGATCTAAGGACTTCTTGTCTAATCTAACCCATTGAATTTATTGATATATATA